>NGKF01000004.1:1923771-1938253 GCA_002162555.1 Monilinia aucupariae
AAACCCTACGCTTACTTCAAAGTCAAAGATCCAAGAAGCAACCCGTCATGGAAAATCACCATAAACATCCTTCCTACAAACCACCTGCTAATCGATCTCCTTTTCACTAAATATATTATTCCATGCTATATATAAAATGATATATGCAGAATATGAAAGACCTCATTCTATTCGCCATCCCATCTCAACCATCTCAACCATCCAATCCCCCCTTCGCTCTCCCACCTTCCCCTAACACAATAACACCATCACCAACACTATCCCTATCCCTATCCACAAGCAATACAATACAAAACAAAACAAAACAAAACAAAGAAGCGAAGAACCAAGATAACAAACCCAAGACGAGAAAAAAAGATAAAGATGAAGAGAGAAAGGGGATGATTAGGGGGATTAGCAGGCTATGACAGGAGAGAAAGTAAAGGCTTTTGGGTTATGTATGAAGAGCAATCTAGATATAAGTTTGAGGGAGAAAAAGAAGGATATGAATGAACGTTGCGCGTATGGTTGATGATGGGTGGTAGAGAGCGTGGTTTGGGGACTGCGAAGATTCTTTTTTGGTGGAAAGATGAAAAGGGAGATGGAGAAGAATGAATGAATGAATGGCGAGTGGTGTGAGAGGGATTGCTATATTGGTAAGTTTGATATAACAAGAGTTGCTTATTTGGGGGTTTGGAGATGAATAGATGAATGGAACTATACTCTTGAATTCATAACCTATACCGATATTAAGCTTCAAATAACCACCCAGAAGATCAAATTCAACACATGCATTGCAAAAGTGCCAAAATTACTTCATTAGGCCTTGATGCTAGCTATACTTTAGCTTGATGTGATTCAAGTATATATCATACCTTAATCAAAGGGAATCCTCCTCAATCCCTCATTCCTCTTCTTCATTTCCTGTCCCGCGGCAACACTACTAGGCACCTTGATTCCACAACAATCACCCCAACTGTTCATTTGATGAACATGCCTCATTCCATCACGCATAACAACTACCTCCCCACCTTCTGCATCATCTTCCTCATTAGGGACTCCGAATTCTTCTTCTGTGCTCATGCCATCAACGGCTGGTATTAACGATCCAAAGAGAAAATGCTGCATGACGGGCAATTTTTTCAAAACCTCAGCCACAAACATTCTTCTCATGCCATCTTCAACCTTGGTCCAGTTTTTGGCAGAGGATATATCATCTAACATTGGGCTATGCCACCTCAATCCTTCGACATTCTTGACGCTATTAACGAAGTTGACCTGTCCCAAATACAAGTAATCGCTTCCATGTTCTTCCAGTGTAAGATTTTGATGAATCGACAAAGGTCGGATATAAGGGTGGTGTAAAAGTTGAGAAGCGCCAAATAAAAATGGGAGAAATTGATAATCGTCAAGTCCCCACACTCCATGTGAGCCAGCTGGCTCTAAATAATAAGTTTTCTGTATAATTCTCATCAGATCCAAATATCGAGTAAAGACTTTCAAGACCAGCGGGCGGAAATCTTGACGAGTCACTATGCCAAGTTGATATAGACACAATAACCACATCATAAAGTTCAACTCATGACCTGAACCATAATCAATTCTCGTGCGATTGCCAAAAGATTGTAAAAGGTATGTAGAGACTTCGGTAATTGCTTCATCTGATAAAATGCCTAGCTGCTTGTGCCATCCCCTATGCTCCTCCGAAGCTAAATCTAGGAAGTCTCGAAAGCCTTTGTTGCCAAATCTTGAATCTCCTTGTTCTTCTGGTGGGCTTCTTTGGACTAAATCTTCAACTTTATCTAATATTTCGAGAATATGTGTGATGGCGGAGCTAAGATCGGTATTGGTAATTGCGGAAACTGGAGTATCGATGACTGAATCTGTCAAACCAAAGACAAATGCTAGAAGCAGTTTGTAAGTAGGGGATTGAAGAAAGTGATCATGATCTTGAGGTGATAGGATTCGTCTTGTAGGCTTGCAGGATTTTAAGGTTGCAAGTTCAGGAGGAGATGGAAGATCTGGGGTTTCGGGAACGGGAAGAGGATTCGATGGTGGATTTCGCCTTCTTCGAGGTTCTAATTTTGGGAGGCGATCTCGAAGATTGGGTATGCCTGTTCTGGGTTTAGTATCTGAAGTCATATTATCTTCAGTAATTGAAGACATTTTGAGAATAGATTGATTGTCGTTGTCGTTGTCGTTGCCGTTGCCGTCGTCGTTGGTCTGATGGAAGAATAGAGTAGATACGAGTACTCTTGCAGGTACGAACGAGTACATAATTACATGGTATCACTCTAAAACCCTGCCCCACGGTTAGTGCTATTATGACTTCCAACGCTATACCCAAACAGTCTTTAGCGCCCGTCCTCCCACCTCAATATTATGGTGATAACGATAACAAAACCAAAAAATCCATCAATTCTCATAAATTGCATTACTGTACTCGTAGAGCTTCAAGACTTCCCCGCTCAAAGCTTGGGAATATTATCATCGCAATCACGAACAAACTCAACTTCTACATTCTCTTTCAACACCTAACACAATATGGTCACCTCAACCCAACCTTCAGCCTTATTATCCCCTCTCCACAGAGCAGATGGTTCTGCTAGTTTCTCACAGAATGGTTACACTGTTATTGGTGCTGTAAATGGCCCGATCGAGGTTCAGAGACGCGACGAATTACCAGAAGAAGCGGCTATAGATGTTATCGTGAGACCAGCTGCTGGTGTTGGAGGCGCGTATATCTGATATGGCTATGGTTTGGCGGCCGAACTTGGAGCTGATGATGTCTTAGGTACCAGGGAGAGACATCTTGAAGCAATCCTTCAATCTTCTTTGCGCCAAATCATCCTCATCCACAATTTTCCACGAACACTTATTCAGGTCACTTTACAAATCACAAGTACGCCGGAGAATGATACTGCTTGGTCGAAAATTGTACAAGCCAGCTCGGTAGGCTTTCTCTTACTCCTGTTCTATGTCTCATTTACTAACGGTCGCTCAGAACCTTCCCCTGCTTCCAGCCCTCCTCCAAACATCAGTTCTGACATTATTGTCTGCTTCTATACCATTATCGATGACCATGACATCGGTTTTACTTGCCTTGAAGAATACTGAGACGAGCACAACTATAATCGAAAATCCAACTCCTCTCGAATGCCAAGACGCAGCTTCAGTACATGTATTAGCATTCACGTCACATGGGGAACTGCTGGTATCTGAGAGTGAAGGAAGCTTTGATATGGATGAATGGGAGGAAATTTATGAGCATGCAAAGGGCTTATGCTGCAAAGGTCATGGATCGGTCGAGGATGATATCATGCATGAGGATGGGCTTGAAAATGAGGGCAATTCAAGCCTGATGATGTTCGTGAAATCGACTGTGCAAGAAAAGGTCACTTCCGACCTCCATTGGAAAGATTGAAAACACCGTATCAGTTTTACCGCTGTCATCCGAACGTGGATGTCGTAATGGGGTTTCGTCCTGGGTATGGGAAAGCCCACATGTGAAGATACATACGGATGTTCGGGGTCACATCACATATCAAAACGAATTATGAACGCGATCTGAGAGGGGACCACGGCCGTTCTTCTGAGTACCAATTACGAGAGACATGTGAACAAAGAATCTTGTCTGAGGCATTAGAGGATTTGTGCATTGGGTAACCGATACAATATGTCAACTTTCAGGGTTCCGAGTACCCTTAGACGTTTCATTATCCGTCGACCACCCACGACGAAGGTAGCATATTCAAAACGTTCGCTGGAAACAATCAAAACCGGTGAAATCAGATAGCGAAGCCTGGGATTGACTCAATTGCGGTTTTAAATCTTGAGGTTGCAACTTGGGACGCTTTCGAAGGTACTCCCTTCCCTTGAAGTGATCAGACCAGCATACTTGCTAATATTGAGCGATTTCCTCGCCCGCGAAATCAACAACCAATTAGCACTGGCTTACTATTTTGTGATATCCAACACCATGCTTTGTATCCTCGTAATTTTCGTGTTCCTCTTCTACGAGTAGGTTCGCGAATTGACTGCTCGTTACCGAACTTGGACCATGACTGCAAACGCTAGCGTGACGGGACCGTGATCCTTTCCACACTCCAAACTCGCCTCCATGTTCGTCGATCATAGTGGAGAACGAGGTGGTGGCTGTAACCGAGCTGTGCGAGTAAAGTATTGCTATGGCAAAGCAAAAGAGACATCTTAAAGAAGGAATCCGAGCGAGGCATCGTAACCAGACTAACTCTTTTCATATAGAAAGGGAAGTCTTGTCCCTGTGAGTATTTTCTCTCCTCTGTCTAGCCCTCCCTATCGTCTTCAGTCCTCAAATTCTATGGACAACGCTCCGGTAGCTTCCCCATCCGTTGTTTGCCCTGTCTGTTCTTTTTTCAGTCTTCTGGCATTAGACCAATTGTATCTCTGCATACAAATACAGTAATATTGGCTTGGTACCGCCACTTTTGGCGGACACCAACTTCACATCTTCTCTCTTTCTCCCAACCATCGGCCCCTCCAAACTCCGACGCACGGCTTTCCCCACGGCGGATATCTTGACTCTCAATCGCCATTCAAGTTATTGGTTCTCTCTTCTCCTACCTTTTGTTTGTTTCGCTCTCCTGCCTGCAAGCCGGATCACGATCACAGCCTGCAGCAGAAAGCATATTATCAGGTTCGCCGCGTAGGACGTACAAAGTACAGCATCACACAAGAAGCTTCCAGAAGGCTTGCGTTCGCTTAGAAGAGCGAGGCGACTGAGGTAAGATCTATCTATTTATTCATTTGTGGAGTTACCAAGATGCCAGGGGTTCAGGCATGTCCGGATGGGTATCGGTATCTCTTGTATGTGTGGGGAAGAGATTGGAAATTGAGGGAGATTGGGGAGATTGAGCAGATTGTGCAGATTGTGGATTAGGATTGGTGGAAAGATCAATCAAGGACGAGTCCATGGAAGTTGCAACCAGAGAAGGCTGACATTTGGCCATACAACAGTGAACGAACAAGCTGCAAGATTGACTACTCCTGTAATCTTTTGGTCTTGAGTTGATCAGATTTGTATTACACGATACCAAGCTGTTGCATCCCCCTGCAGGTGCATCTTTCTTGCCTGCATCAGCATCGTGTACAAGATCTGACCATCTTCCCTCACCCGTCACCTCCGCGATATCCGAAATCAAAGTTGATCTTATGGTTACGAACGACAAGATCGGACAGGACAGGACAGGACAGGATAAAGACAAAGACGAGACAAGAGAGACAAGAGGGACAAGACAGGACAACACAACAACAACATTGGATTGGACTGGACTGGTTATTATTTAATCTCCTGCCTCCTTCCTCTTCTACCCATCTATTTTCGCATCATCCCATCAATACCTTATTCCATCAGCCAACTAAGCTCAATCCGGATAATCATCAATATCCTTCCTTGTAGTATCCAATCATACTTGAGCCTTGCTTAGACTTACCCCATATTGGTCCAACTCTCCGACCTCCGACTGGCCAAAAACAGACTCCACTCCATATTATTGGCGTCATCATTCACAATGTCTGACATTCGGTCTTCTCCTCCGATCCATCCTGCCCTTACTAAGCCCAATGATCCCTCACCACTATCATCCCCATCCATATTGGAGGAAGGTGTCATGCCTTCTTCTTCTACACCCTTTACACCTTTGACACCTTCTACACCTTCCACACCTTCAGCTACGGCACAACAATCCGTTCCCGGAATCAATGGCTTGACAGTGAAGCTTAACACCCCGGACAATCTCCGAGGCCATCAGACCGCACAAGTTGCTTCTCCGAATGCCATGCTGCTGAATACTTCAGATAATGATTTGTCAGAATCATCCATTGATGCATCTACAATACTTTCTACTGCTAGCAGTACAGGAAGTGATCCAGCTTCTGTTCCATCATCCCCAGTGTCTCCTCGGTCATCCCGGACTTCCCATAGCGGCTGCAAGAGCGCTCTATCCGTGGAAACGATTCCCCGCCAGACTATTATGAAAGCGTTGGCTTCTGCGAATAGAGACTACAAACCACAAAGCCTTACTCTAGCCAACATGGAATCACCAGCTACCAATGGACCAGGGGCTGCCTCGTCGCAGAAGCTCAACATGGCATTGTCGGAATTGGCACTACGAGACACCCCCAGCACGGCTCGGTTTGCCTCTTTACAATCGCCATGCTTTTATCATCAACGATTCGATGATGCAGTAAATATCGACAAGGTCCTTGAAGAAATTAATGGAGATGAATCAATGTCACACTCTCGACTCATGGCAACGGCAACGGGCGTGCGAGAAGTCTCCAAGCAATTACAAAGACGTCCAATCAAGAGAGCTGTGCGCAATGTTATGATTGTGACAAAGGCGAGGGATAACCAGCTGGTAAATTTGACCAAGGACTTGGCGATTTGGCTCATGAGCACTCCACGATATGGCTCAGACCTGGGGGTTAATGTCTATGTTGATGCGAAGTTACGCAACTCGAAACGTTTCGGGGCCGCGGCTTTGATTGAATCACAACCTCGCTTGCAACATCTCCTGAAATATTGGTCGCCGGATCTGTGCTGGAGTCAACCGGAGAAATTTGATCTTGTCCTCACTCTTGGTGGTGATGGTACTGTCTTGTTTACTTCTTGGCTTTTCCAACGTATTGTTCCCCCGATCTTATCCTTCAGTCTTGGTAGTCTAGGCTTCTTGACCGGATTCGAATATGATCGCTTCAAAGAGCACTTGAATAAGGTTATGGGAGAGGATGGTATGCGAGTTAACCTTCGTATGCGCTTCACATGTACAATTTATCGGGAGCAAGGTCAGGATGCGGTAGAAGGCGAACAATTTGAGGTTCTTAACGAACTTGTTATCGACCGGGGACCATCCTCTTACATCTCCAACCTCGAGTTGTATGGTGATAATGAGCTCTTGACCGTTGTTCAGGCCGATGGATGTATTTTTTCGACTCCCACTGGCTCAACTGCATACTCATTATCTGCTGGCGGTTCACTAGTCCACCCAGATATCCCTGCCATCCTTCTCACGCCCATTTGCCCTCATACTCTTTCGTTCCGCCCAATGATTCTCTCAGATACTCTTTTACTTCGTGTATCTATCCCACGCAACTCAAGAGCTACCGCCTATTGTTCATTTGATGGGAAAGGTCGTGTTGAGTTGAAACAAGGTGATCATGTCACTATTGCCGCGTCACAATACCCATTTCCAACCGTTGTCAGTTCTCCCTCGGAGTGGTTCGATAGTGTCTCCAGAACACTCAGGTGGAACACTCGCGGCGCCATGCAGAAGGCTTGGGATGGAACGGAAGAGAATGTAGAAGAAGAAGTTGAATGGGATATCGATACTGATTCCGCCTGTTATGGCAGCGAAGAAAGTAGTCTCAGCGCAAGTCCTTTGAGAAGACAAATGAGCATGCTTGGAATGTAACATGTGTCTTTTTTCTGGGTCTTTATTACATGTTGTATTTTTAATACCCCCTTTTTCTCTCTCTCTTTTTTTTGCATCCAAGTATGTGTGCGATCCATAAGATTTGCGTAGACTTCTCTTTTTGCTAGACGGCGTTGGTTTTACAGATTAGGCGAATGGAGCGAATAGGGCGTTGGGAAGATTTTAGATACTACTCGAGTAGTAGATGAGAGAGGGATGAGGGATGAGGGATGAATGGAGTAAAGTAGCTTGGCCATATTCACAATGTAGCTGCTGTGAAATATTCATCTGGATATGAATATCATGATTTATGTTGTCCGCTATTAAAATAGATGGGTTAGATAAAATACATTTTCAATTTGAAGAATGAAGAATGAAGAATGGAAATTTGTGAGGTTGAGGCGAGTAAGTGATGCTGATGTTGATATTGATTACTCTAAAGTAAAATAGAGTAGAGTAAAGTAGATTAGAGGAAGAGGAAGAGGAAGAGGAAGAAATGAGATGAGATTTATTTGAATATAGAATTCTATTGACTTTATTTGTAATTTAATTTAATTTAGTTACTGTATTTTCTTTTCTTTTCTTTTCTTTTCTTTTATAGTGGTTGAGTAATGTGATGTAATGTAATTTCTCGCTACGCGCTACGTTTGTGTATTATGTATAGGGGAGAGGATAGGAGGGATAAAGAGAATGGAGAAAAAAATAGATAGAGAAATAATAATCAATTCTTCCTTTCTTCTTGGTAAACTGCACTGGTCCGTATGCTATTTATTTCCCTATTCCTCTCCTCAGGATCCTCCATCTTCAAACCGCTGATCCATGCATGTATGGTATACATTCATTCATTCCCATGCCAGACCAGACCAGACCAGACCAGGCCGGGCCATCCATCCGTCCATCCAGAATATTATGTTATTTTTATTCCCATCTTTTCAATATCTAATGAGAAAGTAAAATGAGTGGGAAATCGATGTACCGGACATCTCTCACTCGTTGTAATGGTAGACCTATGGTTTCCAATTGTTAGTAAGAAAAAAAATGAGACCAGAGGATAAAAATACCTTGTAATTAGGTAAACCAAAAGCATTCCAACCCAATCTCTTCGCCATCTTCGCAAAACCTTCCGTCTCTATCAAATGGTAAAAGGCAAATGGGGGAAACATTGCCCCATCGCGGTGGACTTCTGCTTTAACCATTAGGGCCGTTCCGCCTACTCCGTCGAGTTCCATTTCTTCTCTGACATCTCCGTTCTCTTTGGAAACATATGCCATCAAGCTTCGATATGTAGCCATCTCAGCATAACCTTCCAATAAAATATCATCAGGCCCCATTGATGCCCCAAGTTTTTTGGCAACATCACTATCTTGCCAGCTGTTGAAATCGTAGGGGCGCTCCGACATTCGTTTCTCCTTTGTATCATAGTATCGTTGGAAACAGTTTGGCACAATGATGGCTTTATCGTGAGAAGCCAGATCTTGAATCAATGTTGGAGGGGTCTCGACAACATCCGAATCTAACCATAAAACCCAGGATACGGAAGGACCCAGGGTGGTGAAGAGGAGAGAATTCCTCGCTCTCGACATCGCAGCTCTTCTCGCCTTTTGATTCTCCATCTTGTGTCTTTCGGCTTCGCTCTGAGATACGAGAGGGGGATCGAAGTCTTGGCGTTCAATGATGATGCTTGCGAATCGATTATTTTGGGGGCCCAACTTTTGTGTTTTGGTAACCTGTTCCTGCAGAGCTGCCGTCGCGGCATTTCCTTCCTTATTCTTGGGGATGATGAAGGCGAGAGTTATCAGGTCGTGCGGGTATGACAGCTTCAATAGATTATCCCAATATTCTTGATAAAATCTCGCCAACGGTGTCAAGATGAGAATCGCTTCTCTATTCCCCAGAGGGTCCGCGGTACTGGTCACATTGTTCATATGGTAATGAACCACAGGTGGCGGTATCCGTTTACCGTTCTTCGTCGCTTCATTGTGTTTTCGAAATGGAGAGGTCGGTGGGGAAAGAGGATTAGATGCTGCGCCTGCTTTTTTCAATTGTGATGCTGAATTGGCGCTTGATGGTGAGAATAGAAATACGAATATTATGATACATAAGACCGCACCCACCAACATAGTGAGCGGGTTCGTACGCCGTAAAGACCTGACTGGGCCCATGGCTCCGTTGTAGTGGAAGAGAAGCTGTCCTCAATCGATAGCTTTCAATGTCTACGAGGACATTTGCGAAGGCTTGAGATGGGAGGAGTAGGTGTAGAAGAGGGAGTAGGAGTAGGTGTAGATGTAGGAGAGGGAGTAGGAGTAGGAGTAGGAGGAAAGGAAAAGAGAAGAAGACGATTGAAATTGTGTGTGTGTATGTATGTATTCTGTTCGTCTTCGCCGGTCGCAGATGAGAATAAACAAGAAGATTGAAATTAGGATAACAATAGCAACAACATGACCTAGATTGACTGATTGACTGATTGACTGATTGATGAACTGGTGAAGAGTGACAAGTGACGAGTGACGAGTAACGAGTGAAGAGTAAAGTAGCCGTGAAGTGTTTGATGTTGATTTGAACCTTGGACAGCTTCAATATATTATGGACACATGCGATTGGTTGCACATTTTAATTATCTGGCCACCATATGAAAATCCCAATTAAATCATGGATGCCTGATATGACAGGTTGGGCGCAAGATTGGGTGCACTAGATAATACTTCGGCTGATGATGAAGATTTATTAGATGTATATATATCTGAGTGGGAGTAGAATAGAGAATATTCTATATATTCTATATATTCTATATATTCTATAATATATATAGATTGTAGTGGATGGAATAAGCGGGTGTACGTTTATTTCGTATGCAGTATGTGGTCCTTGACTCGAGGATCAAGTGAGGATACCATGTATACGAGTAGTGCGCGAGTCGATAGGACTCGTAGTTGTGGGTAGATACTCGGGACGGAGCAGAGATTCATGGCCGCGTGATCGGTGTTCCATTACTCGAGATACAGAGTACATGACATGGGATGTGCCAAGGGACGGGGAATGTTTGTTGGGATGGGACGAATGAGGCGGACGGAAGGGATGAAGGATGAAGGGCTGATTCGTCGACTGGATGGAGGGAAGAAGTATATATAAGGTTGCATGCATACTAGAGCAGGAGAGGACGTACTCTGTATGTACGCGTAGTGCTCGAGTCGATGCTTTATGTATGTTATGTATGTTTGACTCCCGCAGAGATTGAGCACCGTCGCGTACCTGGATCAAGATAAGATTCGCCCACTGCATAATCTGCAGCACTTGATGATGATACGTGAGACCACCAGACTCCTCACGAGCACTCGAGCATCGGTTAAGTGATATGGTGAGGGGAGGGGAGGCGAGGGGAGGCGAGGGGAGGCGAGGCGAGGGGAGGCGAGGGGAGGTGAGGTGCTAAGGGAGAGGTTCATGCATAGGATGTCTTGATCTCAGCACGTCCTATTCTAGCACCCGTAGCCATCTATCAAACCTCGAGATGCTCGCACCAAAGTCTCTAACGATGCCCGGAAATCCTTCACCTGCTTGACTAATGAGCATCGAGCTAATGCCATCGACGCACCTGAGCAGACTACTCTCTAGCGGTTTCACATCGCTTTCGAACCTCGCCCTCCGATCCCAGAACCAGACTAACCTCACCTCTCATGCCCCTCCCCCTCCCCTTCACCGACACTCATTCCGTAGCCATTACTCAGTAATCCAGATATATATTAGTTTCCCCATCGGGCCATGTCCCCTCGCCTCCCGTCCCCTCGCCTCCCTCCTCTCCTCTCCTCTCCTCTCCTCTGCTCTCCTCTGCTCTCCTCTCCTTGCGAGCTTGGAAACCTGCTGCACTGTGAAGACTTGAAGGCCACGTGCTAGGGTGTCGGCTAGGATCATACTTGATCAGCACCGCAACGATGGATCCATTGATGCCCGCCGCATGATTTCGAGGAGGCAAGCACGCAGGACCCCTAGATGTGCTCCTGCCATTGGTTACCTTGGATCGGCTTTCCTTCTCGAAAGAGAGGGACGGAGTCGATGAACGCGTCCTTTTCTATTGCATTCTCTCATGCTCGCAAGTAACATCAATACACCCGCCCCAACTAAATCCAAACTTTAAATATGCCTAAACCATAAACATGATGACATCCGGATGTACGAGTGTAGATGAACATGAACGTGAAGAGAAGATGAACTGGTGAACTGGTGAACCACTCGAGTAGATGATCTTCTTCCCTTTGCCCTTTGCCCTTTGTCCCTCATCATCAACTTCAACTACAACTACAACTACAACTTACCTTTCTTTATCTTTTCGACATCTTCGACTTTTGATCAGAGCGAACATCCCCCAGGTTGATTGGTGGGAAGCTTTCATCCATTCCTCTTTCTCTTCATTCCTCTGGCGCTGGTATCGCGAAACATTCGAAGGAAGACGGTTGGTTTATTTATTGACTACCTGCAAGCAAGTACTCGAGTACATCCAAACAATAATCACAACCGCAACTACAACTACAACGACAACGACAATTCCAACGACAAAAACAAACAACAAAGAAATAATAACCACAACAATCATCAAACAAGATCGCCCCCAAAGAATCATCTCTTCCAATTCAATCCGGGGGAATTTCATAACCCATCCACCAGTGGAAAGAGAAAGACGGAGACACACTTTCTGGATATTTAATTCAACATCTCACGAATCTCTTCATCTCACCATTCGTGCTCGCAGCAAATAAGAAGTTCACCCGAATTATCGCCCGCCCCGAACTAGACACCCTTCCCATGCTCCTTATTGGGCCCTCGCAAAGGTCGCAGTAACCATGGAACCCGTCCCTGAACTACATTCCCTTGAGGAATTTAGAGCTTCTCCTGTACCAAGATTACGATTACAAGAATCTGCTCTCTACGACGGTCAAACGCCAGTCAAGGATCGAGATCCATCGGGTAGACCTCCCACTCTTCGACGAACTACAGAACCAATCCCTCAATCTCCCCGCTCTCCAGGATGGTCATCCCCTGCGTCGCCCTCGATCCCTTTCCGTCCCCGAAATACTTCACCCTATGCGAGAGGTCATTTTAGATCGAGATCAAACGGTAGTGCTCTGGCACCTCCCATGTCGCGCGCGCAATCACTCCCAGGGGTAAATGGTGCGGGTCACCTACTCATGTCTCCTCAGAGGCCTGCGAGCCCTTTGGCCTCACCCGCCAGAGTTCGCATACCCAGAAAGCCGGCGGATGAAGTGTTTCCAGGATTTCCCAGTCGTACCTTGATTGATATCAGCGAGGGCGGCCAGGTACCGATCGAAGAGGATCCTTCCAAAATGTCGGATCGGAGTGCCTCGCCCATCTTGGCCGGTGGCCATACACGAGTACGACGACCTACTTCCCCCTTACGACATATTGCCCCAGCAAGTCCTCTGACCAGTGCCACCACACCCACCACCCCAACCTCTTCCACTTCATCCCCTTCATATTACACGACGAAATTCAGCGAATCCTATCTCACCTCGAATAGTTCTACCAGTTCATTGTATTACCCGGGCTCATACACATCTTCGTCTGTTCCTTCCACGCCTACTTCTACCCGATCTCGCAGCCCGAGTATATCCAGTCTGGAAACGATCCCTGATACACCCGATGCGGAAGAAGCGGCCCTCGAAGCAGAGAGGATTGCTCAGTTGAAAGCTGCCGCCGATGCCGCCGATGGGATCGAAGGGGATGATGGCAAATCCAGAGGACTTGACACGTCTGGAGGTCGTGGTAGGGTTTTGGGCGGATTTGGTTCACGAGACAAGAGAAAACGATGGAGTGTGTGTGGTGCGGAAAGGAGGGGCGATTTGAATTTAGATACCATTTGGGAGGATTGAGATTGTTTTGAAACACACACGAATTACCACGATTACGAAATGAGGCCTCACGAAAGTATTCTTTCTCCCTCCAAGTTCTCTTTTTTTTTCCCCCTTTCCAATTGATGAGGAAGATGATGATGATTCACAAGAGAAATCAATGGTTGATGGATGGGGATGCGCTGTTCAAATTACACGGCTTCAATCTTTCAAAATTCCGATTCGTCCCTGCTGTACTTCCACGGTCCAAATTGATTTTGTTCTCGATTTGCACATCTAGAGAGAAATAGAAAGAAAGAAAGAAAGAAAGAAAGAAAGAAAGAAGAAAAAAAATGGAGGAAACGAATGCAATACTGGCAAGTCTCTCTCTCGGTATTATTCCTTTGCTCATACATTATTTTGTACGATACCCCTTTTGTAGCATTTTTGAAGGGGAGGGAGGAGGAGTGCATTAGGTGAAATGGCTTGGCTTGCTTCGAGGAGCATTATATTTGGCGTTGTAGGGATGTATATTTTTGGGGATGGGGAAGGGGAAGGGGGAAGGGGAAGCATTGGTGAAGGAATGAAGGATGGATGGACGAATATTTGATAATTGATATTTGATATACATTTGCTTCTCTTGCGGCCTTCGCTCTGGCGTCTTTCGCTTTTGCTTCTTTTGCTTTTATTCTATTGTTGTTTTGTTTTGTGTTGTTTTGTGTTGTTGTCTTGTTGTGTAGTGTTGTATTGTTGTATTATGTATTGTATAATCATGTATATACTTGTGCTCGTGCTCGTGGGAAGAATGGATGGAAGAATGGATGGAAGAATGGATGGAAGAATGGATGGAAGAATGGATGGAAGAATGGATGGAAGAATGGATGGAAGAATGGATGGAAGAATGGATGGAAGAATGGATGGAGGATGGGTGGATGTGGATGGAGGGATGGGTGGATGTGGGTGGATGTGGATGGAGGGAGGGATAGATGGATGGATGGGGTGTGTGGTGGAGGGATGGAGGGATGGATGGATGAACGGTATAATATTTGAGTAGATTGAAAGATTGAATCGAAAGGTTGATTGTTTAGATTGATTGTTTGAATTTGAATTTGAATTTGGACTTTGAATTGAAATTCAAGTGCGTTGTTGGTGTGATGGGGTGGGTATTGTATGTAGGAGATGTAGGAGATGTAGGGGATGTGGGGGAGGGGGATG
>NGKF01000004.1:1938564-1949078 GCA_002162555.1 Monilinia aucupariae
GTGTGGGATGGGATGGGATGTTATATATGGGTGTATGGGTATATGGGTATATGGGTATATGGGTGTATAAGTGTATGAATAAAAAGAAACCCAAAGGGAAAGGGAAAGGCAGAAGAGTGGGAAAAGGAAGGAGAAGAAAAGGGGAAGAAAAGAAAAAGAGAATAAGCGAAGAAGAGGCGAATGGAGAAGGAATAAAAGGAATGAGAATGAGAATGGAAATGGAAATGAGAATGGGAAGGAAGAAAATGAAAAGAAGGGAATAAAAGGAAAGGGAAAAAAATGGGGGGGAAGGGAAGAAAAGGGGGATAAGCGAAGGAGAAGCGAAAGGAGAAGGAATGGGAATAGAAATGGGAATGGGAATAGGAATGGGAATGGGAACGAAGTGAAGTGGGAGTAAAAATAGAAGCGAAAGGGAAGAAAGGGTAAAAGAGGAATTAAAAGAAAGGTGAGAAAAGAAAAATAATATATAAGAAATAAAAGGGAAAAGAAAAAGAAAAAGAGAAGAGAAAATGGGAAAAGGAAACGGAAGAGAATGGTAAAGAGAGAGAAAGGTGGAGTAGAAGGGGAAGTGGGAATGGAAAAAGGGGAGTGGGAGTGGAAGCGAAGGAGAAGGATGATAGCGGGTAAGAAGAAGGGGAAAAAAGGGTAAAAGGGACTGGGAACGAGAAAAGAAGAAACAAAAGATAGGAGAAATACATAAAAGAAATTAAAATCGAAAAATAAGATTGACGAATTCTTCGGGTGAAGATTGAAACGCTGACTGGGGGGGAGGGCTGGATGAGAAGGTATTTACTCGAGTAAGTTGGAGTTGAGATTGTTGGGATTGGTGATATTATTGAGATTGTTGGGGTTGTTTATTTTGTTTATATTGTTGATTTTATTGATTTTTCTTTTTTGAAGTTGGGATTGGAGGGGGGATGAAGGGAGGGAGAGAGAGAAGGGGAGAGAGGGGGAGGGTGAGGGAGAGGGAGAGGAAGCGAGGGTAATAGTTTGAGTATAAGTATAATCCAAAAGGTAGGAGTATAAGAGTATCAAAGTATAAGTATAAAAATTCGAGTGAGAGTAAAGGTATAAAAGTATGAGTATAAGAGTATGAATGTAAGAGTGAGAGTAGAAGAAGTGAATATTAGTGAAAGAGCGAAAGTGTGTGTATATCTGTGTGTGAGTATATATGTAACGGTATAAGAGCATAGGTATGAGAGTAAGAGAGTATAACCATGAAAGTATGAGTATTTGAAAAATGAAAATGGAAATGAATTTTAGGGAATAAGAGTTAGGAATTGAGAGCTGGGAGCTTTAAGCTATTAAATGAATTGAAGAGGTAAAGAGGTGGTTGCTTTTTGAGATGAATGAATGGGGAATGGATGAAGAGATAGAAAGGAAATATAGAAGGAGTAAGTGAAGAAGTGAAGAAGTGAGGAGTAGATGGAAATGGGGGAAGAAATAGACTTATAGAACAAATTGAATAGAACGAATATAAAACAGGGAAGAATATCAAAAACAAAAAAGCTTAAATGGTTCTAAGGGGTTTCTCTTATGGATATTACTAGGTTTGAATATACTCGAGTAGTTGATGATGATGATGATGATGATAGTTAAGATATACACTTAATAATTTCTTATACACTTTACAATTACAATACTTGTACAGCTTTCAATCTTGAACTTCTCGTTTCACTATTTGAGAGTATTTCTTAAAAGACATTATATATTATCCTCTAAGATGTATCATATCATATCATATCACATCGAACAAAACTAATAATTTTCTCCTTTTCTCATCTCTTGAAAAATAGAAAACCAGCAGTGAACTTTCGAGATATAATATTAGGATGGAATATAATAAATGCTTGAAACCAAATTGGTATGTTAAATACTTAGATTAGACTTAAAGGTTCTTCTGAAGCTGCGCTTTCTTATAAACTGGTTCGGTTTAATGGGTTAAATCGCTAATGTTATATATTGAACTAATCGTAACTGGGCGGATTAAAGGAGCGGAATTAGCGAAACGAACGAAGCGATTTCTTACTCTAACCTTTGTTTTTTTACAAGTTGTTGGTTGATTGGTTTTCGGATTCTTATTGGTTGATGGGTTGATGCTTAAATGGTTGTTATTGAGTAATGTAGTAATGAAGTAATGGTTGATGGTTAGTATTGAATGGATGAAGTTTTTGAGTATATGAGTAGAGTATATAAGTAGTGTAGTATACTTGTAGAGTAGTTTGTAATATACTCGTCTACTTGTATATAAGGATTAATTCTTCCGGGGGATGGGAGGTTGTTTTGTAGAAGCTTTTTCTACTTTTTCCTTATAAAACATCTATTATTGTATATATCATAGGCAAATCGCATGGTCAGCGTAGCTATAGCTATAGATAGATCAAATCGATTATGAATTACTACTACTAAGGATTAATATTATAAATTTTTATATATATTGTTATGTATATTACTTACTACTCGAGTAGTAGAAGGATATTAGAACGTGGAAGGATATTAAAAAGTTTGAATTTATTCATTTACTATTAGTAGAGTGATATACTTTCCTTTAGTTTAATATACTTGTTTAATACTCTAGTAAATACTCTTCTAATTAGATGATAAAATCAATATTGAGACTATTTATATATTTAAATGAAATAAAATTTAACCATTTTGAAATAAAAATTCAATTAAATAGAAACAATTGAGATTCCAATACTTCAACATATTCTTTGTATTATACTCGAGTATATTATATAAGTATACATCATTACTCAAAGACCTGATGAAAATATTGTTATATATACGTGTTAAGACGATACGAAAGCCTTTGATATTAAGCACTTTACTTAAGTAATACTAACTTCTATTACTGTACTTTGATATCTCATTAATTATACAACTATCCGAGTAACGTATTCGTTTTTATGCGAGTAATATTTCGCTTAATTTAGTAACTGTATCGCTTGAGAATTAGTCTACTTGTTGGATTATTGATATCTGTTACAGTAGTATATTTGTAGCCATCGGTCTTCGAATATACAAACTCTCTAAATACGTTTGCCGCTGGTGAAAAGCTGTGCTATTTATAAAGATCACCTGGTGGATGTTACTCGTATAAGTGTGATAGATCCGGGAACTAATTGCGAAATCATCCCTTGACTTTCATTTGGAGATATATAATGCGTACTTGAAAATTGCCAGAGTCATATGCGACGTAAGGAAAGAATAAGAGTCATCGAATTCCGAATCTATCTGACCAGCTTAAGCTCCCATCAACTTTCGGGCCAAATGTATGTCGAAGTGCTAAATACCAGGCAGAACATAGGCAAGAGTGTCAATGATGCATGATAAGGGGACATACCATTTTAAGACCTAAATGATTGTCGAACTTCCGATTGAAATCCAGACTGAAGTTCAACTTGGAGAACATACTCTAGGGAGCAAGAGAGTGTTGGACTAAAGTTGTTGGAAAGAAAACCAAGAGTGCTTTTAAGGATATGGAAAGGACTAGGTAAATGAATGATGAAGAAGGTCCATATGAAGCAGATAAATTCATATTGGACGAATATCTCTCGTAAGGTTATTTTCCACATCGAAACTAGGCGCGTGTTTCCTCTATACAACTACGACGCACTTTTGAACATGATTATCATACAAACGCCAAAGTATCTGGAAGTACCTCAAGCTCGACAAGAACCCAATGAACAAGCACTTTATAGATTTACACAAGATGGCAGCGAGCCTAAGATGCTCATGGTCTGTTAACGTTGCTTTGGATTATTCATGACAGCAAGTGAGAATTCCATTTGAATATCCAAGATTCTACTAACGATTTGGAAAGTCAATATTATCACAGGCTACTAAGGACAACGCTGGGGCGGAGCTTCAAATTATATGAGATATCGTTGGTAGATTTGTATGAAATGACCGTTCAGCCTTTTTCTAGAGAGAGGTATTGTCACGACGGAAGACCAAAATCTACATGTAAGTTCGCAGGCTAGCCTCAGTACTGCCTCTGAGGCCAATTCAAAAGAACATGGTGATAAGACTAGTTTCGCTTGGGAAATTCGAAAGAGGAATTAATTTGTAAATACAGATTCTGGAGTTCAACATTTTTCAAGATATTTCTCCTACCGAGAATATCAACTATAATCTGTGACTACACTTTGTTGACCCGATGAAGTTCATGTAGTAGAATTTTCAATACTGGAACTTCGAGCTGTCGAAGCTTGAGCTTGGGATTTCTCCTTCTTCTCCTTTTCCATGACATTCGCTTGATTGACGTGTGGATAGATAAAACCGAATGAAAAAATCAGGTGCTGCGCATACTTCCAGACTCGCACGTCGAGTTTCAAATGTGCTGGACTTATGGTTCCGATGGACTATCATCATCGAACTCTTAAATGTACATCAAATGAATTTGAAACACCTTCGAAATTCAGCTCGACCATCTACCAAATCTGCATACAAAAACATGGATCAGCTAGCTAAGATATGAAGAAATATGTTGCTAAGATTTTTAAATGTATTAATATGTCCTGGAGAAGCTGGATTCATAGTCGGCTGGTCATCTGCTCGATCTGAAGCAAAAGGGAGCCGACACTTCATAAGCCGAATCAGCAGATGGAAAAGTGACTGAAATCTTGGAGCTTGCATGCCTTTTCCAGGAGCCGACTGACCAGAGCAAGCAAATAGAGAAAACGGTCATGGGTTTCACGCTGGTCATGATCTTATTTGCGGGTCGTCGTTGTTCTCCAAATGAAGATTGCACTGATTGAATCAGCTACGCTTATCATTTGTTGCTACTTACTTTTCCAGAAACATGAATCAATCTCCTCTGGGTGGAAATCTCATGCTGCATATGAGTTTTGTTCTTAAATATGTGTGTAGATGGTTGTAGCATTGCCGTGTAATAGCGCATCACTTACTTTATTGCCTGGGAGCTTCCTTCGCGAGCTCGATCCTCTCATTCTATCTGCGTTTAGCTATGTTAGATAATCAGGATAGTAGAGGCTATGTACCAAAATATCGCAAGCTGTTTACTCGGAATGCGGTAGGAACGCACTAATGAGCAGGGTTGGAAAAGAGGCCGCTTGAGGAATTAGTATTGTGATGATTGTACCTATCATTTGATTTATTATCATTAATATAGGTATGTGTGGTACTACTCTATAGGAGGCCTCTAATCCGACTTATAATTTGATATCATAGCTATCTAACCATCTAACATGAACATCTCATCCCGTTTTGAATTTCCAAAAGCTAAGAATGATTCAAAAGATTCCTTCTCGCTGCGTCATTTCACCCTTTTCACTCATCCATCTTCTAACATCTCATCATGCAGGAGTAATTAAAAAATGATATCTAGATAGTCTACTCTAAATATTCTAATGGTTGATATTCACCAGTTAGTAGAGAATATCAAACGGTTAGCTACGCTAATTCCCAAATATTGTAGCTAAGCGAGTACGGCGATGTAACCATGTCTTCATCATAGGGCTAGAGTTTTCAGCTCTATGCTTACAAGGAGAATGACAGAACGGTTTCATGAAGACTATGAGATAATAGCCAAGTACTGAAACTGGCAGTGAATACATATATCTTCTAATGCATATGCTCTAACCCAAGGTCTTTGCGAGCCAGGGTCTTATCTCATCCTAAAATCCTTCGTTGATTATCTAATCATAAAGTCTATGCGAGTAAACCGAACAACTACTCGAGTAGAAGCATGCGGGGTAGAACGTATGGAGCTCCGAAGGGCTTTTGTATTTGTGTTATAACATTATATTTGATGATATACTCGAGTACGCATAGAAACAAGTTATGGTAAATTTCGAGGTCATCATGATAATTATTTACGAGCGTACACGGAGCAGGGACGTGCAGGGTATAGGCAATACAGTTTAAACCCTCGCAAATCGATACCGTATACGAGTACAGCTCTCAAGTCGCCCCATAACCTTAAGTTTGGTTGAGAATGTCAATTTCAACCTTCCTTTGATAAATAGCATGAGCCGCAACCCATTGCACATCAAGTCCTTGCACCTGACACAGTCCCTTGAACATCGAGAACAAGAGCCTCAACGTCCACATTCATATCCATACCCATACCCATATCTATAACCACAACCACAAACCACAAATCAGCTTCAATCAACACAAACCAGCAAAAATGATTTTCATCAGCTGCACCCCAAGATACTACTACCACGCTAGTATAACCATCCTATCATATCTAGCATGCATGGCGGTCCTCCTCGGCTTGATGGTCTATGGCTACTATTGTATAGTCTATGCCCTGATCATTGCCTGCAGCTTCTTCTAGGTATTCCTTTCTTCCCCTCCCCGATTCCCCAGATGCGTACGTTGAGATCCATGTTGCTAACTCTGGTTAGAGAGGCAAAGGAAGGGGTTTACCATCTGAACTGGAACTTCATCATCACGTGGTCGAGGGCTGAATACTTGGGTGGGGAAGGAGAAGTCAGCGCATTCCATACTCCAGAAGACAGCACGATGATGAAAGAGATGAGAGATCTTCGAATCTTTGTCCTGCTTGGGTTTCGCCTTCGGACTGGGGATGGAATGGGATTGAGAGGTCTTCTGGCTGCAGATCTGCACGAATAGGGGAAGGCGGTTATGGGGAGATGCAAGTGGCGATACGGTTTATGAATGCACGGCAAGATTTCTAGATAATAAAGGTTTTGGTGGAGGGCTATGCTTGAGAGAGAGGGTATGCATAGATGGTGATGGAATATCAATTTGTTCGCATTCACCTGGTTAGAGAACTGCAGCAGATTTTGCAGGAATTCCCATAATAATAACTAGAGATAATCTCACGGAAACAAAGCAGTAGCCAAGTGAATGCTGAAACTCCATGATCCTTGACTTTGAGGTTGTGTAAAGTGAATTTTGTAGGCTATTGTGAAGGCAGTATATATATATAATTGCAATAAGCTTGAGATATTTCTAAAGTTTAGTAATGTGTTTTCTTTTCATATACCTATGCTCCAAGGTTGTTCTATGTATATATATAATTTCAAGTTCTAGCAGCTGCAAAGAATACCTACATGTATTGCAGCATCTAGATTCATCTGCCAGTACAAATCCCTACCAAACGTGACGTCGCCAAAAGCGAGGAAGTCAGGAAATATTTGGTAGTCAAAGAAATACTAGCCGGTAATACTTTATATACCATCAGCTACAAGTATTATAAAAGGTTAGTGTCTCTAATAGTAGTTGCACTTGAATAGACTTTGAATTTAGTATTTGAGATCATTATCGCCAATAATCATCATATCTAGACGTTCAAATTCAATATTATAACAAGTGAAGATATTTATAACAGTACATCATAATTGATGATATAATTAATAGCATGCGATTGGTGAGATGTTAATGTAGATCAATACCGAAAATACCATAGTAGTACTCAAATACATAGAATAGTTATCTTTTCTATTTTCTGATATTTCAAAATTTTCCATAGAAAAATACTACTCGAGTAGTAGTTGACTAGTAATATGATATACTACCTACCAAACACTGAAGTTGAATTATTTCAGATACTATCTTTCAAAAATTACTCTACTCAGTATAAGCAACAGTATCTCTTCGGCTACCAAACAGGCCCTCCGATGAATTGGACACTTCAGAACTCTAAATATATCCACAGTCATATTCAATATGATGATGATCAGAGGACATCTATGACTGAGTTCGATTCGTTATCCTTCCACTGAAACAAAGTGCAGACTTTGGTGAATTGAACCAACTGCCCACGAGAACCGCGGTTCTGAATTCCAAAATATCAGTCAATGATTATCTCACTATACGACAACTTTGAGCTGACGTGACATTTTAGCTTGTGATGATTCGCTAAAAGATGCGACTAAACATCTGAACATTCATTTCACACACCAAAAGTACACTCCTAAAAGAGGACAGCAAAAACTCCTTCCATGAAGTCTTCAACACAAAATCAAACGACATAATTTCCTCCACCTCAGAAGCACTTCTATACACCAAGTAATACATTCCCCAAACATCCCAACGATAGATAGATACTCTAGTCATTATCCTGATGATCCACATGCTCACCAACTTCTACGTCACGCTCTCGATCCTCGAACTCCACCCGAAAAGAAAACAAGAGGCTTCCAATAAAACTCACTCATTCGATGTGTGAATTAATAAAAGATCTGTTGATTGATTGGTGGCTCTCGATTGTATACTAGTATTGCAGATTTGCTTCACCTGGCATTGAATTTGTGACAAAGACTTGGCTGATGCTGTTTTCTTACTTTATGAATGCACTTTAGGGCTCTTGGGAAGGTGGGTTTATAATGCAATGAACAGTATCCGGTGACTTCGATTTGTGGTGGAAGGACGGAGGAGACAAAGATGTTGATAGGAAGCGTTCTGTTGGATTAAATGGGTTGTGAAGTAGTCTATTTATTGGCGGCAGAGATGATTAGAATCGTCAAGTGCTAGATATCCCTTTGGGTCACATACGAAGAGGACTCTTGTGGGGTGTTTGCGCCAACCATGGTTCTTTGTACCTAGAATCAAAATCTGATGTGTATCCAAACTGGCGGTACATTCCAGAAGAATAATGAGAAAGTGCTGTGTATGATTAAGCAGAATTTCCCATCATTCATGGAATGATCCAACAATTCAGCTAAACAGTCCAAGCAAACAAACCTTAAATACCTTAAGATGGCATCGAGTCCCGCGACTGGTATGGTCTTTGGGTTTAAATTCATAATTAAATACCATTTTGGTCCTCAAGGACTTTTCTATTATACCTTGGATCATGTCATGTTCGGATCACCAACACTCATCTAGTGGGTCTACTCGTAGATCCAGGAATAGGAATAATTCGCGCAACACCAACAGAAATGAATCTTACATCCTACTCGAGATTTTTGGCTCCAAATCATCTCCATCGAAGTGTATTATTCGGGGTCGAGAACTAGCCAGATATTTGAACTAGCTCACCTCTCCTACCTGGAAGGCCTATCTTACCTGAAGCCGCTCAATCCTATCCACATCTTTTAGTCGATAGAAGAAATGCAAATCTGCCACAAGGTCAAACTCGAACATCACCCACCTCGTCCTCCACGGAATTCCCAAAAATCAGCATCACCACTCTTCGCCTAATGCTCAGATTCCCGCACCCGCTCTCGCCCCTGCCGGAAGCGAAGCCCAAGGTCAAAGAGCTGTATCGCGAAAAAAAAGGACAGTGGGGTACGTGAGTATTTCCAGCCGTGGCATGAAAGCTCGATTTGAAGGCCTTCTCATTTCAGCGATATCCTACTTACGTAGGGCACAAAATAAATCGACTGAATGCATTCTGCAAGTTGTCTACAGACGCTTAATATTCCCGTGATTCCAACTCATCACGTCGAGCGTCTTAATAGAGAAGGTTTAGGGTGCGCAGCTGAAGCATGACGAGAGCGGCCCAATATCATGTTATTAGTGTTTTGCATGGCATAATAGTCAGGTTAAGAGAAAGGATGAGGAAGGGGAATATAATATACTCGCCATTCATCTTCTTTTCGTGAATCACATACTCACTTGATAAATTAGATCATTTGGTCGATCCCATATTTTAGATTGTTGAACATCGATGATAAGAATGAAGGGCATTATTATAAGAGAAAATGATCTTGCGGAAGTTCCCAAGTGTACTCGGGTAAATGATAAGTGATGCACCATCAAAATTGAAGTTATAATAACTCTTTCAAAAATGAATATAATTTAATATGATTTTGAATTATGATTTCTTAATAGTATATTATGAATACAACGTTTATTAATAAGAAACTTGAGATTGATAAAGTAATATTGAATCGAATTTCAAAATTTAAAGATATTTTAAGGTTTTTAACGCTTTTATATAATATAGTATAACATTTTGAGATTTTGATTAATTCATTCAAAATTTGAACTAGAATATATTTCGATATATAAATTTTTAAAAATAATTTTAAATTTTGATAGTTTATAATACTTATTAAGTTATTATTAAATGAAGTTGAAAAAATATAAAGATTTTCGGATTTTCGAGGGGTAATAAGGATTAAAACATTGAAAATAAGCGAATTTCATTGATAAAAACTAATTCCCCTACCCCACTTCCCGGCCACCCCCTCATTCTGGCTACTATTTCACATCAAAAACTACGATTTCGAGGTATTTATAACTTTCTTAATATTGATTTTGATTGGATGAGATTTTGTATAAAGAATTATATTGTAGAAATCAATTGATTAAAGAAAACTGTATATTTTTGCGATTTTTTTATCGAATGTAATTAAACTTTGAAATTTTGATTTTCCATTTGTATACAAATTATATACAAATTTGATAATTTCAATAAATATCAATAACATTTCAACGAAAATCGAAAAAAATAAACTACAAAATTTTATTGATTTTTAAAAGTATAAAAATTCGAAAAGTATAGAAAATTATATATTTTAATTTATCGTTATCGTTTTATTTAAGATTTTCAATTTTGCTAACAA
>NGKF01000004.1:1949133-2096566 GCA_002162555.1 Monilinia aucupariae
TATAATCTTAAATTAAACATTATCTACAAATAATAATATATTCTTTTTATATATCATTTCAATTTATTCAATTCAAAGAATATAAAAAGATTTATAGTTTTTTTTTAAAAATTTTCATTAGAAAGTTATAAATATTATAAAAAAACCTGATTTTTGTTACAATTATATTACAATCGTAACTAATCTAAATTATTCTTTAATTTTATTTTTATTGATTTAATTTGATTAAATTTTATATCTATATAATCCTTATTAAATCTTTTAATTATATATTCTATTTCTTATATTATACCATTAATATTAATAATGTTTTGAACTATTTTATTGTTATTTTTATATAATTATAACATTATATACTTATTACATTTAAAAATTTGAAAATTAAATCATTTAATACTGATTATAAAAAAATCGCAAAAATATACAACTTTCTATATCAATTAGTAACTATATTAAGATTATATATACAGAATTTCATCCAATCAAAATCAATATTAAGAAAGTTATAAATACCTCGAAATCGTGGTTTTTGGTGTGAAATGGTGGCCGGAATAGAAGGGTGGCCGGGAAGTGGAGTAGGGGACTTATTGTTGATTAATTTACAAGATATTAAATCATATATTATAGAATTTGTTTAAACTATTTATATAATATCATTATTTCAATATTATATAATCTATAATAATACTTTTTTTTATCGCTTGTTACTTTTCTTAGCCTTTTTCTTAATAGCGATAACTTGGGCTAAATCCTATACTTTTTAGTTATTATTATTATTATTATTGTTATTATCCGAAACAAAATTGATTAAAACGTTTACAAAACGATCTGTTATAACAGAACTCGTAATACCGCTCGTTCTCTTTAAACCATTCGAATATATCTCCTTTTCCTTTTTCTTTTTCTTTACAATTACCTTTTTTTTTTCTTTTTTTTTCTTTTTTTTCTTTTCCTTTAATTTTTTTTTTGTAGTAGAACATTATTCTTAACATTATCCAAAACGATTTAAGCTTTTAAATTTCATTTGTTATTATTTTTATATCTTCAATATAAAGAATGAAACTATTTACTAATTCTGTTTTTCTTTTAACTTTAGCTTTAAAGAAATTGATTACCATTATATAAAGATGATTAAAAAGTTTAATACAAAAATGATTATAATATCCATAACACTTTACACCGGTTGAATTAGCATTGCAATAATATATATCATCGTTTTGCCCGACAATCAATAATTTTATATATTGAATGCAAAGTATAGCGTTCCTTTTTCCTCTTATTTTTAGTTTTTTACATTTAAACGCTTTTTCTTTTCCCTTTCCCTTTCTTTTTCCAAGCGAATCCTTTATCTTTTTTTTTTACATTGTAAGTATTAGAAATTGTAACTCTTTTTTCCTTATTTTTTCAAATTTTTTATTTCCATTAGAACTAACATTTTGAAGGGATGAATAACCCTAGTAATTATTACCAAAAAGATTAATAAAATTGTTTAAACTCATTTTCTTCTTCTTCGCTATTTCAAATCTAACCAAACGCTAAAATTATATTAATTTTATACTAAGTAATTTATACGATTAGAAGTATTCATTTTACGTTTATATATATTGCGTTTTGTAGAATAAATCGTAATAACTAGCAAAGTAAGGATCAATTAACGAAGAGTAATTGTTGAAAGAACTATGAACTCAAAGAAAGGACTTCGATCACGTATACGTGGATGGAGTTGCTTTTCATATACTTGTAATTCAATATGGTAAAAACGGCTCGAAGATTGTAAGATTATGGTACAGGTAAATCTATTTATGTTCCTCTCTTCTACTAGTGCCGATGCACTAGTGGTACGGTCCCATGATCACGTGACCTTCGGTCACATGATCCCAGTTACCTATCTCCTATRTCCGAYCATCGGTGGTCACGTGACCTGCGGTCACATGATCCCCGATCACATGATCCATATTCCGACAGTAATAACTAATAATAATGTTTTAACAAAGTTATTGAAAAGAGAAATCCTAAAAAGCATTGATCGAAAGTTGCATTAAAAGTAGAAACTATTATACTTCTTACTCTTTTCTTTAATTAATAGCTTTTTTCGAATTCATATAACTTTAAAAAACAAAAAACTTTTTTTTTCTTCTTTTTCTTTCTCTTTTTTCTTTTTTTCTTTTTTCTTTTTCTATATATTAAAAATAAAAGAAGATAACTTTATAATCAAGTAATTGATCGCAACAAATAATAAATTTATTCCACTTTTTGATATCTGCCTCCCTTTTAAAATCGAATTAGATAAACAGAAATCCTATTAATAAGATAATTCTATAGTTTAAAACTCTCTAAAAAAAAATTAACTAACGAATAAAAACAAAAAGAAAAAAATAGCGCATATTTCGAAGATCATCTATATAATTAAAATGAAATAAATACTAAGAATAATTTGCTATTGTATATAAAAAAGCTATATTTGGTTATATTAAAAGATTATACAATTTCAAATTTAAAAAATAAATATTTAATGTTTTAAATCTATAATATATTATACTTTATAAACAATTTTCTTTATTATTTAAATAATAGTTATTATTAATAACGATTTATTTTGATAATTAAACAATAATTTTCTTTACTTTCTTTATTATTAATGTTATTGAATTATTATTAATTAAGATTATATATATTACTATTTATTTATTTATTTATTTATTTATTTATTTATTTATTTATTTATTTATTTATTTATTTATTTATTTATTTATTTATTTATTTATTTATTTATTTATTTATTTATTTATTTATTTATTTATTTATTTATTTATTTATTTATTTATTTATTTATTTATTATATTTAACGTTTATATAAACTAACTAGGCTTTTGATCTCCCGAGGGGTACTAGAAACGAATGATACACTAATAGGCCGAGAACTCAAAAACTTACCACTTTGGTATATATCGTATAACATCGTTAGATTGAAGCATTGAAATCGCTTTTTCCCAACGATCTCTTATAATTTTAACTTTGTTAGATAGTTTCCTTCCATTGTTTAAAAGAGTATTCTATATTAAAGAGATTAGCTTTTGTTTATTATACTCAAAAAGAGTAAGTATTAAACTATGGAATAATCGCATTAATAAAAAGTACTAAATAAACAATTGTTATGTTAAATTGCAACTTTTATATTATTATATAAAGTGATATACTATGCTTTATAAATCGCGTTTTAAATTAAGCTTCGAGATAAAACAAAGACTAAAAGAAAAGAGAAAAAAAATCAAAAAGAAATCGAATAAAGTATTAAATTAAATATTATTCAAAGTACTATAAAGCTTTTAATTGCAAAACGTAAAATATCGCGTTATTATAATAAAACGCTCGAACTTTTATAAAAAAGTAAAAAGCTATTATATATAATTATACTTTTCTCAAACTATTACGCTGAGAGCGTAAAGCATGTGAGAAGCACGTGTTTGCCGAACACCATGCCTCTACGTGTTCCTTGGATCTTCCAGCAATAAATGCACAAGTACGTTGAAGTGTATAAACATGCTAAAGTGCACGAGCACGCTAATCGTTTTTGATCTATCGGAGCTAAAAGCATCGAAGCGCCAACCGAGCTTGGCATATTAACTAATTGAGCAAGTATACTAAATTAAGCTTATTAGTTTTTATTAAAAGTATTTAGATTTATAATTATTATTATATTATAATATCAAAGCTTATAATATTATAAATCCTTATAACTATTATTATACTATAATATTATAACTTATAATATTATAAATCCTTATAATTACAAAGTTATATAATGATTATATATAATCATATATACGTAGTATATAAAGAACGAATAAATTCTATATTTAAAGAAAACAAACTATATTATAATCTTTACTTTATATTTATACTTTAATTCCTTTTTGATATTATTTTATTATATTTGTAGTTATTTTTCATAATAGTTATAAGCTTGATTTATACTCGAAATCTTTGCAAAAACTACAATTCGAATATTAATATCGAAATTATACATTTTTTTTTCTTTTAATCTTTAATTATTTATTATTATATTCTTATCATTTAATAATCACTTTCTTTATTATATTAAAGATCATTTTCAATAATTAAACAAATTGATTCTTTTGATACTTTTCGTTTAAAAATATTAATTGCTTTAAGCACATCTAAAACAATATCGATTTGGATACTTTAAACTTTTTTAATTACTAATTCTATAATTGGTTAAATACTAATCCCCCTTAAACCCTTTTTATAAACTATATGATTTTTGAAGAAAATCGTAAACGTTATAATCAATATATTATAAACTTTAAAGCTTATAATCGATATACTATAAACGTCGAAATGAATGAAATGTTAAAACTTGAGCTTTTTGCGGATCTTATTCTTGCGATATTGAAAGACTTTTCAAAAAACCTTTTATTTATAAAAAAGATTTATAAGATTTAAAAGAATGAATATAATCAAAATTATAATAACTTTCGTTATATATTCGATTGAATTATAATTATAATCGATTTATTCTACGCTTTAAAAATCTTTTAGAAAACTATACAAAACTAGATTTTAAAACAAATTATTATTTCATTATATATAAAGATTGTTTTTCTAAATTTAATAATCCTAAAGATCATTTAAACCAAATATATCGATCATTTTAATAATGTATACAATAATTAAATCGATTCGATAAAATAGTATAAGAAATAGAAATCTCTTTTTATTTAAACGTTAGTTTATAATCTTTTAAAGATTAAAAGAATTTGTAGATATAAATAATTTTTGAAAGTATTAATCAAATTAGCTTTAAATTGATTAAAGCAATAATTAATTATATTGAATATTGAAGATAAGAAAGGATGCTATATTATTATTCTAGAACAATATAATAGTTGTTTTGTTAATTATATTGATCGAATAAACCGTAATCTTTTGTTAAAGGGATTCTTCGCTATTCAAAAACTAGGATTACAATAATTATTCAGATTTAAACAATAAACGAAAAGCAATAACGCTATTTAATATTATCTTTATAAAAAGAATCAAGCAATTGATTCAAACCATCGTTATAAGTTTAAAAAATGTCGAATTATTGAATTAGCTTTTACAAATAAATACATTAATTAACTTATTCGGTTTATTAATAAAAAGCTATTACGGAGAATAGCTACGAATATAGTAAAATGATATCAAAGAGGGATTAAAGTATAGGTATAAAGTAATGATTGTAAATATTGTTTATCTCTTTAAATATATGATTCATTCGTTTCTTATATACTATGTATATATAATTATATATAATCATTATATAACTTTATAATTATAAAGATCTATAATACTATAAGTTATAATATCAATATAAATTATAATATTTATTTATTTATTTATTTATTTATTATGTTTAACGTCTATATAAACTAGTTAGACTCTTGACCTCCCGAAGGGTACTAAAAACGGGTGATATATTAATAAGCCGAAGGCTCAGAAGCTTACCATTTAGATATATATTGTACAATATCGCTAGGTTAAAATATTGAAAACGCTTTTTCCCAACAATCTTTTACAACTCTAACTTTGTTAAACAGCTTCTTTCCGTTGTTTAAAAAAATATTTTATATTGAAAAAGTTAGTTTTTGTTTATTATATTCAAAGAGAATGAGTATTAAGCTGTATAGCAATTATATTGATAAAGAATATTGAAAATAAATAATTATTATATTAAATTGCAACCTTTGTATTGTTATATAAAGAGGTATACTATATTCTATAAATTGCGTTTTAAATTAAATTTCGAGATAAAGCAAAAAATAAAAAAAAGGGGGGAAGGGGGGTAAAGAAAAGATCAAGTAAAGTATTGCATTGAATACTATCCAGAGTATTACAAAGCTTTCGATTGCAAAATGTGAAATATTGTATTATTGCAACAAAACACTCGAACTTTTGTAAGAAAACAAAAAGCTATTATAAATAATTGTACTCTTTGTAAGCGATCGTTGAAGAGCGAGTTAGTTTCAACAATTACAAATGGAATCGTTTAATAAAGATTTCGCAAAAAACGAAATACTTTAAAGTCTTAACTTTGCTACATAAACAATGGGTTTCCGCATCTTCGTATTTAAATCGTTTATAATAAACTTTAAAATTACTATGCTTAGATTGTAGCGTTAACAATTGATGTAATATTGATCTAACGAGTTTTAGCTTTAAGGATTTCTTTAAAGTGTAGCCTAATTGCCATTTGCAATATCCTTTTGCAAATATAAGTTTGCTTTTGCTCTATTATTCGTTTATAACGTTTCGGATCAAGCTTTATACTATCGATCCTACTTCGTTGATTATAAACTACGCTATAAGCCCTGGATCTATTATATCGCTTTTCGCGCTTGCATTCGCTAATTTGTTCACTGCCTTGTTGCTAATTATCCTTTAATACCCAGGGGACTATTATATCCTAACTATATGCCAATCGATAAATCGGTGGTTTTCTAGAAATACTTATTACAAAATATTCGATGCGTTTACGCGTTTATACTATATTATCAAAATACTATCAATATATAATCAACATTGTATATTTGCAATAAATAATAATGCTAATGTTTTTTATAACCCTTTTAAAACGCTTATCGCTTTTATATTAAAAATATGTGAAAGTATATTAATTACTCTTTTATTGAAGACGATAAACGTTTATTCTTAGTAAATCGCGTACTCATAGTCTACATGTTTACCAACGTCGTTATATAATTCAAAATCGTCGAAGAAGATGATAACCGCATTAAGTAGTAAAACATTCCATTATTTGATAAAGTTAATCACCGCTATTTCTTTGCTTATCCCTTTTGTAAAATTTGTTTTACATTTAAAAATATAATATAAAAAGAAAAAGATTAAATAAAGAGCTTTTGGAAGTAATTGATCTATTATACATAGTTTTGTATTATTCTGTATACAATGGCCTAGTATAATCAAGCGTATAGTAAACGGATAATATACATCAAATTTTTTAAATCGAAAAGCTATATTAATATATATTTGTTTTAAAGCCATTTTGCAAATAGGAAGGTTTATATTGCGCAAATTAATTATTATCGATATGGTTCTTTAAATTAATAAAATACTTTTTATAATAAGATTAATTATTTTGTTCGTTTTCGCTATATATAATCCTATTCGTATACTAACTATAATGTTTTGTAAATAGCCATTATTTGCGTTTATTTTCGTTTATCCCGAATATTACATTTTTGCTTTATAAAACAACGAAGATAGTACACATATAATTATAACCTTTCGTAGAAAAGCTGTAAGGGGTCTATACTATGTATTAACCAAATACTTAATATGTAGCGTAGCCTTTTATACTTTTTTCATTTGTTCTGTAATATATCTTTTGAATATAAGTTTGTAATCAAATTATATTTCCAATTATTTAAACGCTGGCTGTTTTGTATTGCTCAATGTGTTTATTATAAATCGTATCGTTAAAGTAGGGGAAATAGCTATTTTTGAGATATATATATAATATTTGCGGATAAAATGCATTATTTTAAGCTTTTTCGGTGCAAAAGCGACTTTGTTAACCAATCCCTATATTTCTATTTGTTATATATCCCGCGTAATTGTTATAATATTCTTTTTCAATATATTGCTTATTTTATAAAGTGCGATATTATTTGCGTATTCAAAACGAAAAGTTTAATTTTAATTTAAAAGTTTCGTTAGGTATAGTATATAAAGCATTGAGGATAAAGGCGAACTTTAAGGGGTTTTGCATTGTACCCAAGATTTGTTTGTATAAGCGTTTTCGAATTTGATCATTATTTTACGCTTTTGTAGAAACAAACGAATTATTTTCAAAAAGGCTATAGGCCAGCTTTGATTTTGCATTTGTTTCAATAATCGTTGGGGTAATAGCGTATCAAACGCATTTTGTATATTCATTATAATTAGCGTAACTTTTCGCTTTTTAGCAAAAACGCATTTTATATCATATACAAATGCTGTAACTAAATTCATAATCGAACGCTTAAGTAAAGCTTTGCAATATTAAGAGCTCAATATATCATACATTAATAATATCTATGCTATTCGTTTTGTAATGATCCTTTCCAAGCTTTTGTTTATATAGGATAGTAGGGCTATCGGACGCTACAAGCAAACGAAGTTTTTATTCTTTTTATTGACCTTGAGCAATATAATCATTTTAGTTAATCGCTAAGCTTTGGGGTAATAGTTTCTTTTGAAACAATATTCGAAAAGATTACATATATATTCTTTAACATTACTTTAATAGGCTTTCAATAACCGGATCGTAACTTTGTTAGTTTCCAATAAAGTACTCGAAACTTTGATAATGTTTTGCTTTATTTTCTCTAGGGATATAATAATGTCCCAAGGAAAAATAAAAGCGCGGTTTTCCAATATCGGGTCCGCTTTTAGATTGTTTATATTATCGTACTTATATAATACTTTGTTTAATAATGCTTACGCTTTTTTTTTCGTACTTTCGATCGATTAATTGTTTACTATTAAAAGCGGAGTTTTAAAAGAAAAGGCCGCTTTATGCTAATTTATTACTTTGTATAAATCCGCATTTTTTAATACATTATCAATTATCTTTTTTTAATACTTTCTTTTTATTTTGCGAATTGTATTAAACATTCGTTTTTTATCCTTAAAAGTTTTGTTAAAGCGTTTATAAAGGTTGTATATTATTGCGCTTTTGTTAATCCATTAAAATATTAAGCATACTCGATCGCTTGCCGGCTACTTTACAATCCATATTGCATATTGAAATAGATCTATAAATCGCTTTATAGTTATATCAAGTTTTATATTTATAATAATAAATCCAACTTTTGGCAATTAATATGCTCCGTTTTTTATAAAGTTGGCAAAGGTATATAAGCTGTTTTTGGTAACTTTATATCCAGTGTATTTGTTGAATATTATTCTTCGCTTCGGGATAGTAATGATTTATATAAAATAATCCGATTTGCAATCTATATCCTGATATACTATCGTTTTCGCGAAGGGTATATTGAAAAAAATGAAGTCGATTATATATTTTGCGCAATGAGTAGGTATCTTTATCTTGTTGATAAAGTTTATACTAATATCTTAGGATCATTTAGAAAGTGTAGTTTTTTGAATGACTAATGGTATCCCTGGTTTATATATATTATATTTTGTATTAAAGTTCTTTTTAAGCAATATACAAAGTATTAGAATAATGTTTATTGTATAGTTTATTATTGTAATAGTGTTAAACTTGCAATAAATATTTATTATATAATAATCGTTAATTTTAAATTATACTATATCCTTATTATGTTTTTTATATCGTTGTTGTGTTTGTATAATAGCCTTTCGCTATATATATATTATAATCTTTAGCTTTTCGGCTTTTTTTTTATTTGTTTTTTCTAATTTCTATGAATTGTAAAAAGTGTAGTACTTATATATTGGATAGTTTTATGTTTTGATACTCAATAAACTTTATAGCTTTTAAATATATACTACATCCGCCTTGTTCTTATAAACAAACTGAAATAGTATACTATATGCCCTCGCGCCTTTCTCTACATTTGTTTATACCATTAATATATATAGGATAAAGCTTTTTTTATGGCTTTCGCCGTTACGCCAGTTCGAATTACTACTCATCAACGTAAAGATCAATAATTTCAATCAATTGCAAAGTCGCGGCAATATTGTTGTTGTTCATATTCATCGCATTTTTTATATATACTCTGCATATATTATTGCGTAACAAAAGCTTAAGGTTTATTTGGCCTAGAATTGCTTTAAAACGTTTTGATACTTTATTTTGCAATATTAATGTATTCATTGTACATTTTACATTATTATTTATTTCCTTTGAAATTGTTAATATTTGGATTTCAACGCGAATAAGCATTAGGGTCCGAACAGCGTTTGACAAAACCATAAAGCTTATAGTGCTTTGTATGCTTTAAAATGCAGAGCTTTGAGCTCTTGCTTGGAAAACGCATATTGCCTATACAATGCTTATAATTGTGCCCAGGGCGTATACTTTTTGAACCGTTTGGTTATTTCTGTAGATCAATTCCATTTAAGCTTTGATCAAATTGTATTGTAGCTTACCTTTAGCTGTGTTACAGAATGCCAATGGGTAGCCTTTATACTTTGCTAGGAACGGACCATAATAATCATTATATTTCGCAAACGTTGAGCATAATTTATGCATTAATTTTTAATGTTTAACTTTAACAATATTGCAATTGTTATAATGCATTAACTTTGTACAACAATAGATATTGCAATAAGTTTAATAGCCTTGTTTGTAAAGCTTTATTTAGTTACAAAAAAGAAGAAAAAAAGAGAAAAAAGTAACTTCAAATAAATGGAAAGAAAGAATTAAAATAATAAAACTAACAATTTAAATAGTTTTCGCTTTATTTTTAAAGCCTTTAAAACATTTAATCGAGGTGGTACTGGTTTAAATCCAAACCTCCTTCTTTACCATCTTCTTTATAACTTCTATTTGTTTATCGATTGTATTAAACAAAATCCTTGGTATTTGTCTTATACGATGGCTATACCATATCTTTAGGAAATCTAAACGTATAGTTCCAATGATTTCGCAGATCTTCGATTTATTGGTATCTTTCATTAAAATATCCTTTATTTTAAAAGATTTAAAATACAATATTTAGCTTGTTTTGCATTTTATTATCTCCGGGATATCTCTATCCTTGATATCCGGGATAGCCTTGATTAAGTTCTCCTGGATTAAAAAAGGGCTATTGCAATATGAACCTGTAAAGGGGGTATATCTCGCTAGGATGCGTTTATTTACTTTTATCGCTTTGGCAACAGTTTTCTTTGCAAAGTTTGCTTTAAAAGCTTTACTTTGAAGGGTGGCCGAAGGCCCGCCGATTTTAAGGGTTTTAACGATTTTTGTTTAAATTATAGGGAGCAAAATTGTTGTTTTCTTTGCTTTAAAGATTTTAAAGCTTTTTTTACCTTTAAATGTTGCGTTTATTGTAAAAGCATTTATTATATATACCAAAATCGCTTTTTGGATAAATAGGATAGTATATATCTTTTCTTAAATAAAAGTTTTTATAATCTTTTCTAAAGAGTTTACAAGTACAATTGTAAACTTGCGGCGAATTGTTGTTTGTCGTTTAGCCTTTTGTAGGAGCCCATTAACTTTTTAAAAAGCTATTAATCCTTCCGATTCTTTAAATATAATAAAGGGAATAGATATATTTTTTGTTCTAGTTTTAGCTTATAGCTGAAAAAGGATGAGCAAAAGCGGATCGTATTGTTACGTATAATCGTTGTCGATCATCCGTATCGCTCTCGCAAGCGTAATAAAGCTTGTTTCCGTTATTCTGGTTGAAAGAGCACGCTTTGTATGCCTTTCGCGAGCATTAATACTTTGCGAATTTCGCAGAGTATTGTTGTGTGTATCTATCGGTAGCGGGATGTACTGCGTCGTCGTGTAATGTATAATAGTAACGTTGTCGTATGAACTTTTGTAATAAATTATAATATAACAATAGTTATAGGTTTAAATGCTTTTAATAAAAACTATACTACTATAGAATAAGCCTAATTTAATATACTTGTTTAATTAGTTAATACGTTAAGCTTGATTAATGTTTCAATACTTTTAGCTTTAATAGATCGAAAACGATTAATATGCTTATACACTTTAATATGTTTATATACTTTGATATACTTATATATCTATTACTAAAAGATTCAAAAAACATATAAAAGTATAATGTTCGACAAATATATACTTTTTATATACTTTACGTTTTCAATATAATATACCCTTTAGATTATATACGCAATATATAATCTAACTACAAAGCAAACAAAATAAATGAATCTACAATTACACGCTATTCATATAATAATTTGTTATTAATATAAACAAATAAACGAAAAATAAACTAATGATATATATATAATTTCCTTGCAAATAGTTGTATAAATTTGTAATTCTATATAATTCTATAAATGCTTGGATTGCCGATTTTATAAGCGATAATGATTATAATTAAAAGTATTTATTGTATATTTGTTGTATTTGATCGTTTTATAGCGTATTGTTGTTTTGTTATGATTTCCATTACATGGTTATATAATAATAGCTTTGATTCTTTGATCTTTTAACTCTTTAAGTTATCAAAAGTAATAATAATAACAATAATATCAATAATAATATTAATAATAACAATAACATTAATATTAATATACTTTATTATACTCGCAATTCCCGAACTAGGAACCTTTCCCGTGCTCAAAAAGCTTTAGCTGTTTCTCGCTATTATAATAACCCTTTTTTCTTTACTTCTTCTGCTTCTTTTGCTTTTACTTTTTCTTTTACTTTTACTTTTTTTTCTTTTCCTGCTTTTTTTTTTGCTTCTTCTCCTTCAGCGCCACTAAGATTGTTCCCGGGACATCCTTTCCGTACCCTCGTTTTTTTTTTCAATCGTTTTTTCTATTGTCTTTTTTCTCTTTATTCTTTTTTTTTCTATTTCTTTAATTCTTTTCTTTTTCGAGCCTTTTAAATCAATTTCTTTAACGAAAGTGAAAACAAGAATAAAGATAAGAATAAAGAGTAAAGTAAAGATAAAAATAAAGATTTCTTGCTTTATTCGAAAATAAATATTATAATCACTTTAGTAATACATTTATTTACAATTTATAGAATTCTAATGGAAACTTTAGTTTTAACCTTTTGAAGATAAGATAAAGTAATAAATCGAAGAATAAAGGGTTTGAAATAGTTTTCATTTTTATTTCTTCTTCTACTTCGGCTTTCTGTACTTCTACTAAAAAGATTTGGTTTAAAAAGCTAAAAAATCTTTATTTGTATATATAATATATAAAATTGTAAATTATTAAACAAAAAAATAAAGTTTATTATAAAAATATAAATTCTTAAAGAGTTTAATATTATTAATGTTTTATATATATATATTAACTTTAAGACTAACCACAGTACTCAACACTTAATCCTTTCAACCAGAAGCGATCATTAGCATCTCTAGTACTTAAGCATCCACTTCTAATACCCAAGAGTCAACGCCCGCTTTTCAGATAATAGCGGCGCTGCTATATATACTATAGAAAAACATTACAATAATATACAAGATTAATGAATTATAATAAGGAATTCAAAATACTACAATATAACGTTAATAAATAAAAAACAATTATAATAACCTTTTTTAATGATCCGGAAATAATGCAATACCAAATTGTAGCAGTTCAAAAGCTATAAACAAATAGATTCAACCAAAGCATTTATAATAATAATAAAAACTGGTATTTTATATATAAATAATAAAAAGGCACAAAAATAATTATATTTGTTAACAAAAGACTCGATATTAAAAAATGGATTTTTATTACATCTATATTAGATCTATACACTTTTATTATTCGAATAAACGATTCAAATCAAAAGATACTTATTCAAATCACTAATATTTATAATTCGATTCTAAACTTATACTGTAGAGCTACCGAACCATCCACCTTGCCGGCTATAAAAACCAAGCTAAACAATTATAACGTTTGATATATTGTATTAGAAGACTTTAATTTATATTATTCGTTGTAGAAAAGAATTGCAAAACAAATATTAAAAGAATACTTTATTACTCTAATTAATATAATGCAATAAGTTAACATTATTTTAATTATATCGAAAGCATTTAGAATATAGTATAAAAGGGAAAAAGGAGAGGAAAAAGACGTCGAGGGGGGAAGAACAACACAACAAACAACTCAGCCAATCAGGGGCTAGGAAAGAGAGAGGAGGAGGTAAATGGTGAATGTAACTACGTGCAATACAACTAACTCAATATATAACAACAAAGGTAAAGGGTGGAAAACCAATATACTTTAACAAATAACTAAAAACTTCTATATCCTGTAAAGAGAGGGTTAAGAGGCTCCTTATATGCCTCTCCAAGCGAGGTTACGTGGTGGTGGTAGGCCCGAAATGGCGGGAGCCATTTTGCCGTTTCACATTCTTCCCTACCCTATTTGTTGATCGATCTCGATCAACAATAAGGCTATAAAACACAATTGTATAATAGCCAAAAGAAGCGCGCCAAAAGAGTGAATAAATACATGCAATTCATATCCAAAACAACCAATCATAGCTCGACCCAGAGCTCGAAACGTAACAAGCCTATCAGACTGGATAACCTAAATCATACTGTGTAACACAACAAAATGAAGGAGTACTAAGCGAGATCAACAAATTCTGTATAAAATAAACGCAAAATTCGATCGATTCGATTTTAAGTTGATCTACCCTTTCTTCCTACACTTTTATTGAGTTGATACGAGCAACTACTTATTCATCCACGCAATTCTAAGCTTTAGCTCTAGCCCTAGCCCTAGCCCTAGGCCTAGGCCTAATCTCTTCCCCTTTCCCTTGTAAAATTTGTTCGAATCTCTTCGTCGTGATCCATTAGCTTTACTAAACCATAAAATTAAGGTGGCAAATCAATAATAATAGTACCAAAAGGTAATGCCATTGAGATAGTATTTCGAGGTAGTAAATTTTGCGCCGATTTAAAAGTTTCAATAGCTTTAAAAAGTCGTATTAAAGAAGGCTGTATATCGACGGCGTTGCTTGCTTGATTGGCAGAAGAAGAATTCGAAGATTTTGAAGAATTTGAAGAATTTGAAGAGAGAGAAAGCAAATCGACCTCGTCCTTATCCTCGTCCTCGCTCAATAACAGATCGATTTGAGCTTTGTATTCGATATATCGTTTAGCCCATTTATACACCGGATTTCAACGCAAAAGATAAAGCTTATTAAAATTGATTCGATTAGTTTGAACATATTGAAAAGCAATATCTTTTGAGAATGTTTTGAGGTATAATTTGATCATTTCCTCTTCAGATATCCCTCGATTTTCGATCAAATAATATACTATTCGATTAAAAGTGCATAGAAACTCTCGAAGCTTTGAATCCTTCAACTTAATCCCTTTTGAAAATTGAAAAAGATAATTCATTGAAAACCTTTTTTGAAAAGAATTTGAATGTACAAATAAGCTTAAAAACGCTGGTTTAAAGCTTTTCTTCCAATCCCAATTTGTTATTGATCATTTTAGCAAGGATTTAACCTCTTCGCAGAACTCCGGATCGATTTGATGTAGAACACAAAATCGAAAATTCTTTGCAAAGAGGCTATAAGTATCGCGAAGGGTCTCCATCCTTTCACACCATTCTGTCGCGTTAATATCTTTAAACTACGGTATTTTAGGTGATTTAGGTAAAAGAAGTAAATCTGTATATACCCTCGAAATATTGTCCAATAAGAATGAAAACTCAGCTTGTAATTCGTAAATGTTATCGTCCTCGCTAGCGGACTCAGCAAACTCTTTGTAATCACCGGAAGAACTGGAATCAACATTCGAAACATCGAAGACTTGATCATATTTTGACGAATTGAAATCGATTAGAGTTATTGAAGCCATTATTGAAGATAACAAATCTTTAGGAATGCTAGTGTGTGATTTGTTTAACATCGATGTTATTGTAAAGAGAGATAAAGAGTGTTGAACTTGGAGATAATATAAAAAGGGAAGCTAATAAGCGAGAAATCGAAAATTCGAAGGGTTGAGGAATAAAGGCTTTTGAAAATGAAAAATAATTGAAGGATAAAATTGATAAAAACAAAGGGATAAAATGAATTGGCTCTTTGAAGAATAAAATGGCTATACGAAAGTAAAAGCTAGAATCCTCGTAAGATTAAAACAATCCTTCGAATCCACTTTAAAATTTTGATAACAAAGAAATGAAAATCCTTCAAATTTCTACATTATATTAAAGGTTTTGGCGTATTGACTACCAGCTTTAACGATCAGATTAATTTAACTCCGATAAAGTAAAAAGGAGATTAACTAATCGTTGATTAATGCAATGCGGTGCAATGTAGACTATAACCTAATAGGCACTTCATAAGCGATTTTGCGATGAAGCGGCCAAATTTCTTCCTAGCAAGTTAAACCCTTTTAATTACTTTTTTGATAAAAACTTAAATCGAAGTGATGGCATTAATCCTTCAAAAATTGATAACTCTGCTTATCTCGATGATTTCGGACTTCATATAATGAAGTAGAGTTTATACAATAAAGTGAACTCATACAATTAAATAGATATCGTTGATTGAAGGCTTAAATAGCGATTTCACCCCTAATTTAATCGAATTAGCTTGAAGTAAGGTTCAATACCCTTTTTAACATTTTAATCCTTTCAAAATTTCCAGTATACACGGATTCCCACATTCGAAGTCTTTGAATCTATCAATTGCTTCTGCTTTCGCTATAGAAATCAATAGAATCGTAAACTCCCTACGTAGATCATCAATATAAAAGGGAAAAAGAAAAGGAAAAAGATGTCGAGGGGGGAAGAACAATATAACAAACAATTCAGCCAATCAAGGGCTAGGAAAAAGAAAGGAGAAGGTGAATGGTGAATGTAACTGCGTGCAATACAACTAACTCAATATATAACAACAAAGATAAAGAGTGGAAAACCAATATACTTTAACAAATAATTAAAAACTTCTATGTCCTGTAAAGAGAGGGTTGAGAGGCTCCTTATATGCCTCTCCAAGCGAGGTCACGTGGTGGTAATAGGCCCGAAATGGCGGGAGCCATTTTGCCGTCTTACAATAGAACAAAAGGATCTTTTTTTTCATTATTGATCTTATATAGATATTATATAATTTAGAACATTTACTAATGAATTATAGGGTTTAAAAGGATCTTGATTTCGATTTAGATTACTTTTCGGTTTAAACAAGATTTAATTTAACCTTCAAAACATTCAAAGTTTTATATAAGTAGCAATAGAAAAAAATGATAAATAAAAACTTTTACAATGCTTTTTGCTACAACGCTTTAAACAAAATGTTTATATTCGATAACGAATAGGATATAGATTTTTTTCTAAACGATATCCTTTATTATATAACCAAATCAATCAATAAAATAATCTTTAAATTCAAAATAACGATCTATAGTAAACTATATTAAACGTTTTAATACTTTGCCTTTGTTAAAAAAGCGCGATTATTAAGATGTAAACTATTAATCATTAGCTTTCAAGCGATTTGCATAGAATATAATAGAATATGCAAAACGAAAAAAAGGATAATAAGCAAAGAAACAATAATTCATTTTCAAAAGCAATTAGCGAAAGTAATATATATACAAAAAAGGATTTGGAATATAAAAAGATAAATTAAAAACAAAAGCTATCTTTTTAAACAAATATTACAATTCCTAAACCTTAAAATAAGCGATATTTGGATTACAATAGAATTAGAAAAAGCTTTAACATTTGTAGACTATTTCTTCGCATCCCCGCTATATATTGATTTGATAAACATTATTAATTATAATACAAAAAGAAAAAGATATCTACAATTATTGAACAAAGAATGAAATATTGATAAAGATAATATACGTTTTACAATTGCTAAGTTTCCGAATTATAAAGTACCCGGTTTATCCGGATTCATCAATTTCGTTATTAAGAAATCATTTAAAGTTTTTAACCTTTATTTTATACACTTATTCAACGAATATATCGAGCTAAATTATTTTTCTAGATATTTTAAACAAATATATATTGTTATAATCCCAAAACCAACCAAAAACAAATTGCTAATAAAGTTTTATTGTTTAATAGTTTTTTTTTGATATTTTTGGCAAATTGTTAAAGAAACTAATTGTTAATAAAATCTTATATATAACAAAAACCAATAGATTCCTTTTTATTCATTAAATAAAAGTGAGATTTGTATAGAACATTATTGTAGCACTAAAACTATTTATTGAATAAACATATACGCTTTAAAAGTTTTTCCCAAATCAAATAGCTAATCTTTTAAGTTTCGATATAGTAGAAGTATTCGATAATGTTTTTCATTCGCGATTGTTATATATTCTATGCCAAAAACGAATATCTAAATACTTAATTAATATAATAATCAATTTCTTTATCAATAAATATAATAATATGCAAATAAACAATTATATAAGCCTTTAACGTTTAGCATACAATAATATCCCGCAAAGATTGTTGCTAAACCCGATTCTTTTTTTGTTCTACAATAGCAAATTGATCGAAATTTGCTTTATAGCATACCAAAAAGGTAACGCAATAAGATTTGTAAACAATATTAACATTTTGGTGTAAAGCATTACTATTATAAATATTTGCCAAACTTTACAATGTATATACAATAAATGCTAAAATTGAGCGAAACGCTATAAAGCCAAATTCGCTTTGGAGAAATACTAGTTTCTATATTTTATTAGAAACTTTAAGCGATATAACTTTATCGCTTTGATTGCTTTTGATTCTATTATAATCAATCTATATATAAGTATCAAAGTGTTAGACTTTTAGATCGATAAATAATTAAAATGATAAGAATATATAAAAAAGATCGAATACAAATTGATAATTCAGATTCTGGTTTTAATACGTACAACATTCTTTTTATAAGAAATGATTCTATATAATATATAATAAGTTTATAAAGCGATAGTAATGCCGGTTATTACTTATATTTTAATTGTATAATATATATTAAATGAAATAAAGGAAATAAGGAAAAGTATTACTTCAAAGCTTCAAAAACAACAAAATATTTCTTTTCGATTAGTTTACAAAAGCTTTAAAGCTACCTTTATATTAATCCTTTATACGAAAACAATATACATCTTTTTGAAGCTTTACTTCAACAAATTTCAAATAAAAACAAAATATAGAATCCAAACAACAGAAATAATAGATCTAATCCGAAATATATGCGATAAAGTTAAAAGAATAACCTAAAAATATAAAGGGAAAATAATAAACCCTTTTATTTTTGAAATATTTAAATACGAATGAGCTATGAAAAGTATAAGGATCAAAAAGATTTTGTTTTATTAAGATAATGTTACGCTGAGAGCGTAAAGTACGTAAGAAGCATGTATTTACTAAACATTATGCTCTTATGTATTACTTGGATCTTTCGGTAGTAGATGTACAGGCACTAAAAAGCATACATACGCTAAAGTGCCCGAGCACATTAAAAGTATATGTACGCAAAAGTATACGAGCATACTAATTGCTTTTGATCTGCCGGCGTTAAGAGTATTAGTATATCAACCGAGCTTAGTATATCAACTAATTGAGCCTGTAACTATTGTTATACAAGAACATTATGATTTGTAGTATTATAGATCCTTATAATTACAAAGCTATATAATGATCATGTATAATTATTTGTAATCATATATATATAGTATATAAAGAACAAATAAATCCTGTATTTAGAAAGATAGATAACAATACAATCATTATTTTATACTTATATCTTTATCCTTTTTTGATATCATTTCATTATATATTTGTAGTTATTCTTTGTAATAGTTATGAGCCCGGTTTATGCTCGAAATCTCTATAATAATTACAATTTGAATATCGATATTATACAACTTCTCTTTTCCTTTTGATTCTTAATTATCTTTTATTACATTTCTTTTATTCTTTAGAATCATCCTTTTCATTATATTATAGATCATTTTTAATAGCCAAGCGAATTAGTCCCTCTGGTATTTATCACTTAAAAACATTAATTACTTTAAGTATATCTAGAATAATATCGATCCGGATACCCTAAACTCTCTTAATTATCAATTCTGTAATTGATTAAGCGCTAATCTACTTCAAACTTTTTCTATAAATATTATAATTTTTGAAAAGAATTGTAAACGTTATAATTAATATATTATAGATTTTGAAGCTTATAATCGATACACTATCGATATCGAAATGAATGAAATATCTAAACCTAAACTTCTTGCGGATCCTGTTTCTACTATACTAAAAAATCTCTCAAAAACTTTCTTATTTATAGAGAAGATTTACAAGATTTAGAAAAGTGAATATAATTAAAATTATAGTAACTTCCGCTATATATTCAACTAAATCATATCTATAATCGATTTATTTTATACCTTGAAAATCTTTTAGAAAGCTATACAAAACCAAACCTTAAAACAAATCATTATCTAACTACATATAAAGATTGCTTTTATTGATTCAATAATCTTAAGGATCATTTAAATCAAATATATTGATCATTTGAATAATGTATGCAATAAACAGATCGATTCGATTAAATAGTGTAAAAAATAGAAATCATTTTATGTTAGAGTATTGATCTACAACCTTTTAGAAATCAAAGGAATTTATGGATATAAACAATTCTTGAAAGCACTAAGCAAATTAGCGTTAAATTGGTTGGAGCAATAACTAATTACTTTAAATACTAAAGACAAGAAAGAATGCTATACTATTACTTTAGAACAATACGGTAGTTTTTTTATTGATTATACTAATTGAATGGATTGTAATCCATTGCTAAAAGAATTCTTTGTTATTTAAGAATTAGGATTCTAATAACTATCTGGATTAAAGTAACAATCGAAAAGCAACAATACTAACAATGCTATTTAGCATTATCCTTATAAAAAGAATTAAATAATTGGTTCAAATTATTGTTATAAGCCTAACAAGTATCGAATGGTTGAACTAGCTTTTACAAATAAATGCATTGATTAGCTTACTCGATTTATTAATGAAAAGCAAATTAAAAAGATTAATGAATATATCAAAAACAAGAAATATAACAATCTTCGTAATGTCTTATCCAAAAAAGGATAATTCTTTAGTACTCAAACTAATCAATTTTATGGATTTTTACAAAGAAAGGATCTCTACAATATTACCTTTTGCATTATCAACCCGAATAAGTGTATTAGCGCTTTTGTTACATTTATAATCACTTTTATATATATACTAACAAACTGCACTTTGTTAAATAATTATAATACTATATATATTATCAACAATGCAAACCTTTTAATAGACGGAAAATATATTCCTAACGATATCTTGGATTACATTAAAGCAGGATTATCAAGCTTATTAATGGTTAATTGTAATAAAAAAATAATCAAAAGAATTTTGCTAGGTAATGCGGATTTTATATTAACTAATGTTACATTTGTTTTTGGTTTTTATATTAATCTTGTATCCAAAATTTTACTTCGTAACAAAGATGTTTGGTTTAATAGATTTAATATTACTATTAAAATTAGCGATCGGGTTAATAATATTATTATTGTTTAATATATTAGAAAGTATAACTTTGTCTTTTTAGAATACAATATTTATTACAACTATTCTAATGAATCTAATTTTCCTATAAGCATAAATATTATAATGTTTATCGAAAACCAAAAGATTAATAAATATTTCCTTTGATTATGCGAAACAATAAAAACTCGGCTGGAATCAAGCAATTTATAATATAAAAGATTAAAGCATTTTGGTAAAAAAACATTGGAATACCTAGTTAGGATAACTAAAAGAGTATGAATCAAAAGAATTATTCGAATAGAATGTATCGATTATTTATGTATATATACTAAACAAATTGTTTTACGTTTATTTAGTAATTATTAATTATTTAAACCTTTTTATAAAGTTTAATAGGATTTGTTCGATTTTCTCTGTGCTTATAACGAAGTATTATAATTACTAATAATCAAGGATATATACAATAAAAAGATCTTTATCTTTGTATTAATTCAGAAAATGCATAATAAAGTTTCTGAAGTTTTAAAGAACTTCGTTGTATAGGTTTATCGTAAATATAGTCTTTATATAATGATGATCAAGCAAAACAATAATATATTTGTAATAAAAATCAAAAGTAATATTGCGTTCAAAAGATGGATTTTCGAAAAGGGTATAAAACTTGAACTTTCCTCTTCCTTTATATATAAACCTAATGGAGGAACAGAACGTATAAAGCAAAAAATCATTACTAAACAGATTAAAATATACATTTCAATTGGATTGTTAAATAAAATATAGATAGAAACCGTTTTTGCCATTATTTACTTATATAATATTAATTTATTAAAAGCAAAAGGTTGGAAATGCTTTAACGAAGTGATTGATTTTTAGTTCAAGCAATATTATAGATAGTATTCATTATCATTGTTACAAAAGATTATTAACGATCTTCATCTTGATTGAAATGCGATATATAGATATGATTGTTGCATATACTTATTGGATAAAGAAAAAGAAATTGGGATTAAAGTAAAATAGTATAAAACTAATCCGCAAGCATATATTAGATATTTGATCGAATATATTCCTACTATAACAATCTTTTGTATCTGGATCCTTATACTCAATAAAATTATTATTACACGAAATATTAGATTTGATAAAAGATTTGTTTATGGAAACAATCTTTGTAGCGAGATTATTAATATTATATCAATCCAAATGATTAAGAATTTGATCGTTGAACTGGATATTTAGCAAATGAAATCGTCGGATGGCACTATTTTAGAGAACATAGATGATAAACTTATCAAAAAACCTATACAAAAAAAGCTTAAGATCATATACATTCTTGATTTTAATTATAAACGCTTTGGGTCTTCGACCTTGGGGATAATTAAAAATCAAAAGGGTTAAAAGAATTTGATGATAAAATCTTCGCTATTTATTTCAATTCATAATAATGAGTATAATACTTTGTTAAATCCCGATATAGTTATAGAAATCAACGAATCAATGCCGGTTCCTAATGAATCAAAATCTTTGTTAATTATACTTACAACAAAGAATGAAAACCCGTTCAAAGTGATTAATTTACAAAAAGTTCACATAGATTTTGATTATAAAGAATTAACAATTTCACCAAGATTATTAATATCAATATTAAATAATATTCTCGAAAACAATAAATCGAATAATTATTCAATTTTTAATAACGAGGAAAAAGATACAATATTACCTTTTATAAAAAGGAATACATTTAAAAGATTTTTTTTGTTATTTATATTTAATAGAACTATTAAACGGCTATATACCTTGCAAATAAAGATTTTTAAACTTAATATTAATATTAAAGAATACATTAAATTCGATATACTTAATAACATTAATATAATCTTTGATTATATAAGGCATTAAACAATAGATTATACTAAACGCTTAAATCGTTTACATTAATAAGCAAATGATTATTATAAAATTAATATTTTTATTAGTATTATAATTATTTAATTATACAGATTTAGAAATGGATTTCAACGATTAAATGATTTTCATAATATTTTCTGGTTTGATAAGCAAAAGGATAAGCTAAATAAACAAAATAATAAGTTTATTATTATATATAACATAGTAATTGTTACAATAAAATATAAACCGATAATTATGCTTTTGATTCAACTTAAGGTTATGGATCTTTTACAAATATTAAAATCAACGGCATTATCATCATCAAAGTTCTTTCATAATCTTAAAACTCATATATTTGAATATTGGTTCAAAATGGATTGTAATCGCGAAATTAAAGCATTACAAAATCGAAATATTTAACAAGAAATTAAAACAATATCGATTAAATCAAAGCTTATTCTATTTCAATAAATATTTATTTATAAGAATAATCAAAACGATTATATCGATCGCTATAGATCATGATTAGTAATCAAAAGAGATCTTTAGGATACAACAATAATCGAATCGATTTATATAATTACATTTACTATACGATCTTTTTGTATAATAATGATAATGATAGCGAAAAATGATTTTAAAACAAAACAATATAACATTATAAATGCTTTTATTAATATATTTCGAAATCCCATTGGGAATCTAATTATATATTATATACCAGATAAGTATAAAGTATTTGATAAATCCATCATTTTCGATTATGCGCTATATAGCTTAAAAGACTTCTTTGCATTTTAGTATAAAAAGTTCATAAGTATATTTATCAGTTTGAAAATAGTAAAGTGCAAAGAAAAGCCTTGCATTTTCATATTTTTTGATTTCTATATATTTATTCTATTCTTTGTTAATAATATTTAAATAATCTATTACAAAAAGTATAAACGTTAAAAGGATCAAATAGTGAATAAAATCAAAGCTAAATATAAATTTAAAGATTTTGGCGATATTTAATGGTTTCTAAGGATTCGAATCATTAGAAATCGATAATTTAAGAAATTGTAATTAATATACGATATTTATATCGATAAAATCGTTCGCAAATTTGGTTTTATAAAGGGAAGAGTAGTTATATTGCTTTCAATTATAGTATTCGAGAAAAATAAGGATATGGTTTCTCTTTTTAAAATAAAAGAATATCAAGAAAAAGTTGAATCAATCTTATATTCGGCCATAACAATTAAAGCCGATTTAACTTTCCCTTTTTTCAAACTAAGCGAATATAGCATTAACCTTTTAAAGGATCATTTTATAACAACAAATCATTATATCGTATATTTATATGGATCTCGGTATTTTTCTATTTGCTATAAGGATAATTATATACTTCAAATAATAACTTTTTCAAATGCTTCCTTTGCAAATGATATAATTACTTGAAGATTTTTTTAAGACTATATAATCATATTGTATAATGATGCTATTGTATAAAAAACTATAAAATAAAATACAATTACTATCTCGACTATAAAGGCAGAACTTTTAGATATAGAAAAATTAATCAAAAAAGCAATAGTAATATTAAAGCTTTTAAAAGAGATTAAAGTATTAATAAAAAAGCCTATTAATATCTTTTGCAATAATACTCAAACGATTCAATTAATAATTGATGAAAATGAAAGAATCTCTATTAAACTTAAATATATAAATATTCAGAATATATAGTTTCGTTAAAAATACGCTAATAAGCGACTTCTAATTACATATTTATCAACTATCGATATATTAGTAAATAAGTTTACTAAGAATCTCATTAAACAAAAGTTTAAACATTTTGTTAAATTAATTAATATACAAAACGCTAAGGATCGAATCACAAAGATTATCGAATAATTGATAATTATATGATATTCAAACAAATCAATATTATTATAATACTCTCTTTATACTTTATTATCCCAATCCTTATTCTTTATCTCTACCCCAAAGAAAGCTTATCTCCGAGCAACCTTTCCACCACCATCATCATTTATCTTCTTTTCCTTCCTCTTTCTTTTTATCTTTGCCGTTGCAAAGTAATCCTTCGAAGTATACCCGTTTCCAAAAGAATCCGCTTTTAGTATAGATATACTCCGCATCGATTTCAAAGCCATTTAAGGATCGATATATTTCAGAACGCTTTGAAAAGCGATTTGGAAACGCTTTATCTTTTATAATCATATAGTTAACAATTATAACATAAAGCGAAAAAGGGATATTATATCTTTTCGTTATTACTAATCTTTGCGATTAAGAAATTATTTGTTATTATATACAAATATGCTAGCAAAAGCTAATATATATATATAAAATATTGATAATATTGAATTCTTTAGAAATCCGCGTTTTTATAGCAAATCCTATCTTTTTGCTTAACAATTAGCGATTTTATATATTATACATATGAATAAGGATTTTTTGGCCTTTTAAACCAAGTCTTTTTGGTAGGGATACAAAAAGTTGTTATAGAAAAAGTAACAAAAATGAAAGATACTATTTCAAACCTTTTATTGCTCAACTCATCACTATGTTCAACTTTTAAAGGATTAAAATCAAAATCTTTATCAAAATCCTATAAAATATAAATAATATATTATTAAAATAATTATAATGTTTATCTTACAATAGAGCAAAGAATCTTCATCTTTATCTTCACTCTAATCTTTATCCTTATCCTTGTTGTCACCCTTATTAAAGAAACTAGCTTAAAAGGAACAGAAAGGAAAGAAATCGAAGAAATAGAAAGAAAAGGAACGGAAAAGCAAAAGGCGGCGATAAAGATAATGGGAAAAGGGAACGGGGGTGCGGAGAGGATATCCGGGGAACAACTCAAAAGGATCAGGAGAAGAAGAAGAAGTAAAAGGAAAAGAAAGAGCAAGAGAAGTAGAAGAAGCAGAAGAAGAGACGCGGCGGCGAAAAGCAGCCAAAGCTTCCCGAGCACGGGAAAGGTTCCCGGCTCGGGAGTTGCGAGTATGGCGAAGTATATTGTTAATGTTGATATTGTTGATGTTGTTGTTGTTGATTGTTGTTGTTGTTGCTATTGCTGTTTTTGATGGTTTAAAGAATTAAAGGATTAAAGGATCAAAACTATTATTATATAGCCGAGCAATAGAAATTACAATAAAACAACAATACGCTATAAAACGATTAAATACAATAAACATATAATGAATATTCTTAACCATAATCGTTATTATCTATAGAATCGGCGATTTAAACATTTATGGAATTATATGAAATTATTCATTTATATAACTATTTGCGGGGAAATTGCATATACATTATTAGATTGGTTTCCGTTTATTTATTTATATTAACAAAAAATTACGCGAATAACGTATAATTATAGATTCATTTATTTTGTTTGCTTTATAAACAAATCATATATATAGTATATGATTTGAGGGGTATATTATATTAAAAGTGTAAAGTATATAAGAAATATATGTTTACTAAACATTATACTTTTATATATTACTTGGATTTTCCGGTAATAAATGCATAAACATTAAAAAGCATACATACGCTAAAGTGCTTGAGCATACTAAAAGTATATGTATGCAAAAATGCACAAACATATTAACCGTTTTTAATCTGTCAATGTTAAAAGTATCAATATATCAACCAAGTTTGGTATATCGATTAATTGAGCTTATAACTATTATTATACAAAAACATCATAACTTGTAGTATTGTAAATCCTTATGATTACAAAGCTATACAATGATTATATATAATTACTTATAATTATGTATATATAGTATATAAAGAACAAATAAATCCTATATTTAGAAAGACAGATAACAATATAATCACTGTTTTATACCTATACCTTTATCCCTTCCTGATATCACTTCATTATATATTCGTAGTTATCCTCCGTAATAGATAATAATTCGATAATCGATAAATAGATATTTTTTATGCTATTCGCAATAGATTTGATTATACAAAAAACTCAAAACGATTGATTAAAGGAATGGCAAAGTATGCGGAATAAGCATATCGAATAAAGAACGCCAATCTATTGCAATTATAGAATTCAAAAAGCTAAAGTAGCAATATACAACGAAATGCCAAAAAAGGTTTTATTAATAGTATTAGCAATTAAAACAAAAAAAATTGGCTTAAAAGGCTTTCTATATAATTACAAAGTACCCGGCATTACCTCGAAATGTAATCGATATAAATGAAGAAGATAAACAATAGAATATATACTATTTAAATGTTTAACTTTCGAAATACAATATATAGATTTGCAATATAATATGCATATCACTTTCATTAAGCATTTGGTTTAGAATAATTCGGTATTCAAAGCAATAACGATATAGTTAATGAAAACTGGCTTTTTACTATAGTATAAATTATCTTTAAAAGTATCGATTAATAATATTTAAAATATTATTAAATTATTTAATAGGAAACCATTGTATACTCTACGAATTATTCAAAAACTTATTCAGCTCAATAGATCAACCCCTTATATATCATCGAAAAAGCTTGCAATAATCTTTGTACTTTTAATATTATCGTTAACTTTATCAACAAAGTTATACTATACACATTAGAAAACCCATTGCAAAAAATCCGGCAATATATTTGAGCTTTGTATAGATCCAAAAAAATGATAAAACTAAAAGCAATCGATTTAAAAGCTTTTATTTATTGAACCCGAATAGCTTCGATATCGATAACACTTTTTTCGTATTATACTTTAATGATTGCAATAATTGTATTTATTATAATTACGAAAAGAATACAATATTGCTTTAAAGCAAATACTAGAAAAGCAATCTTTCTATTAATTGTTTGAAGCATTTTCTTATAACATTTAACTTTAAACTTCGCAATAAAAAGCTTTAGATTCCATTTATTATAATACGTAAAAGTAGCGATATCCTTTGTTTCGTTTGCGATATAAACATTAACGGCAAAAAGAGCGTTTTGTACAATTTCTATATATTTAATAAAGATCTACAAATATATATATTAGTATTGGCTTTAATAAAGGTACAAAAAAGGTACGTTTATATTCTAGTAAAAAGTTTTATCTTTACAATAACATTTACACTTTCTATATTAGCGAATATAGATCAAGTTTGGCTTTATAGCGAGATTGTATAAACATTTAATACAATATCTTTGAAGTAAAGCTTCAAAAGAACCTTAGAAGTATATCGAAAGCTTATTACGAACTTTATTTTTTTTGGGGGGCATTATAATGAAATCGTAATGAGATTTGATGATTAATTTGAAAAAAGAGGAAAAGGATTTATTGATTTAGAAGTAGAGCGAATCTTTAATTATATAGCTTTTGAAAAGAAAAAAAGAAAATGTTAAACGAAAGGTTATTTAACAAAAGTAAAGCTATTTACAAAAAAATATAAATAAAGAGCAATAAAGTAAATAATAAAACAATGAATAAATACATTTTTATAAAAGAACTTTTATAAAAAGCGTATAAATTATAAAAAAAGTGCGAAATAGAGGAGATTTACTTTCAAATCCAAATTGAAAAAAGAAAGTATACCTTTTGATTTGTAATGATTATACAATTCGATATATTAACTTTAATTAATAAAGTAGAATAGAATATCTTCAATTTGTTGATATTATAGATTATCAATGTTTGATAGAACGAATAGTAGTTATAAGCATTTCGGAGATCTTTCGAAAAATAAAAGGTTGTTTTGTAGAAGCTTTTTCTATTTTTTTTTTACAAAACATTTATTATTGTATATATTATAAACAAATCGCATGATTAGTATAGTTATAGCTATAGATAGATCAAATCGATTATGAATTACTACTATATATTAACTTTTATTAATATATTTGTATATAATAATAAATAATTTTTTGGCTATAAAAGCCAATAATAATAAAAAGATATAATATTCTTTTTTTTTGTATATAATAATTATTAATCATATGAAAATAGAAAATAAAGTGTTTCTAAGCCGCTTTTAGAAATATTTTAAAGTATATTGATCTTTAAATAAATTTGAAGTTAATGTTGAGTAGATTTGCGTTAAAAGCAAATTTCTTTAAAAACGAGTATACTTCGAAGGATTACTTTGCAATGATAAAGATGAAAAGAAAAAGAAAGAAGAAAAAAATGAATAATAATAATAAAAAAGTTGTTTAAAGATAAACTTTTTTAGGATTAAAATAAAGAGTAGAGATTAAAGTAATAAGGTTTAAAGAAAGTATTATAATATTAATATATAATTTGTTGATTATATTAATTATAATCTAAATACTATATAATTATTAATTATTCGATAATCTTTATAATTCGATTTTTGGCGTTTTATATATTAATCAATTTAACAAAGTATTGAAACTTCTATTAAATAAGATTTTTAATAAGTTTATTTGCTGGTATATCGATAAGTAATAAATATATAATTAGAAATCGCTCTTTAAGATATTTTTAACAAAGCTATATATTTTGAATATTTATATATTTAAGTTTAATAAAAATCTTTTTATTTTTATTAACTATTAATCGAATCGTTTAAATATTATTGTAAAAGATATTAATAAACTTTTTTATTAATACTTTAACTTTTTTAAAAGCTTTAATATTGTTATTGTTTTTTTAATTGATCTTTTTATATCTAAAAGTTTTGTCTTTATAATTGAAATAATAATTATATTTTGCTTTGTAGCTTTCTATATAATAACATTAATACGATAGCTTCTCGCTCTCCTATAGAAGTTCGAGCGTTTTGTTGCAACAACACGATACTTCACGTTTTGCAACCGAGAGCCTCGCGGCACCTCGAATAGCACCCGACCCAGTGCTCTACCCGACCCTTTTCTCACCCTCCCCCCCTTTCCCACTCTTTCTTTGCTTCACTTTGGAGCCTAATCTGAAGCGCGACCTATAGAGCGCGGCACATCTTTTTATGCGACGATACAAAAGCTACAACCTAATATAACAACTGCTTATTTTAACATTCCTTACCAATGCGGTTACTATATAGCCTAACATTTATTTTTTTTGAGTATAACAAGCAAAGGCTAACCCCTTCAATATAGAACACTTTCTCAAACAGTGGAAAAAGGTTGTTTAATAAAACTAAAGTTGTAAAAGACTGTTGGGAGAAGGTAATCTCAATGCTTCAACTTAACGACGTTGTATAATATATATTTAAATGGTGAGCTCTTGAGCTTTCGGTCTATTAGTGTATCACCCATCTCCAATACCCCTCGGGAGGTCAAAAGCCTAGCTAGCTTATATAGACGTTAAACATAATAAATAAATAAATAAATAAATAAATATAATAACATTATTATATAATATAATCATATAGTTTTAAAAAGATCTTGTATAATTATAATATTGGTAAAGAAAGTATTTGAAAAGGTTATTATTTGAAAAATATGATCATTTCTATAGCAAATAGAAAAATATTGCAATCTATACAAAAATATAATACAATAATCAATTGTTTTGTAATGATTCTTTGAAAAATTAATGCTATATTCGTTTAATTTAAAGGAAAGGAAAATTGAATCAATTCCAATTGTTATAATCGAATACAAAATTAATTCAACTTTCTTTTAATATTCCTTTACTTTTAAAAGAAAAACTATATTTATATTTTTCTTGAATATTATAATCGAAAGTAGTATAGTTGTTCTTTTTTTTGAAAAACCAAATTTGTAAGCGATTTTGTTAATATAGATATTATATATTAATTATAATTTTTTAAATTGTCGATTTCTAATAATTCGAATCTTTAAAAATTATTAAATATTGTTGAGATCTTTAAATTTATATCTCGCTTTGATTTTATTTATTATTTGATTCTTTTGATATTTATATTTTTTATAATAAATCATTTGAATATCGTTGATAAAGAATAAAATAAATATGTAATAATCAAAAGATATAAAAATGTAAAGCTTTTCTTTGCACTTTATTATTTTAAAATTAGTAAATATATTTATAAACTTTTTATACTATAGTACAAAGGAGTTTTTTAAACTATACAATATATAATTAAAAGTAATAGATTTATTAAATATTTTATACTTATTTAATATATAATATATCATTAAATTCTCAATAAGATCTTGAAATATATTAACAAAAGTATTTACAATATTATATTACTTCGTTTCAAAATTATTCTTTATTATCATTATCATTATTATACAAAAGGATTATATAATAAATATAATAATGTAAATTCATTCGATTATCGCTATATCTTAAAGATCTTTTTTAACTATTAATTATAATTTACAACGATCGATATAGCTATTTTGATCATTTTTATAAGTAAATATTTATTGAAATGAAATAAACTTTGATTTAATCGATATTGTTTCAATTCTTTACCAAATACCGCGATTTTGCAATACTTTAATCTTGCGATTATAATTCATTTTAAACCAATATTTGAATATATAAATTCTAAGATTATAAAAGAACTTTAATAATAATAATACTATTGATTTTAATATTTGCAAAAGATTTATAATCTTGGGTTAAATCAAAGATATAATTATCGATTTATATTTTATTATAACAAATACTATATTATATATAATAATGAACTTACCATTTTGTTTATTTAGTTTATTTTCCTTTTTATCAAGCTAGAAAATGTTATAGAAATCATTTAATCGTTGAAATCCATTTTTGAGTTCGTATAATAAAGCAATTACAATACTAATAAAAATGTTGATCTTGTAATAATCATTTGTTTATTAATATAAATGATGAAAGCGTTTGATACGATTTGTTATTTAATATTTTATATAATTAAAGATTATATCAATATTATTAAATGTATCGAATTTTTTATACTCTTTAATATTAATATTACGCTTAAAAATCTTTATTTGTAAAGTATATAACCATTTAATAGCTTTGTTAAATCTAAATAACAAAGAAAATCTTTTAAATATATTCTTTTTTATAAAGGGTAATAATGTATTTCCTTTTTTATTATCGAGAATCGAATGATCATTCGATTTATCATCTTTTAAATTATTATTCAATATTAATAATAGTTTTAATAGAATTATTAATTCTCTATAATCAAAGTTTATATAAACTTTCCATGAATTAATCATTTTGAGCGGGTTTTTATTCTTTACTATAAATACTTTTAACAAAGATTTTAATTCATTTAAAATCAACAATAATTTGTTGATTCTTATAATTGTATCGGGATTTAACAAAATGTCATACTTATTATCATAAATTGAGATAAATAGTAAAGATTCTATTACTCGATTTTTTTGATTTTTTTTGATTTTCTTCAATTATTTTAATTATCTTCAAAGTTGAAGAATTTAAATGTTTATAATTTTAATTAAAAATGTATATAGTTTTAAATTCTTTTTGTATAAGTTCTTTAATAAGTTTATTATTTATATTCTTTATAATAATATTGTTAAGCAATTTCACTTTTTGAATGTTTAAATCGATGATTAATCTTTTGATTATTTGAATTGGTATAGTATTAATAATTTCGCTACAAAGATTGTTTTTATAAATAAATCTTTTATCGAATTTGATATTTCGTATAATAATAACTTTGTTAAATATAGGAATCCAAATACAAAAGATTGTTATATTAGGGATATATCCTATTAAATATTTAATATATATTCGCGGGTTTGTTTTATACTATTTTATTTTTATTTCAACTTTTCTTTCTTTATTCAATAAGAATGCGCAGCAATTATACTTATATATTTTTTTTTAATTAGAATAAAGATTATTGATAATCTTTTGCAATAACGATAATAAATACTATTTGTAATATTATTTAAATCAAAAATTAATTATTTCATTAAAACATTTTGAATTTTTTGCCTTTAATAAACTAATATTATATAAATATATAACGGCAAAAGCGATCTCTATTTATATTTTTTTTTTAATAATTTAATTAAAATGCATATTTTAATTTATTTAATAATAATCTTTTGCTTTATATATTTTATTTCTCTATTAGGTTTATATATAAAAGATAAAAAAAGTTCAAATTCTATACTCTTTTTAAAGATTTATTTTTTGAATACAATATTATTTTTGATTTTTATTACAAACATATCATTGTTTTATTTAATTACTACAATATAAAGATTATATTTGCAATAAACCTATATTATAAAGTTTTATAAAACTTCAAAAAATTTGTTATATATTTTCTAAATCAATATAAAGATAAAGATCTTTCTATTATATATATCTTTGATCATTAATATTCATAATGCTTTATTATAAATATAAAGAAAATCGAACAAATTCTATTAAATTTTATAAAAAGATTTAAATGATTAATAATTATTCAATAAATATAAAACAATATATTTAATATAAATATATAAATAATTAATATATTTTATTTTAATAATTCTTTTGATCTATATTCTTCTAACTATTCTAACTAAATATTTCAATACTTTTTTGTTAAAATATTCTAATCTTTTATACTATAGATCGCTTAATTCCATTTAAGGTTTTATTGTTTTATATAATCGAAGAAAAAGCTTATTGATTCTTTAGCTTTTGATAAATACTATAATATTTATACTTACAAAAAAATTAGATTTATCAAAATAGTTCAAATAAAAATTATATTCTAAAAAGATAAGATTATATTTTTTAATATATTAAACAATAATAATACTATTAATTCAATTATTAATCTTTATAATAGCATTAAAGCTATTAAATCAAGTATTTTTATTGCAAAAAACGGTTTTGAATACAAGATTAATATAAAAATTAGGAATAAATACAATATTAATCAATATAAAATCTATTCTATTCAGTAAGATTTCTTTAATTACTTTATCGTTATAATTAATTATTAATAAATTTAACGATTCTGTTTTGATATAATTTAAGATATCATTAGAAATGTATTTTCTGCTTATCAAAAAGCTTAAATCGTTAACAATATATATAGCATTATAATTGTTCAATAAAGTATAGTTTACTAATATATATATAGAAATGATTATAGAAATTGCAAAAGCATTAGTATACTCGTTTAGATTAATAATGCAAAAAACAATATTATAAAGATTCTTTTTTTATAAAGATTTATAAAATTAATTAGTTTAAATATCAAAAAGTCATTCCTTTTTAAATAAAACACTACAAAAATTATTATATTTTTTATCTTTAATGCATTCGTTGATCTCTTTAATTTACTTTTTACTAATAAACCAAATAAACTAATCAATACATTTATCTATAAAAGCTAATTCAATTATTCGATATTTATTCAACTTATAATAACTTAGATCAATTATTTAATTCTCTTTATAAAAACAATATTAAATAACATTATTGCTTTTTGTTTATTATCTGGATCTGGATAATTATTATAATCCTAGTCTTTAAATAATGAAAAATCTCTTTAACAAAGGATTATAATCTATCCAATCAATATAATCAACAAAAAGATTACTATATTGTTTTAAAGTAATAGTATAATATTCTTTCTTATCTTCAATATTCAAAGTAATTAATTATTGCTTTAATCAATTTGAAGTTAATTTGTTTAATACTTTCAAGAATTGTTTATATCTATAGATTCTTTTGATCTTTAAAAAGTTATAAACTAATATTCGAATATAAAATAATTCTTACTCTTTATACTATTTTATCGAATCTATTTAATTATTATATATATTGTTTAAATAATTAATATACTTTGTTTGAATAATCTTTAGAATTATTAAATTTATAAAAGCAATCTTTATACATAACTAAACAATTATTTGTTTTAAAGTTTAATTTTATATAGTTTTTTAAAAGATTTCCAAAATGTAGAATAAATCGATTATAGTTATAATCCAATCGAATATATAACGAAAGTTACTATAATTTTGATTGTATTTATTCTTCTAAATCCTATAAATCTTTTTTATAAGTAAAAAGTTCTTTGAGAGATTTTTCAATATTATAGAAAAAAAATTCGCAAAAAGCTTAGATTTAAATATTTCACCCATTTCGATATTTATATTAGCGTATCGATTATAAACTTTAAAATTCATAGCATATTGATTATAGTATTTACGATTTTTTTCAAAAATTATATAATTCATAAAAAAAGCTTAAAATGGATTAATATTTAATCAATTACAAAATTGGTAATTGAAAGAGTTTGAAGTATTCAAATCGATATTATTTCAAATGTATCTAAAACAATTAACGTTTTTAAACAATAGATACTAAAAAGATTAATTCGTTTGATTATTGAAAATGATCTTTAATATAGTAAAAAGAATGATTATTAAATAATAGAAATGTAATAATAAATAATGAAAAATCAAAAGAAAAAAGAAATGTATAATTTCGATACTAATATTCGAATTATAGTTTTTGCAAAGATTTCGAGTATAAATCAAGCTTATAACTATCACGGAGAATAACTATGAATATAATGAAATAATATTAAAAAGGAATTAAGATATAAATATAAAGTAATAATTATAAATATTATTTATCTCTTTAAATACATGATTTATTCTTTTTTTATATACTTATCACGGAGAATAGCTACGAATATAATGAAGTGATATCTTAAAGGGATAAAGGTATAGGTATAAAACAGTGATTATATTGTTGTTTGTCTCTTTAAATATAGGATTCATCTGTTTCTTATATACTATATACGTATGATTACATATAATTATACGTAATCATTATATAACTTTGTAATTATAAGGATCTATAGTATTATAAATTATAATATTATCGTATAACAATAGTTATAAGTTCAATTAGTCGATATACTAAGCTCGGTTGATACTCTAATGCTTTTAGCGCCGGTAGATCAAAAGCAATTAGTATATTTATACACTTTTGCATACGTATACTTTAATGTGCTTAAGCATTTTAATGTACATATACTTTAAAATGCTTATGCATCAACTATCGAAAGATCCAAATAATACGTAAAAGTATAGTATTCAATAAAAACATATGCTTTTTATATGCTTTATACTTTCAACGTAATATACCCTTTAAATTATATATTGTATATATGATCTATTTACAAAGCAAATAAAATGAGTGAATCTACAATTACATATTATTTGCATGATCCTTTGTTAATATAAACAAATAAACGGAAACTAAACTATAATATATATACAATTTTTTTACAAGTAGTTATATAAATAAATAATTTCATATGATTCCATAAATGCTTAAATCGTTGATTCTATAAACAATAACAACTATGATTAAAGGTATTCATTATATATTTGTTGTATTTGATCGTTTTGTAGCGTATTATTGTTTTATTGTAATTTCCATTATACGGTTATATAATAATAACTTTGATCCTTTGATCCTTTGATTTTCCAAATCATCAAAAACAACAATAACAACAACAACAATAATTAACAACAATAATAATATTAACAATATTAATATCAATATACTTTGTTATACTCGCAACTCCCAAACCGGGAACCTTTTCTGTGCTCGGAAAACATTGGTTGCTTTTCGCCATCATATCGCTTTTCTTTCTTTTTCTTTTTCTTTTGCTTTTGTTTTTTCTTTTGCTTTTGCTTTTTCTTTTTTTTTGATCTTTTTGGATTATCTTTGAAACACCTTTTTTGTATTCTTATTCCTCTTTTTTATTGCTTTTATTATCGCTTTTCGCTTTTTCGTTCTTTCTTTTCTTATTTTTTCGATTCTTTTCTTTTTTGTCCCTTTTAAACTGGTTTTTTTAGCAAGGGTAACAACAAAGATAAGAATAAGGATTAAAGTAAAAATAAAAATAAAGATTCTTTATTTTATCGAAAAATAAATATTATAATTACTTTAACAGTACATTATTTACATTTTATAGAATTCTAATGAGAATTTTGGTTTTAATTCTTTAAAGGTTAAATATAGTGATAAGTTAAGTAATAAAAGGTTTAAAATGATATTTTTCATTTTTATTATTCTTTTTACCCCGATTCCCTATATCTTTGCCAAAAAGATTCGATTTAAAAAGCCAAGGAATCCTTATTTGTATATATAATATATAAAATCGTTGATCGTTGAGTAAGAAAATAGGATTTGCTATAAAAACGCGGATTCTCAAAAAGCTTAATATTATCGATGCTTTATACATATATATTAGTCTTTACTAGTACATTTGCATATAATAGCGAATGATTTCTTGATTATAAAAGCTAATAACAACGAAAAAATATAATCCCCTTTTTCGCTTTATATTATAATCGTTAATTATATGATTATAAGAGGTAAAATGTTTTTAAACTGTTTTTTGAAGCGTTTTGAAATACATCGATCCTTGAATAGCTTCGAAATCGATGCGAAGTATATTTGCATTGAAAGCGGATTCCTTTAAAAACGGGTATACTTCAAAGAATTACTTCGTAATAATAAAGATAAAAAGAAAAAAAAAGAAGAAGAAAATGAGTAGTAATAATAGTAAAGTTGCTCAAAGGTAAACTTTCTTAGGATAAAGATAAAGAGTAAGGGTTAAAGTAATAGAGTATAAAGGAAATATTGTAATATTAATTTATTTAAATACTACGTAATTACTGATTATTCGATAATTTCTATAATTCGATCCTTAGCGTTTTGCATATTAATCAATTTAACAAAATGTTCAAACTTTTGTTTAATGAGATTCTTAATAAGCCTATTTACCGGTATATCGATAATTAATAAATATATGATCAAGAATCGCCTATTAGCGTATTTTTAACAAAACTATATATTCTAAATATCCATATGCTTAAGTTTAATAAAGATTCTCTCATTTTTACTAATTATTAATTGGATCGTTTGAATATTATCGCAAAAAATATTAACAAGCTTCTTTATTAATATTCTAATCTCTTTTAGAAGCTTTAATATTACTATTACTTCTTTAGTTAATCTTTTCATATTTAAAAGTTCTATCTTTATAATCAAAGTAATAACTATATTTTGCTTTATAGCTTTTTATACAATGACATTATTATACAATATAATTATATAGCTTTAAAAAGATTTTCATATAACTATATTATTTGCAAAAGAAGTATTTGAAAAGGTTATTATTTAAAGAATATAATCGTTTTTGTAACAAATAGAAAAGTATCGAGATTCGTATAAATATATAATATAATAATCGATAATTATTCGATAATCTTTTGAAGGATTAATACTATATTCGTTTAGTTTAAAGAAAAGAAAAGTTGAATCGACTTTAATTATTATAATCGAATACAAAATTGATTCAATTTTTTTTTGATATTTCTTTATTTTTAAAAGAGAAGCTACATTCTTATTCTTCTCAAATATTATAATTGGAAATGATATAATTGCTTTTCTTTTTGTAAAACCAAACTTACAAACAATCTTATTAATATAAATATCGTATATTAACTACAATTTCTTAAATTATCGATTTTTAATGATTCGAATCCTTAGAAACCATTAAGTATCGTTAAAATCTTTAAGCTTATATTTAGCTTTGATTTCATTAACTATTTGATCCTTTTAATATTTATACTTTTTATAATAAATCATTTGAATATCGTTAATAAAGAATAAAATGAATATATAATAATCAAAAGATATAAAGATACAAAGCTTTTTTTTGTACTTTATTATTTTCAAATTAATAAATATGTTTATGAACTCTTTATATCAAAATGCAAAAGAGTTTTTTAAACTATACAATATACAATCAAAAGTAATGGATTTATTAAATACTTTATACCCATTTAGCATATAATATATCACTGGATTTTTAATAGGATCTCGAAATGTATTAACGAAAGTATTTACAATATTGTATTGCTTTGTTTCAAAATTATCTTTTGTTATCATTGCCATCATTATACGGAAAAACCATATAACAAATATAACAATATAAATTAATTCGATTGTTGTTATATTCTAAAGATCTTCTTTAATTACTAATTGTAATCTATAATAATCAATATAATCGTTTTAATCATTTTTATAAATAAATACTCATTGAAATAAAATAAACTTTGATTTAATCGATATTGTTTCAATTTTTCGTTAAATAATTTGATTTTGCAATGCTTTAATTTTGTGATCACAATCCATCTTAAACCAATATCCGAATATATAAATCTTAAGATTATGGAAAAACTTTGATAATGATGATACTACTAATTTTAATATTCTCGGAAGATCCGTAACCTTAAATTGAATCAAAAATATAATTGTCGGTTTATATTTTATTGCAGTAATTATTATGTTATATATAGTAATAAACTTATTATTTTGTTCATTTAGTTTATCCTTTTGTTTATCAAGCCAAAAAGTATTATAGAAATCATTTAATTGTTAAAATCCATTTCTAAATCCGCATGATTAAACAATTACAATACTAATAAAGGTATTAATCTTATAATAACCATTCGCTTATTAATATAAACGATTTAAATATTTAATATAATCTATTGTTTAATGCTTTGTATAATCGAGAATTATATTAATATCGTTAAACGCATTGTATTTAATATACTTTTTAATATTAATATTAAGCTTAGAAATCTCTATTTATAAAGTATATAGCCGTTTAATAACTCTATTAAACATAAATAACAAAAGAGATCTCTTAAACATATTCCTTTTTATAAAAAGCAATAATAAATCTCTCTTCTCTTTATCGAGAATCAAATAATCATTCGATTTACCGTCCTTAAGATTACTATCTAACATTAATATTAATGGATTTGATGAAATCGCTAATTCTTCATAACCAAAGTTTATACAAATCTTTCGTGAATTAATCATTTCAAACAAATTTTTATTCTTCATTATAAATATAGCTAATGAAGATTTTGGTTCACTAAAAACCAGCGATAACTTGTTAATATTTATAACTATATCGAAGTTTAACAAAGTATTATACTCATTATTATGAATTAAAGTAAATGGCGAGGATTCTATCATTCAATTCTTTTAATCTTTTTAATCTTTTTCAATTACTTTAATCACTTTCGAAATCGAAGATTTAAAGCATTTATAATTCTAATCAAAAATATATATAGTCTCGAGCTTTTTTTGTATAAATCCTCTAATAAGTTTATTATTCATATTCTCTAAAATAGTACTATCCAGCGATTCCATTTATTAAATATTCAATTCGACGATCAACTTTTTGATTACTCGAATTGATATAGTATTAATAGTTTCGTTACAAAGATCGTTTTTATAAACAAATCTTTTATCGAATTTAATATTTTGTATAATAATAACTTTATCAAATATAAGGATTCAAATACAAAAAATCGCTATAATAGGGATATATCCGATTAAATATTTAATATATACTTGCGGATTAATTTTATACTATTTCATCTTTATCTCAACTTCTTTTTCTTTATTCAACAAAAATGTGCAACAATTATATTTCTATATTTCATTTTAATCAAAACGAAAATTATTAATAATCCTTTATAATAACAACGATAAATATTATTTGTAATATTGCTTAAACCAGGAATTAATTATTTCATTAAAGCATTTCCAACTCTTTGCTTTCAATAAACTAATGTTATATAGGTATATAGTAGCAAAAGCAGCTTTTATTCATATTTTATTTGATAATCTAATTGAAATGCGCATTTTAATCTATTTAGTAATGATTTTTTGCTTTATATGTTTTACTCTTTTGTTAAGCTTATATATAAAGAATAAAGAAAATTTAAATTCTATACTCTTTTCGAAGATCTATTTTTTAAATATAGTATTACTTTTGATCCTTATTACAAATATATTATTATTTTGTTTAATTATTATAATATGAAGACTATATTTACAATAAACCTATATAACAAAGTTCTATAAAACTTTAAAGACCTTATTATACATTTTCTGGATCAATACAATAATAAAGATTTTCCCATTATATATATCCTTAATTACTAATATCCATAACGCTTTATTATAAATATAAAGAAAATCGAACAAATTCTATTAAACCTTATAAAAAGGTTTAAATGATTAATAATTATTAAATAAGTATTAAACAATTTGTTTAGTATAAATATATAAACAATCGATATATTTCATTTAAATGATTTTTTTGATCCGTACTCCTTTAATTATCCTAACTAAATATTCCAATGCTTTTTTACTAAAATATCCTGATTTTTTATATTATAGATCGTTTGATTTTATTCGGAGCTTTATTGTTTTATATAATCGAAAAAAAGGCTTATTAATTTTTTGGCTTTTGGTAAATATTATAATATTTATATTTACAAGAAAATTAAATTCATTAAAATAGTTAAAACAAACGTTATATTCTAAAAAAACAAAATTATACTTTTTAATGCATTAAACAATAATAATATTGTTTACTCGATCGCTAATCCTAACAATAGTATCAAATCCATCAAATCAAGCACTTTTGTTACGAAAAAGGGTTTTGAATACAAGATTAATATGAAAACCAAGAACAAACGCAATATTAATTAATGTAAGATCCGCTTTATCCAATAAAATTCCTTTAATTACTTTATCGCCATAACCAATTATTAGCAAACTTGACGATCTTGTTTCGATATAGTTCGAGATATCATTAGGAATATACTTTCCGTTTACCAAAAGGCTTGCATCGTTAACAATATGCATAGCATTACAATTATTTAATAAAATGCAATTTACCAATATATATATAGAAATGATTATAAGAATCGAAAAAGCGCCGGTATATTCGTTTAGATCGATAATGTAAAAGGTAGTATTATGGAAATCCTTTTTTAATAAAGATTTATAAAGTTGATTAGTTTAAATGCTAAAGAGCTATCCTTTTTTTGAATAAAACGCTACGAAGATTGTTATATTTTTTGTTTTTGATATATTTGTTAATCTTTTTAATTTGTTTTTTATTAATGGATTAAGTAAGCTAATTAACGCATTTATTTATAAAAACTAGTTTAATCATTCGGCATTCGTTAAGCTTATAACGATGATTTGGATCAATTATTTAATTCTCTTTACAAAAATAATATTGAGTAGCATTATTACTTTTTGGTTATTGTTTAGATCCGGATGATTATTGTAATCTTGGTTTTAAAATAGCGAAGAATCCCTTTAGCAAAGGATTACAAACTATTCGATCGATATAATTAGCGAAAAAACTATTGTATCGTTCTAAAGTAATAGTATAGCATTCTTTTTTATCTTTAATATTCAAAATAATAAATTATTATTTCAACCAATTTAAGGCTAATTTGCTTAATATTTTTAGGAATTGTTTATATCTACAAATTCTTTTAATCTTTAAAAGGTTGTAAACTAATACTTAAGTATAAAATGATTTCTATTCTTTATACTATTTCATTAAATCAATTCGTTTATTGTATATATTATTAAAGTAATCGATATATTTGGTTTAAATGATTTTTAAGATTATTAAATTTATAAAAGTAATCTTTATATATAATTAAGCAATAATTTGTTTTAAGATCCGGTTTTGTATAGTTTTCTAAAAGATTTTCAAAGCGTAGAATAAATCGATTATAAATATGATCCAATCGAATATATAACGAAAATTACTATAATTTTGATTGTATTTACTTTTCTAAATCCTATAGATCTTTTTTATAAGCAAAAAATTTTGCGAGATCTTCGAATATAATAAGAATAGAATTAACAAAAAGCTTAAATTTAAATATTTTATTCATTTCAATATTTGTATTAGTATATCGATTGTAAACTTCAAAATCCATAGTATATTGATTATAATGTTTATAATTCTTTTCAAAAATCATAATATTCATGAAAAAAGCTTGAAATGAATTAGCGCTCAACTAATCACGAAATTAGTAATTGAAAAAGTTTAGAGTATCCGGATCGATATTGTTCTAGATATACTTAAAGTAGTTAACGTTTTTAAGTGATAGATACCAAAAGAATTAATCCGATTAACTATTAAAAGTAATCTTTGATATAATGAAAAAAATAATTACTAAAAAATGAAAGTATAATAAAAAATGATTAAGGATTAAAGGGAAAAAAGAAGTTATATAATATCGATATTCGAATTATAATTGTTGCAAAGATTTCGAGTACAAATCGAGCTTATAATTATCACAAAGAATAGCTACAAATATAATGAAATAATATTTTAAAGGAATAAAAGTATAGATATAAAACGATGATTATATTATTGTTTGTTTCTTTAAATATAGGATTTATCTATTTCTTATATACTATATACGCATAATTATATGTAATTATATATAATCATTGTATAACTTTRTAATTATAAGGATCTATAATACTACAAATTATAATATTATTATATAACAATAGTTATAAGTTTAATTAATTAATATACCAAACTCGATTAACACTTCGATGCTTTTAGCGCCGGTAGATCGAAAGCGGTTAGTATACTCATGCACTTTTGCATACGTATGCTTTAGTATGCTCAAGCATCTTAGCGTACGTATGCTTTAGAGTGCTCGTGCATCAATTACCGGAAGATCCAAGTAATACGTAAGAGCATGGTGTTCAGTAAAACACGTGCTTCTCACGTGCTTTACGCTCTCAGCGTGACAATACTATATATACATGATTATATATAATCATTATATAACTTTGTAATTATAAGAATTTATAGTATTATAAGTTATAATATTAATATAAATCATAGTATAACAATAATTATAGATTTGAATACTTTTAGTAAAGATTATACTACTATAAAACAAGCTTAATTTAGTATATTTGTTTAATTAATCAATACGCCAAGCTCGATTAGCGCTTCGGTACTTTTAGTTTCGGCAAATCGAAAACAATTAGTATGCTTGTGCATTTTAACGTACTTGTGCATTTTAACATGCTTATGTATCTATTGTCGAAAGATTCAAGGAATATGTAAGGGCATAATGTTCGGCAAACACGTGCTTTTCACGTGCCTTACGCTCTCAGCGTAACAAAAGCAAATTAAAAAGATCAATAAATATATTAAAGATAAGAAATATAATAATCTTTATAACGTTTTATCTAAAAAGAAATAGTTTTTTAATACTTAAACTAATCAATTTTATAGATCTTTACAAAAAAAGGATCTTTATAACATTGCTTGTTGCATTATCAATCTAAATAAATATATCAACGCTTTTGCAACTTTTATAATTATTTCTATATTTATATTAATAAACTGTACTTTATTAAACAATTGCAATGTTATATATATTGTTAACAATTCAAGTTTTTTAATAAATAAAAAATATATTCTTAATAATATTTTGGATTACGTTAAAACAAAATTGTTAAGTTTGCTAATAATTAATTGTAGCAATAAAATAATTAAAAGAATTTTGTTAAATGAAACGGATTTTATATTGATTAATATTGCGTTTATTCCTGGTTTTTATATTAATCTTATATTCAAAATCCTTTTTTGCAATAAAAATGGTTGATTTAATAGCTTTAATATTATTATAAAGATTAACGATTGAAAAAAAAATACTATTATTATTTAATATATGAAAAAGTATAATTTTATCTTTTTAAAATATAATATTTATTTGAACTATTCTAATAAATTTAATTTTCTTGTAAATATAAATATTATAGTATTTTTTGAAAATCAAAGAATTAATAAACTTTTTTTTAATTATAAAAAACAATAAAACCTCGAATAGAATTAAGCGATTTATAATATAAAAAATTAAAATATTTTAGCAAAAAAACATTGAAATATCTAATTAAGATAACTAAAAAAGTATAGATCAAAAAAATCATTTGAATGGAATATATCAATTGTTTATATATTTATATTAAACAAATTGTTTTATATTTATTTAATAATTATTAATTATTTAAACCTTTTTTTAAAATTCAATAGAATTTGTTTAATTTTCTTTGTCTTTATAACGAAACATTATAGATATTAATAATCAAGGATATATATAATAGAAAAATCTTTATTTTTACGTTAATTCAAAAGATATATAACAAAGTTTCTAAAATTTTATAAAACTTTGTAATATAGGTTTATCGCAAAAATAGTTTTTACATTATAGTAATTAAACAAGATAACGATATTTTTATAATAAGGATCAAAAGTAATATTATATTCGAAAAATAGATTTTGAAAAAAGATATAGAACTTAAATTCTTTTTATTTTTTATATATAAACTTAACAAAAAAGGGGAATATATAAAGCAAAAGATCATTATTAAACAAATTAAAATACGCATTTCAATTAGATTATTAAATAAAATGTAGATAAAAGCTGCTTTTGCTATTATATATTTATATAACATTAGTTTATTAAAAGCAAAGGATTAAAAATACTTTAATAAAGTGATTGATTTTTAGTTTAAATAATATTATAAATAATATTTATCGTTGTTATTATAAAAGATTATTAATAATCTTCGCTTTGATTAAAATAAGATATATAAGTATAATTACTATACGTTCTTGTTAAATAAAGAAGAAAAAGCTAAAATAAAGATAAAATAGTATAAAACAAATTTACAAATATATATTAGATATTTAATAAAATATATTCTTATTATAACAATCTTTTGTATCTATATTTCTATATTGGATAAAGTTATTATTATATAGAATATCAAATTCGATAAAAGATTGATTTATAAAAACAATCTTTGTAGCGAAATTATTAATATTATACTAATCCAAATAATTAAAAAGTTGATTATCAAATTGAATATTCAAAAAATGAAATCGCTTAATAGTACTATTATAAAAAACGTGTATAATGAATTTATTAAAGGATTTATACAAAAAGAGCTTGAAATTATATACACTTTTAATCAAAATTATAAACGCTTAAAGTTTTCGACTTTAAAGATGATTAAAGAAATTGAAAAAGATCAAAAGAATCAAAAGAATCGAGTAACAAAATCCTCGCCATTTATTTCAATTTATAATAATAAATATAGTATTTTGTTAAATCCCGATAAAGTTATAAGAGTTAATAAGTTATTATCGGTTTTGAATAAACCAAAATCTTTATTAAAAGTACTTTTAGCAAAGAATAAAATTGTGTTTAAAATAATCAATTTGTAAAAAGCTTATATGGATTTTGATTATAAAGAATTAGCGATTTTACTAAGATTATTATTAATATTAAATAGTAATTTAAAGAATGATAAATCGAATGATTATTCGATTTTTAATAACGAGGAGGAAAATATACTATTATTCTTTATAAAGAGAAATATATTTGAAAGATCTTTTTCGCTATTTAGATTTAATAAAGTTATTAAATGGCTATATACCCTGCAAATAAAGATTCCTAAGCGTAATATCAATATTAAAAAGTACAAGAAATTCGATACGTTTAACAATATTAATATAATCCTTGATTATATAAGATATTAAACAATAAATCGTATTAAACATTTTAATTATTTATATTAATAAACAAATAATCATTACAAAACCAATACTTTTATTAATACTATAATTGTTTAATTATATGGATTCAAAAATGAACTTTAGTAATTAAATAATTCTTATAACATTTTTTGGTTTAATAAAAAGGAAAATAAACTAAATAAACAAAATAGTAAATTTATTATTATATATAATATAATAATTGTTATAATAAAATATAAACTGATAATTATGTTTTTGATTCAATCCAAAATCACAAATCTTTCGCGAATGTTAAAATCAATAGTATTATTATTATTAAAGTTCTTTTATAATTTTAGAACTTATATATTCGCATATTGATTTAAAATGAATTATGATTACAAAATTAAAATATTGCAAAATCGCAATATTTAACAAGAAATTGAAACAATATCGATTAAATCAAAATCTATTCCATTTCAATAAATATTTATTTATAAAAATAATCAAAGCGATTATATCGATCGTTGCAAATTACAATTAATGATTAAAAAAGATCTTTAGAATACAATAATAATCAAATCAATTTATATTATTATACTTGCTATATAGTTCTTTTGTATAATAATGGCGATGATAGTAAAAAATGATTTTAAAACGAAGTAATACAATATTATAAATGCTTTTATTAATATATTTCGAGATCTTATTAAGAATTCAATTATATATTATATACCAAATAAATATAAAATATCTAATAAATCTATTACTTTTAATTGTGCGTTATATAGCTTGAGAAACTTCTTTGTATTATAGTATAAAGAATTCATAAATATATTTATCAATCTTAAAATAGTAAAATATAAAAAAAAGCTTTATATCTTTATATCTTTTAATTACTATATATTCATTTTGTTCTTTCTCAACGATATTCAAATAATTTATTATCAAAAGTATAAACATTAACAGGATTAAATAATTAATGAAATCAAAGTTAAATATAAGTTTAAAGATTTTAATGATATTTAATGGTTTTTAGAGATTCGAATCATTAAAAATCAATAATTTAAGAAATTGTAGTTAATATACAATATTTATATTAATAAAATCGTTTGCAAATTTGGTTTTACAAAAAAAAAATAGTTATATTATTTTTGATTATAATATTCGAAAAGAACAAGAATATAATTGTTTTTTTAAAAGTAAAAAAATATTAAAAGAAAATTAGATTAATTTTTATCACGGAGGATAGCTACGAATATTATAAAGTAATATCTAAGAGAGATAAAAGTATAGGTATAAAACAATGATTATATTGTTGTTTGTCTTTTTAAATACAGGATTCATCTATTCCTTATATACTATATACGTATAATTACACGTAATTATACGTAATTATACATAATTATTGTATAACTCTGTAATTATAAGAATCTACAATACTATAAGTTATAAGATTATAATATAATAATAATTACAGATCTGGATTCTTTTAATAAAGATTGAATCGTACAAAGCAAATCTAATTTAATATATTTGCTCAATTAATCGATATACCAAACTCGGTTAGCGTTCCAATGCTCCTAACGCCGATAGATCAAAAGCGATTAGTATACTTATACACTTTTGCATATATATACTTTAATATGCTCAAGCATTTTAATATACATATGTTTTAATGTGCTCAAGTACTTTAGCATACGTATACTTTTAGAGTGTTTGTATATCTACTACAAAAAGATCTAAATAATATGTGAAAACATAATATTTAGTAAATATATATTTTTCATATACTTTACGCTTTTAATGTGATATACCCCTCAGATCATATACGCAGCATATGATTTGCCTACAAAACAAACAAAATGAATGAATCTACAACTACGCGTTATTTGTATAATCCTTTATTAATATAAACAAATAAACAAAAAATAATTTAATGATATATATGCAATTTCTTTGCGGGTAGTTATATAAATAAATAATTTCATATAATTCTATAAATACTTGGATTGTTGATCCTATAAATAGTAACGATTATGATTAAAGGTATTCATTGTATATTTGTTATATTTGATCGTTTTGTAATATATTTTTGTTTTATTATAATTTCTATCGCGTAGCTATATAATAATAACTTTGATTCTTTGATCCTTTGATTCTTTAAATCATTAGAAATAACAATAGTAATAACAATATCAATAACAATATCAACAATAATATCAATAACAATAATATCAATATCAATATACCTCGTTGTACTTGCAACTCCCAGACCGGGAACCTTTTTTATGCTCGAAAAGTATTGACCGCTTTCCGTCGCCATATTGCTCTTTCTCCTCTTTTTTCTCTTTTTGCTTCTTCTACTTTTTCTGCTTCTTTTTCTCTTTCTGCTTTTTTTTCTTCTTTTGATCCTTTTGAATTATTCTCAGGATACCCTTTCCGTACCCTCGTTCCTTTTCCTTATCGCCTTTATTATTACCCTTCGCTTTTTCGTTCTTTTTCTCTTTACTTCTTCAATTCCTTTCTTTTTTATCCCTTTTAAACCGGTTCTTTTAGCAAAGATAATAACGAAAATAAAGATGAGAATCAAAATAAAGATAAAAATAAAGATTTTTTGTTTTGTTTGAAAATAAACATTATAATTATTTTAATAATACATTATTTATATTTCATAAGATTTTGATGAGGATTTTGGTTTTAACTTTTTAGAGATTAAATATAATGATGAATCGAGCAATAAAGGGTTTGGAATAATATCTTTCATTTCTATTACTTTTTCCACTTTGGTTCTTTATACTTTCGCTAAAAAGATTTGGTTTAAAAGATTAAGAAATCTCTATTTATATGTATAATATATAAAATCGTTGATTACTAAATAAAAAGATGGGATTTGCTATAAAAACGCGGATTTCTAAGAAACTTGATATTATTAATGCTTTATATATATATATTAGCTTTTGTTGACATATTTGCATATAATAGCGAATAATTTCTTGGCCGCGAAAATCAATAACAACGAAAAAGTATAATACTTTTTTTTTCTTTATATTATAATCGCTAATTATATGATTATAAAAGGTAAAGCGTTTTCGAGCCGTTTTTTGAAGCGTTTTGAAGTACATCGATCTTCGAATAGCTTCGAAATCGATATGAAGTATATTTGCATTGAAAGCGGATTCTTTTGGAAATGGATATATTTCGGAGAATTATTTTGCAACGATAAAGATAAAAAGGAAAAAGAAGAAGAAAAAGATGAATAATAATGATAATGAAAAGATTGCTTAGAAATGAGTTTCTTTGGAATAAGAATAAAAAATAAGGATTGGGATAATAAAATATAAAAGAAATATTATAATATTAATTTGTTTAAATACTATATAATTATCAATTATTCGAAAACTTTTGTAATTCGATCCTTAGCGTTTTATATATTAATTAGTTTAACAAAGTATTTAAACTTTTGTTTAATGAGATTCTTAATAAGTTTATTTATTGGTATATTAATAATTAATAAATACGTAATCAAGAATCGCTTATTAGCATATTTTTAATAAAGCTATATATTCTAAATATCCATATGCTTAAGTTTAATAAAGATTCTTTTATTTTTATTAACTATCAATCGGATCGTTTGAATATTATTGTAAAAGATATTAATAAGCTTTTTCATCAATACTTTAATTTTTTTTAAAAGCTTTAATATTGTTATTGCTTTTTTGATTAATCTTTTTATATTTAAAAGTTCTGCTTTTGTAATCAAAGTAATAATTGTATCTTGCTTTATAGCTTTCTATACAATAACATTATTATATAATATAATTATATAATCTTAAAAAGATCTTCATATAATTATATTGTTTACAAAGAATGTATTTGAAAAGATCACTATTTAAGAAATATAATTATCTTCGTAGCAAATAGAAAAGTATCAAAATCTATATAAGTATATAATATAATGATCAACAATTGCTTAATAATCTTTTAAAAAATTAATATTATATTCGTTTAATTTAAAGGAAAAAAAAATTGAATCGGCTTTAATTATTATAGCCAAATATAGGATTAATTCAACTTTTTTTTAATATTTCTTTACTTTTAAAAAAAAAACTATGTTTTTATTCTTTTCGAATATTATAATCGAAAGTGATATAATTGCTCTTCTTTTTGTAAAACCAAATTTACAAGTGATCTTGTTAATATAAATGTTATATATTAATTATAATTTCTTAAATTGTCGATTTCTAATAATTCGAATCCTTAAAAACTATTAAATATCATTGAGATTTCTAAACTTATATTTAACTTTGATTTTATTAATTATTTGATCCTTTTGATGTTTATATCTTTTGTAATAGATTACTTGAATATCGTTAATAAAGAATAGAATGAATATATAATAATCAAAAAACATAAAGATACAAAGCTTTTTTTTATACTTTATTATTTTAAGGTTAATAAATATATTTGTAAACTTTTTATACTAAAATACAAAGGAATTTTTCAAATTATACAATATACAATCGAAAATAATAGATTTATTAGATATTTTATACTCATCTAGTATATAATATAGAATTGGATTTCTAATGGAATCTCGAGATATATTAATAAAAATATTCACAATATTGTATTGCTTCGTTTTAAAATTATCTTTTGTTATCATTATCATTATTATATAGAAGGATTATACAGCAAACGTAACAATATAGATTAACTCGATTATTGTTATATTCTAAAGATCTTTTTTGACTATTAGTTGTAATTTATAACGATTAATATAATCGCTTTGATCATTCTTATAAGTAAATATCTATTAAAATGGAATAAACTTTGATTTAGCCGATATTGTTTCAATTTCTTACTAAATACTTTAATCTTGCAATATTTTAATTTCGCGATCATAATCCATTTTAAATCAATATCCGAATACATAAGTTTTAAGATTATGAAAAAACCTCGATAATAATAATGCTATTGATTTTAATATTTTTAAAAGATCCATAACCTTAAATTGAATTAAAAGCATAATTGTCGATTTATATTTTATTGCGGCAATTATTATATTATATATAATGATAAATTTATCATTTTGTTTATTTAGTTTATCCTTCTATCTATCAAACTAGAAAATGTTATAGAAATCATTTAATCGTTAAAATCCATTTCTGAATCCGTATAATTAAACAATTACAATACTAATGAAAATATTAGTTTTATAGTAACCATTCGCTTATTAATACAAACGATTTGAATGTTTAATGCGATCTATTGTTTAATGCTTTATATAATCGAGAATTATATTAATATTATCAAACGCATTATATTTAATATACTCTTTAATATTAATATTAGGCTTAAAAATCTTTATTTACAAAGTATATAGCTATTTGATAACTTTGTTAAATATAAATGGCAAAAAAGATTTTTTAAACATATTCTTTTTTATAAAAGGTAATAATAGATCTTTTTTTTTTCTATCAAAAATCGAATAATTATTCGATTTATTATCTTTAAGATTACTATTTAACACTAATATTAATGGTTTTGATGGAATTGTTAATTCTTTATAATCAAAGTTTATACAAACAATATTGACATTTGTATATGGATATACTACAATCTTTGCGCTAATTGTAAAATTGCGGCCGGATTGAAGAAATCAACAACGGCGACAACGACGACGATATATCACAATACAGCGTCGTATAGTATAAAACATATATACGAAAGAGATATAAAGCGCTTTCTTAAGCTATTATGGCGGAAACGGGCTTTACTATACCAACGAGGGGATCGCGAATAATCGATAGCGATTATATGCGGTAACAAAACCCTTTTTTGCTTACCCTTTTCCAAAATCGAATTAAAGAGAAAACTAAAGATATATCGCTTCCCTTTATTGTATTCAAGGGACTTCAACAATCGATAGTTTTTTAAAAAATCAATAAGTTTTTATAAAAGGTTGAACAGTAAGCGGCAACCCATTGCAAGTATACAATCGTATTCGTTAATTCTTTAAAAAGAATTATTAAAATCTTTACTAAAAAGAAAATGTATATTATTATATCAATCCAAAAAGCGATTCTAATATACATTACAAACGTTTTCATAACGAGCATAATTATAAATCCAAAAATCCTTAAAGCATAAGAAAGTATAACAATAATCGAAAAGCCTATAATATAAACGGGAATCATAAAAACCTTTAAAACTAACAAACCATTAACCGTTTTTTAAAACAAGGTTTTTAAAACAAACTCTACAAAGAAAAACATTATTAAAGCAACAAAAATGAATAAATATATCTTTGTTAAATATGCCTCCTTCGCGGATTTATACTACGATAACCTTTTTCTGATTCGAAAAAACCTAATTAAAACCATCCCAAATATTAAGAACAAAAACATCCCGGAAGTAATAAAATACAAATTGGATTGAGTATTACACTCTAAATCCTTAAAGATAAAAAACACCTTAATAAAGGATATTTACAAATCAAAGATCTATAAAATCATTAGAGCTATATATTTCGATCTCCTAGAGATGTAGTATAGTTATTGTATACATTTGATACCAAATACCTTGTTCAACGCAATTAACAAACAAATCGAAATTATCAAAAAGATAATAAAAAAAAAGGCTCAAATTCAAACCGGTATTACCCCGATTAAATACCTTAAAAGTTTTGAAAACAATGCAAAAAATGCTTAGATAATTAATTTTATTACTTCGATCGCTTTTTTTCGCTTATTTGGAACTACTTCCTTTTTCATCTTTTTACCCCCCCGTAACCAAATAAAGCTTTATAAATAAGATTGCCAAACTTACTATAATATTTATTATTATACAAAACCTATACAATGCAATAATTGTAGTATTGCAAAAGCTAAATATTAAGGATTAATACATAAGCTATACCTAATATCTACAAAATGTAACAAATATCATGATTCGTTTCTAATAGGATACAAAAACTGCCCACTAATATTTTGTAGTATAACCGAAGATAAATTATAATATAATTTGATTAAAGCTCAAATAGAATTAATCCATAGAAATAACTAAGTAATTCAAAAAGTATATGTTTTAAGGACAACTACATACACTATACAAACAATATGTATATTTCAAATAAGGGTTTAAAACTTTTAAACGCCTCAAAATATACAAAGTTTTATACAATTAAACGCCGTTTGGACCCTAGCGTTTATTTGTATTGAGATCCAGATATTAACAACTTCGAGGAAAGTAAACAATAATATTAAATATGTAATAGATACGGCGATATCGCAAAATAAAGCATCGAAATATTTTAAAGCAACCCCGAATCAAATAAACCTAAGGCTTTTATTACAAAATAGTATGTATAGGGTTTATGTTGAAGATGTAATGGATATTAACAACAATGATACCACAATGACCATATAACTAATTGAAACCATCGATCCCTTTAATAAGTAAAAGCCCAAATCGATACAACGGCGAAGATTATAAAGATAGTTCGACCTTATATATAACAATAATATAGGCGAATGTAAGAAAAAAAGCAAAAGCATATAATGTTTTGCTTTAGTTTATTTACAAAAACAAAGCGGATATAGTTTATATTCAAAAACCCTAAAGCTTATTAAGCATTAAGATATAGAATCACCCGATATACGAATATTATGCCTTTTACGATTTGTAGGAATCGGAGGAGATAATCGAAAGGAAAGCCAAGCAATTAAGGATTATATCGTATATACGACAAAAGACTACGATATAAGTGCAACAACGGTATGATGAGCGTTGTAAGGATGTAATATAGCTTGAAATAAATGGCTATTATATAGTTAATATTTATTGTGAGTTCAATACTATAATAATGATACATTACACAATAAATATCACTTTAGCGTTTTGTATACTAATAGAAGAGGATTTCAATGCGAAACACGATATCTACGAACCAAAAATGTTATTAACTACTCAAAAAGCTTTGTTTGTTAATTGATCATAAAATATTGACATAGATTTTATTGGCAAGGTAAAGATATTTATCTATTGCGTAAAGCATATAATTAATCTTACCTTCTTCAATATACTTTTCGCAAAAACGATAATGCATTGAGATATAAACTATAGATCGAATTATTATATGCAGGTCATTACTATTTCAAGGCAAAGTATAATATTTAACAAACGCATTGAATACAGGGTTATCGAAAGCAATTTATATACATTTACTAGTTTAATGGAAAACGGAGTATATTGGCTATCAAAAATTGGAAATATCATTACGAATATTAAATTGGAAATAGCCGCAAAACGGCTTATTGATTTATTTCAATGATTGATACAAATTGTAAAGCGATCAATAAATAATTGAGTACAATCAACATTATAATAAACCAGCAAAAGTGTAATAATGTATAGCTTATACAAACGCTTTAACAAAACCTTTAAGAATAGAAAACGGATATTTATTGCAATGCGCAAAGCAAAAAAAAAGTATTAAAGAAAAGTAATTGATAATACATTGGATAACACAGACCTGTATAAAATAATAAACTAGCACAAAACGGTTTTTTTTTTTAAAACTCCATCGCTTATAATCAACAACCAATCGATCGAAAGTATAAAAAAAAAAGCATAAGTTTTATTGAACAAAGTATTACATAGATACAATAATACTAATAATCTAAAAACAAATCCGATATTAAAAAGTTATGTTTCTACTTTTCCTTAAAATACTATTATATTCTTCAAGGAAGTAGAACGGAATATTATCAAAATTTCAAATATTTTGTTAAGAGTTAACAAAATTACAATTAAACTTTTAAAAACTTATTGAGATAATGTTAAAGAATACATACACAATCTTTTCGAATGTTGTTTTAAAAAAAACTACTTCCCCAAAATCTAGCGATTAACCGAAATAATAATACTATTTAAGGTTAATAAAAAAGATAAAAGCTTTGTACACTCTTAACGTTCGATAACCCTACTATCCTATATAAACAAAGGTCTAGAACGAACCATTATAAAACGGATAATATGAACGTCGCTGATGCATAGTATACTAAGTCTTTAACATTACAAAGCTTTGCTTAAACAATCGGCTATAAACCTAGTTACAATATTTATATACAACGTAAAATACATTTTTGCTAAGAAACGAGAGGTTATATTGATTACTATGGATATTCAAAACGTATTCGATGTATTATTACCCCGGCAACTATTAAAAAGAATGCAAAATCAAAACTAATCTATAGCTTTTTTGAAAATAGTTCGATTGTTTTTATAGGATCGCAAAGTAATGGTTAGGCTAAAGAATATATATACAAACAAATCGCGGATACAATACGATACTCCTCAAAACTTACCCCTATCTCCAATACTTTATATGCTATATTTGGCGAAACTTTTGAACCAGGATTAAACTTTTCGCTTCGGGTATATAAACGATATTGCATTTTATAAAATGAACAATACATTGAAAAAAAATATTATAACGATTGTACAAAATGTACAAAAGATTGAAGTATAGGGATAAACTAACAAAATCGCTTTTACATTAAAAAAGCTAAAAATGATACATTTCACTTATAAATATCATATACGCGCCTTGAAAACTGTTATCTCTTTTACATTAACCATATAGCTTACAATAAGCGTATCGAACGATATAAAGCAATTGGCGTTAAGATGGCTAGGAGTATAGCTTAATCATAAGTTTATATTTAAAAAATATATCGCGGAATAAATAAAAAAAACATGGAAAATAATATTACATATTAAACATTTTGTTAATACATAATATAGGCCCTTTACAATCTCCCTATAAAAAGCCATGATTATATATATTTTGCTTTCGTTATTATACAAAACAAAAATATAATACCTGGGACAAATAAGATTAAGTATAGATAGCAACCATTTACAAAGTATTACAGTAAACACCCGTATAGGGTCACATATAACAAAAACGAACAAAATAATCAATATAGTAATAAAGGATGTGTTATCAATCTGAAGGATTACATCTATAATAGTTAATTTATACAATACAAGCCTTTCGCCTTGCGAAATAGCTTTAGAATATATTTGTATTAATATAGCTTTTCGATTTAAAAGACTAGATGTATGCCATTCGCTTATTATATACTTAATCGCATTAGAGTATTGTATATAATACAATACAAAACTACAAATAGTAAACCGATTATTTCCAAAAGCGCTTTGTTTAATCTTTTCCCCTCCATATTATACTTTCGGGTATAAAACGGATTCTACAGGGAGAATAGATAAAAAAATAGTAATGAAAAGCTTTATTAATTAATGAAACGTTTTACCTTCTAATACAATTACTATTTTCTCCAATAGGTTTGAGTCGTACAATAATGCGGGTAAATACATAAACTACAATTACATAATCTATTAAGGATAAGATTTTGTCGTTATCAATAAAGGTACGATTAATATATTTTTGTACGTTTTCGATGTAAAAACGATAGGTGTTTTGAAAAAGCTACAAAAAACGTTAACGTTGTCAACCATTATGGATATACAAAAATAGCTTTGTATCGATAGTATTTCAATGATATAATGCAAATATACGAATACTTTGGATATTTTATAATAAATGTTCTTAGAAAGCTATAAACTTATCGATTAGTATATGATTAAAATACAATAATCCTTTAAGCATTAAAGGATTATTAACAACAAAACAATAAATAGATTAATAGATGCGGATACAAAAAGCGATATAATAAACCCAAAGCTCATCGTGTAATCAATAATCAACGGGATAAGTTCGATAATATAAAGTTTAATCTGCAATGCAATGGACGATTAGTAAAGCAAAAACAAATTTACACTAACGAAAGGATATTGCAAATAGCAATTAGATTATACGTTTAAAAAACCTATAAAACTTAAACTTGTTAAATCAATATTGTATAGACTATTAGCATTGCAATTTAGATATAGCGATTTTAAAGCCTATTACAAACGTTTCAAATACAAAAATGCAAAGACCCATTGCTTATATAATAAAACTAAAACCTTTAAACACTTTATTTTTTGCAAAATCTTCACCAAAAAGTTCCATTCGTAGTTGTTTAAACCCGCTCGTTTATTAATAACCACCCGGAAAAAGTATAACTATATACAACAACTTTTCGCTTTTCCAAAAAAGTTTAAACATTTTGTTACAATAATACAATACTTTACGTTTTGCAATCGAAAGCTTAACAATACTCCGAACAGTATTTAACGCAACGTTTTATTCAACCCTTTTCTTACCCCCCCCCTTTTTTATCCTTTGCTTTACTTCGAAACCTAATCTAAAGCACAACCTATAAAGCACAATACAATACTTTATACAACAATATAAAGGTTGCAATTTAACATAACAACTACTCCTTTAGCGTTTCCTATCAATATAATTACTATATAGCTCGATACCCACTTTTTTTAAATATAATAAGCAAAGATTAACCCCTTCAATACAGGATATTTCTTTAAACAGCGGAAGGAAGTTGCTCAACAAAGCTAAAGTTGTAAAAGACCACTGGGAAAAAGCAGCCTCAATACTTCAACCTAGCGATATCGTACAATACATACCTAAATGATGAGCTCCTGAATCTACTATCCATTAGTGTATCACCCGTCTCTAATACCCTTCGGGAGGTCAAGAGCCTAGCTAGCTTATATAGACGTTAAACATAATAAATAAATAAATAAATAAAGTTTATACAAACCTTTCATAAATTAATTACTTCGAACGAGCTTTTATTCTTTGTTGTAAATACAATTAATAGGGATTTTAGTTTATTAAAAACCGACGATAATTTGTTGATACTTATAATTGTATCGAAGTTTAATAAAATGCTATACTCATTATCATAAATTAAGATAAATAATAAAGATTTTGTTACCCGATTTTTTTAACCCTCCTGATCTTTTTTAATTACTTTAATCACCCTTAAAGTTGAAGATTTAAAGCGTTTATAATTTTAATCAAAAGTACGCGCGATTTCGAGTTCTTTTTGTATAAGTTCTTTGATAAGTTCATTATTCATATTCTTTAAAATGATGCCATCCAGCGATTTCACTTACTAAATATCCAGTTCAACAATTAACTCCTTAATTATTTGGATTGATATAGTATTAATAGTCTCGTTATTAAGATTGTTTTTATAAACAAATCTTTTATTGAATTTGATATTTTGTATAATAATAACTTTATTGAATATAAGGATCTAAATATAGAAGATTACTATAATAAGGATATATCCGATTAAATACCTAATATATACTTGCGAATTGGTTTTATACTATTTTATCTTTATCTCAGCTTTTTTTTCCTTATTCAACACGAATATACAACAATCATATTTATATATTTTACTTTAATCGAAGCGAAGATTATTAATAATCCTTTATAACAACAATGATCAATATCATTTATAATATTATTTAAACTAAGAATCAATTATTTTGTTAAAGCATTTTCAACCCTTTGTTTTCAATGAATTAATGTTATATAGATATATAACGGCAAAAATGGCCTTTACTTATATCTTATCCGGTAATTCAATTGAAATACGCATTTTAATTTACTTAATGATAATTTTTTGTTTTATATATTCAACTTTTTCGTTAGGTTTATACGTAAAGAATAAGGAAAGTTTAAATTCTATACTTTTTTCAAAAATCCATTTCTTAAATACAATATTACTTTTGATCCCTATTACAGATATATCATTGTTTTGTTTGATCATTATAATATAAAGATTATATTTGCGATAGATCTATATTACAAAATTCTTTAAAACTTTAGAAACTTTATTATACGTTTTCTGGATTAATACAATAGTAAAGATTTTCCCATTATATATATCCTTAATTATTAGTATCCATAACGTTCTATTATAAGTACAAAGAAAATCGAACAAATTTTATTAAACTTTATAAAAAGATTTAGATGATTAATAATCATTAAATAAATATAAAACAATCTATTTAATATAAATGCATAAACAATCAATGTATTTCATTTAAATAATTTTTTTGATCCGTACTTTTTTAGTTATCTTAACTAGATATTCCAATGCTTCTTTGCCAAAATATTTTAATCTTTCATATTATAAATCGTTTGATTCTATTCAAGGCTTTATTGTTTCGTATAATTAAAGAAAAGACTTATTGATTCTTTAGCTTTTAATAAGCATTATAATATTTATACTTACAAGAAAATTAGATTTATTAAAATAGTTAAAAAAAGTATTATATTCTAAAAAAACAAAATTATATTTTTTAATATATTAAACAATAATAATACTATTAATCTAATTGTTAATTCTAATAATAATATTAAACTTATTAAACCAAATACTTTTATTACAAAAAAAGATTTTGAATACAAAATTAATATAAAAACCAAGAACAAATGTAACATTAATCAATATAAAATCCGCTTTATTCAACAAAATTCTTTTGATTACTTTATCGCTATAATCAACCACTAATAAACTTGATAATTCTACCTCAATATAATTCAAGATATCACTAAGAATATACTTTCCGTTTACCAAAAAGCTTATATTATTGATAATATATATAGCATTACAATTATTCAATAAAATACAATTTGTTAATATATATATAGAAGTAATTATAGGAATCGAAAAAGCACTAATATACTCGTTCAAATCGATAATACAAAAAGCAATATTGTAAAGATCTTTTTTTGATAAAAATCCATAAAGTTGATTAGCTTGAATATCAAAAAGCCACTCTTTTTTGAATAAAACGTTACAAAAATTATTATATTTTTTATCTTTAATATATTCATTGATTTTTTTAATTTGTTTTTCATTAATAAACCAAATAAACTAATCAATATATTTATCTATAAGAACTAATTTAATTATTCGGCATTCGTTAAGCTTATAGCGATAGTTTAGATCGATTACTTAATTCTCTTTACAAAAACAATGTTGAATAGTATTATTGCTTTTCGATTATCGTTTAGATCCAAATAATTATTATAATCCAAATCCTAAAGTAGCGAAAAATCCTTTTGGCAAAAAATTACAAACCATTCAATTAATATAATCAACAAAAAAGTTATCGTATTGTTTTAGAGTAATAATATAGCATTTTTTCTTATTTTTAATATTCAAAGTAATTAATTATTGCTTCAACTAATTTGAAATTAATTTGTTAAATATTTTTAAGAATTATTTATATTTACGGATTCCTTTAATCTTTAAAAGGTTATTGTTACGCTGAGAGCGTAAGGCACGTAAGAAGCACGTGTTTACTAAACATCATGCTTTTACGTATTACTCGGATCTTCCGGTAGTAGGTGTATGGGTACACTAAAGTATACGTACGCTAAGGCGCCCGAGCCCACTAAAGCATACATACGCAAAAGGGCTCAAGCACACTAACCGCTTTTGATCTGCCGGCGCTAAGAGCACTGGAGTATCAACCGAGCTTAGCATATCGACTAATTAAGCTTGTAACTATTGTTATACGATCACATTATAACTTGTAGTACTGTAGATCCTTATGATTATAAAGCTATACAATGATCATATATAATTACATGTAATCATGTATATATAGTATATAAGGAATAGATAAATCCTGTATTTAAAGAGAGGGACAACAATACAATCACTGTTTTATACCTATACCTTTATCCCTTTCTGATATCACTTTATTATATATTCGTAGCTATTCTCCGTGATAGTTATAAATTAATATTTAAATATAAAATGATTCCTACTTTTTATACTATTTCATCAAATCGATTTGTTCATTATATACATTATTAAAGTGATTAATATATTTGGTTTAAATGATCCTTAGAATTGTTAAATCAATAGAAACAATCTTTATATATAGCTAAGCAATAATTTGTTTTAAGATCCAATTTTGTATAACTTTCTAAAAGATTTTCAAAATGTAGAATAAATCAATTATAAATATAATCTAATTGAACATATAGCGAAAGTTACTATGATTTTGATTGTATTTATTTTTCTAAATCCTATAAATTTTCTTTATAAGCAAGAAATTCTTTGTAAAATCTTCAAATATAACAGAAATAGAATCAACAAAAAGCTTAAATTTAAACATTTCATTTATTTCGATATTTGTAATATATCGATTATAAGCTTTAAATTCCATAGTATATTGATTATAGCGTTTACGATTCTCTTCAAAAATCATAATATTTATGAAAAAGATTGAAAGTAAATTAACGCTTAATCAATCACAGAATTGGTAATTGGAAAAGTTTAAAGTATCCGGATCGATACTATTCTAGATATGCCTAAAGCAATTAACGTTTTTAAATAATAAATACCAAAAGGATCAATCTATTCGATTATTAAAAGTAATCTTTAATATAATACAAAAGATGATTATTAAAGAATAAGAATATAATAAAAGATAATTAAAGATTAAAAAGAAAAAAGGAATTATATAATATCGATATTCGAATTGTAATTGTTGCAAAGATTTCGAGTATAAACCAGGCTTATAACTATTACAAAGAATAGCTACGAATATTATAAAATAATATTTAAAAGGGATAAAAATATAAGTATAAAACAATGATTATATTATTATTTATCTTTCTAAATACAGGATCCATCTATTCTTTATATACTATATACGTATGATTATATATAATTACATATGATTATATATAATCATTATATAACTTTATAATTATAAGGATCTACAATATTATAAGTTATGAGATTATAGTATAATAGTAATTACAAATCCGGATTCTTTTAGTAAAGATTAAATCGTATAAAGCAAATCTAATTTAGTATACTTGCTCAATTAATCGATATGCTAAACTCAATTAGCGTTCCGATACTCTTAGCGCCGGCAGATTAAAAGCGATTAGTATGCTTATGCACTTTTGCGTATGTATGCTTTAATATGCTCAAGCACTTTAGTATACATATGCTTTAGTATGCTCGAGTACCTTAGCGTACGTATACTTTTAAAGTGCTCGTGTATCTACTATAAGAAGATCTAAATAACATGTGAAGATATAGTGTTCAATAAACACGTGCTTCTTACGTATCTTACGCTCTCAGCGTAACAATTTTGTATTTGGTTATAACAATTAAAGTTAATTCAGTTTTCTTTTTCTTTAAATTAAGCGAATAAAATGTAAAAGGGAAGAAGGTGAGGGATGGAAACAACAACCGAAAACAACAAAAAGAATGGCCTTCTGGGAAAAAGCAATACAATAAGAGGGGAGTAGGGGTTAGGGTTAACTAGAACGATTATGAACGACGGAGAAGGAAAAAATAATCAGGATGGATAATCTAGATTATAATGGATATATATATAATCAAGAAAAAGAATGATAAAGGAAATAAAACTTAATAAATAAAATATAATATAATAATCTAAGATATAGAGTGAGAGGAGTATAAATACTTTTTATGAAAAGCAAGATTATGTAAAAATATTAAATCCAAATAATCAAAACCATTTTGCAGTTTTACATTCCTTTTTATTTTATTTATTGATCGATTTTGATCAATTAAGGACAAAAAACAAAAAAAAACCGCGAAAACAAACTCAACCAAATTTGTATACTAATAAGTAAACCAATATATTTATCTTGCTATACTAACAAAATGCTTCAACAAAATCCATCGATTCAATATCCTTTAATACTAATTGCTATACTTTACGAATTCGCAAAATATCTTTTTACAAATCCATTACATTTCGAATTCATTATTTCGATTTCAAATATTTCAAAAATCTATAATTATTTGTTTTGTATAATAAACAATTTTTTCAATGTATAAAACGATTTTAGTTTACAAATAAATCGTTGTGATGATATTTCTTTTTTAATGCATTATCTTTTTTTCGAAGATTCTGAATTTTCATTATCTTTAAAGAATCCGTTTTGAGAACTATAGATATTAAAGCTTAGAGAATACAAACGATTAAATTTTTGGTTATTAAAGGTAAAATGGGAAAAGGTAATAAATTCTTTATTTATAGGAAAATCGATATTTAGTTTTGATATATAAGCTATTGTTAAATAACCAAAAAATAAATGTTTTTCATATATTTTCTTTTATCTTTTTATTTTTTTGAAAGTTTGTATAAAGAAGATTAAAGTATTCTTTTTCGACTTTTTGTATTACAAATTAAATTGCTTTTTCGATTTCTATAATAATTCCAAAACATTTTTCTTTATTAATATATCATTTCAAAACAAAATTCTTATAAATATTTATTTGACAAAATATGTAAAAAGTATATGAACATTTATTAGAAAGTTAAATATTACAAATCTTTCTTTTTTCGATATATTCTTATTAAAGATTAGCATCAAGTTACAATGTGATTTGAATATTGTTGAATATAATATATTATTTTTAAAAAAAAATAAAAATTGATCATTGTTATTATACATTATAGTTATATAAGGAATTATAGAAGTATATAAAGGCTTAATATCTATAACAATTGCATCAATTTTAACAATTACTTTTGGGGCCAATATACTTATTGGATCTGTAATAACCTTTCAATTCAACTTTGCATTCTTTTTTATAACTTTATAATCTTTAAAATTAGTTTTGGATAACAAAGATTGTTATTTTTCAATACTAAATAACGAAGCTTTGAGGAAAGCTTTAATTGATTTAATTAATTAAAAAGTGTTAACTTTCTTCGCTAGAATAAAAAAGGAATGGGCTTAATGTTCAACTTTACAATCATTATAAAAAACAAAGGATATAATTATACCATGCAAATTGCATTTCTTTTTCGAACCAAAAATATCCAAAACATTGTTATATACAAACAAATAATTAGAATTTCCAATCGAAGTATACTTTATTATAAAGAAAGGAATTATTAATAAATAATATTTTTTATTAAGTTTTTACAAAATTGTTTTTCGCTAAAAAGCTAAATTAACGCGTACAATTTGTTATATTAAAAAGAAGTAAGTTATATATAAAAAACTATAATCCTTTCTCTTTTAACAATAATGATATTGGTATATCTTAATCAAAAATCGAATATCATTTTTAATTAAATCGTTGAAAATGTTTAATATCGAAACCGAAATCCAAACAAATCTTGTTAGTAGCAATACTTTGCAAACGTTCAAATATATAAAAAAATTTATTTTATTAAAAGAAGATTTTTGAAAAGTTAACGAGCTAAGAATTTGTTGATATCAAACTTTTTTCGCAATAGTATAAAGTTTAAATCAATTATAAAACTTTTTAGAAATATGTATTTTGTTAATTATATCTTTTTTTGTATAAACTTCTATTAATTTGTTATTAAGCTTTTTTACTTTATAACGAACAATTTTCAAATCGAGAATATTTGTTAATTGTTGAATATAATATAAACATATATTTGGTGAACAACGAATAGCTAGTTTAGCTATTTGATACTATTCGATTTGTTTGGCGATGTATTCTTTTAACAAAACTTAAAATTATATAAGATTGTTGTTAATGGTTGTAAAGGGATATTTGTATACTTTAAAGGTAATATATTTATCGATCTTTTGATATTCAATAATATAATTGTCAAGTTTAGCAAAAGTCCGATAATGAATTATTATAGTATCTATTAAGTTTGCTTTGCGATTAGTTTTTTTGATTGAAATATCAATACCTAAATGTTCCCAAACCAATATATTGTAATCTATCAACTTAATAAAAATATCCAAATCTACATTTTCAATCTCGAATATAGGTATAAATCAAAAAGATATCTTCAACCGGTATTATTTATCATCAATATTTAATAGATTATATTTATTATAAAAAAGACCCAAATCTTTAATTTTTTTGTTAATCCATTTCATTTTAATCTTTTTTTTCGATACAATCAAAACAACTTTTTTAAACTTAGAAAGTATAACTCATTAATTAATGCAATATTTTTATTTTTATGCTTTTAATAATCGGCGCATTAGTTTACTATTAATATTATTAATTGTATCTATAAATCCGAAAATCTTAACAATAGCATATAGATTTTTAATAAATCGAAAACTTTATTTGAAAATAAATAATAAAACTAAAGATTTATTGATAAGAAATTTTGTTTAATGGTTCATAATATTGCTTAAATATTCTTTACATTTGCATCAAATATTTTCCATTTTTTTGATAGTAATAATATTATTTTTCAAATATTCTTTTTAAGAAATATTAATAATAAACTATATTTTATCCTGGATTATATCGATTATCGATTTATCCATAACTTTTTTAAACTTATATTATAAAATCAATACAAAATGATTAAAGAAAGTATATATGTTATATTGCAATTCAATAGATCGATTTTTGCATTATTCCAGAATTTGCGAAAAATAACTGAATTTTTCTATATACTATACTTTAACAACGATTAAAAAGGCTATAAATCATTGATTAGCTTTATTACACTTAATCTCTTCAATTAACAAAAATTTTGGCTTATTTATTGTAAAAAACAAAAAATATAACAAAAATAAGAAAATGTGATATTAAAGAGCAAAAGAATATAGAAGATCTAATATAAAAATGTAAAGAATCTTGTAAAGAAAATGAGATTTATAAATACAAAAAAGATTAAAGAATTAATAGATTAATAAGAAAAAACAATTGTTTGAAAATAAAAGAATTAATATCGAAATAAAGAATTGTAAAGTTGTTGATACAAAAAGATGTAAAGATTGAAGTATAATACATGGAAAAGATTATTATTGTTAAAAAAAAGGATTGAAATAAAAAGGAAAAAAAGATATTAATATAACAAAAAAACAAATTAAACAAAGATAATATATAATATAAATAATTAATAAAAAAAAACAAATAAACCGATATAAATAAAAGGAAATGGAAATCATTTTGTTAACGGGGTAATTGCTTTATTTACTAATAAATAATATTGTTTTTGATGATAAATAATTTATTTATTTAAAGTAAAGTAATAGATTACAAATAGCTTTGAACAATAACCTTAAAGAATTTAATTAATTCATCAAACAATAGCATCGAAAACTTGATCAACTTATTGGACGATAATATAAATTGATATTTTTAATAAAGCTAGACTCTAAAACTAAAGCTTTGCATCAAATTCGAAGAATTTAAGATTTTATTTATACAAATCCTAATTTGCGAAAAAGGATTTCGATAATCAAATTAGATTAGCAAAACAATTGATTTTTTCCAGATATTGAATTATTGTTTGCTAATTGATTTATACTCTTCAGAGTTTGTTTAATAAATCTCTTAAACAAAGGAATTAAAGTTTTCAAAAGATCTTCAATTTCCAAATCGTTATTTTCAACTTTATCCAGCTTTATCGGAATAATTATACTATTACGCTAAATAAACTTTTTAAGTTTATTATTTGTATAAGTTCTATATAAACAAGTTTTATTTAGCTTTTTCAAAATATAAATGCTTTTGTTTATGTTTGTTTTTATTATTTAATAAAGTTTAAATCATCGATATACAAATTTCCGCTTTTTTAATATATTGATTTTGCTTAATGAATCATTGTATAAAACTATATCGCTTTGTTTAATATTCTTTTCTATTGTATTATAATTTTTATTAAAATATTCTTTCCTATTGAATTGATAACGCTTTTTGCATAATACAACTTCTCGAATATCCTTATCCTTTATTTCAAATTGGCGTATACAAACAATCAACAAATTGGATTTCGTTTTTACAATATCCCAGTTTAGAACTCTTTATATACAATATTTGATTTCGATTAATAGAACAAAATGCCAACTATAGATTATATAGAAAAAAATAAGATTAGTAAATTTATAAATAGTAACTCTATTAACCATTAAAATAGCATTCAAATATTAAAGCTATTTTCTTTTTTTTCTTATTACTTTGGCTAAACTATTCTTTAATAATTAATATCCACATTCTATTACTTCGTTTACTTTCAAATTGTATACTAAAATTTGAATCCTATTAATTTTATACTTTATTACAAAATATTCTATATGATTTTTGTTTTTAAACCTTTTATCCATAACAACTTTTCCAAATATACTATATCAACAAACAATATTCCAAAGAAATAATGCAATATTCTTCAAATTAATAATATATAAAAGCTTTACTTCAATCTATTCAAAAAAATCATTATACAATATTACTAAGTATTTGTAGCCGTTATTAATAAGTATATAAATAACATTTAAACCGCATTTGGCTTAATATATACTAACCCAAATCGAATATAATGGTTTTTTTTTAAAATTTGATTTGCGAAATTGATAATTAGGATAAGTTTTAACAAACATTTTAACTTTTTGAAATATATTCGTTTAATAATATAATTAATGAATTTTGTTGAATATACTTTTCATTCCTTTATAATTATATATATTATACAAATAAAAGATCAATTTTAAACATTTATTTTTATCATCAATGATTTATTAATAAAGTATATTCTTTGATCTATTCTTAAACAAATATTTATTCTATATATTGAATTTTAAAGCTCTTTTTTTGAACTTTCTAAAGTTTGATATTGTTATATTTATTGGTTTCTATAAAATTAACAAATAAAAAGAAATTTTCCGATTATTTTTCAAGTATTTATTGTATAATGCAATACTTTGCGAATTCGTAAAGTTTTGCAAATCATTTATTGTTACGATATTATTAAGCTTTTTGGCGATCCAATTATTAATATCCATTTTATTTTTAAAAAGATCAAAAAAACTTTGAGGTTGTTTTGATAATTCGTTAGCAGTAATATAAAATGTTTTTTTGATATATTGGATTTCAAAATCGAATAATCGAATCCAAGCGATTTATCTTATAACCAAAGCTCCAAATAAATTAGTAGCAATATAATTGAGTTGTACAACCAAAACTTTGGCATTAATCTCGAAAATGAAATATATATCGTAAAGATCAAATCTAAACTTTTGTAAAGCTTTCAAAATATTACAACATTTTTTTTTAATTGTATTATAATTCCTTTCAATAATATTCTATATTCTATTTTCAAAACAAATTACTATTCTTTTTCCATTAAATATTTAACTCAAATAAACGCTTTATTTTTCAAAACTAGCATCAATATTGCAAACAATTTCATTAACTTTTTTCGAATTATTGTATTGCAAAAATATAAAGACAAAAGTATGAATTAAAGCATTCTTTAAAGAATCTATAGCAAATTGCTTTAGCTTTATCCAAATAAACTCTGTATCTTTTTTCAACAATCGATATAAAGGATCTACTTTCTTAACGAAATTTTTTACTCAAATCCAAAAGAAAATATAGATTTTAAAAAACATTTGAATATTATACTTATTAAATAATATAAGCCAATTAACAATCTTCTGGATTTTTGCATTTATAAAAATTCGCTCATTAATACTATAAATATAATTAACAATCTAGATTCTATTTATATACTATTTTGATTTAGCTTTAATTGAACAATCCGCTCTTTTTAATTGTTTAAGCATTTTGTTAATGAATTAAATATACTCAAAAATAAAGCGTTTAACTTTATTTTCGACTTTCTCTATATTGTAATTATTTAATAAACCTTTAATCCCAATATTATTTAGAAAAAATAATATTATAATTAGCGAAAGATTGCTTAAGATTTTTAGAATAATTTTGCAAAACTAAACTATTAAGTTTGTTGCTTTTTATAGAAAAGTTGTTTGTTGTAATAAGCTAAACAGAATTTAAAATATAATTATATCCCTATTCTTTTTTGTTAAAGAAATTTGATCATAATCAAAAAAGAAATCAATCAAAAAAGCAATCATATACCCCGCAAAATTTTTAATGAAAATATTTGTATTAAATAAAAGATTAATATTCTGGATTATGATTTTGTTTAATTTAATAACAATATTAATAATTCTATAAATATTAAAGGTTTTTTTTTTAACCAAAAACCATGAGTTCCTATATAGCTTTTTGCAATATTCGAATATTCTTTGATTAATGCAATTTTAAAGCATTTTAAAGATTATTTATATTAAAGCTTTTGGAATCGAGAAATCTATTGTTTGCTATACTATATACAGAACTATATTAATCTTTTGGGGAAATGCAATATCAAATTGCATTTTGCCAATATAAATTTAATCAAATATTAAAACACTTTTGTGATTTAAAAAATATAATAATAATAAATCTTTTTTTTGTTCGATAAATATATTTCTATACTTGATTTCCTTTATATATTTAAAAATTAATCGATATTCTTCAGATTTATTGTTGAATTTTAATATTAAGTATTTTTTCTATTTGCTAATAAGTTTTTGATAAAAAAACATTTTCTTATAATATTTAAACCAATCTACTAATCCATTAGGATCTTTTTTATTTATATTTGTAAAAACATTAAATGATTAAACTTTGTTAGCTTTGTTTTTATATAAAGTATTAATAGGAAATAAAAGATTTTTTCGAAAATCCTTTATTAATACTTTAATTATTAGATATATAAATTATATAATGATTCGATAATATTTATAAATAAACTTATTATTGTTTCCGAAAATAATTAAATATTCAATATATTCTGGTTTATCAATATATAAATCTTGCAAATCTGGAAATAGAATGCGATCTTCGATTGGTTTCAAATAAATTAATACTTTTTCCAATTATTTTCAAAGTTTTGGGCTTAATAATTTGTAATACTTGTTAAATACTATTTGTTTCTCCAAAAGTTCTACTTTTCGAAAAAGACTTAATACAAAATTATCGATATATTGTTTATTGGATATACCGGAATCTAGTTTTCCTTATTAATATCAGAGAAATATTTATTGTAAATCATTTGCAATGTTTGTTTGCTATATTAAATATTTGTATAATATTCATCATTATTATCGATAATTGCAATATATTGTAAACTATATTGATAATTAAATATGATTTCGTTGATAATAAACTACAATATACTCAATAAAAGTTTGTTTCGAGCATTTTTCATTATATAGATATTGATTATATTTATGATCCTATTAAAAGAAACTTTGATATTTCTATATATACTCATAAGTTTCGATTTGATTATATCGATACCAATAATATTTATATTCATTGAACTTATTGGAAAGTTCAAAGCTATATATAGTTTATTATTCATTATATTGATAATAAAATTACTATCGAGAATGGCTTCGATTAGGCTTTGATCGTTCAATAAAATCTTAACCATCAATAGCTTTTTACAATCCTGATCCGTTTTCGAAATGTATACAATTTGATTATACACCTTTTTTTGATAATTTAACAAAGTAATAGAAACTATATTTACTTATACCAAAGGGTTATATTCAAATATATTATAATAATTGACTTATACTTTAATAGATTTTCGATTTTGAATTATAACAATATAAGATTCCAAAATAACAAATAATATATTATTAATAACTTTGAGAAGTTCTAGTATTAATGCTTCGAATCTTGATAGATTATTAATCTTAATCAATCATTTTTTTCAAAATTCGGGTATTGTTTTGAATAAAAAGCCGATAGGAATGGAAACTTCAATTCCAAAGATCAAATGTTTAATTTATTCAATTGTATTATAACTATTGGTTATAATTAAAAGGATAAGTTTTTTTTTTGGCTTTTTAAAAACAACTTTTTCAATAACAATCAATGAATCTATTTTTGCAAAGTTTTAATTATTCAAAGGTATATCATTCATTGTAGAATCTGGAGTATTGAATAAAGAAAATTCAATCGTTTAAGCTTTTGTAAAGATAAAAGCAACAAGTTTCGAAATCATATTTTCGGGTTTTCGCTTTAAAATAGAAATAACTTTTTCTATTTTGTCTTTATTAATATATTATTCAAATTGCAATATAATAAGCTTAAGATGAGTAACAATATTAATGTATTTTAAAATAAAGCTATTTAAGCGAGAAATAAAGAATAAAATCGAATTAATATTATTAAAGAAATAAATACCATTATCAACGATTTTAATAATATTAATATATTTAATTAATTTTGAATTTGAGTTGTTTTTTTTGTTCCATTTATTCATTTTTACATTGATTGTTACAAAACATGCTAAAGAATCTATATTCTTATTATAAAAGATTTGAGATGGTTTTGTTTGATTTTGATTCTTTCTTCAATATATAATATCAAATCTATCGAAAATGATTTATTCTTTTATATAATGCTTTTTGAAAACTAGACAATCTTTCTTTATAATATGGTTTTTGTTTTCAAACTATATATTTTAATAATAAAAACAAAACTTGTTATAAACTATATTAATCTTTATTGCTTTATTATTATCGAAAATTTTAATAAAGCTGGAAAAAGCTATAAACTTTCCTACAATAACAAATTTGATTGAGAATACAATACTTTTAGCAACGAACATTTCGAATATTTTGGTTAGCGAATTTATTTCATCATTATAATCCTTAAAAGATATAGACTTTTTTTTTTTAGGTTTTCCCATAACTTTTATAATAGTATCAATTATTTTAATATTAATCTTCTTTAGCCAAACTTTCTTTTTAAAATCTTTATTATAGTTTAATAGATTTGTATACTTTATATAAATTGTATAAATCGAAACCCAAACCAAAATATAACGTTCCTTTAATAAATTATTAGTTTTGTTGATGAACTTTAATCTCAATCGAATACTTAAGCTTTTTAAAAACAAAAAGACAACGGTTTCAATAATAATCTTCTTTTTCGCTATAAGCCAAATTGTAATAAGGTTGTAGCTTCGATTATAAATCAATATATCTTTAAAGTTATACTCTTTCTTTACATTGTATTTAAATATTAAAGCTTGCAAATAGTTTTGGTTGTATTTCAATCGAAAAATGTTTTGTATAGTATACTTTGCTAAAAAAGCAAGTTTGAAAATCTTTTTTCAATTTCAACCAAATAATTTGTATTTATTTATAACCTTTATATCGAATCGAAAATTATACTTTATTTGCTTAGAAATTCGATAACGGAACTTTTTTTTAATTATACTATATTTTCGTTTAAGATCCTTTATAGCTTTGTATTACTTCGTTGTATTAATATTATCGAATTATAACATTTTTTTTTTCTCCGCGAATAATAAACTTTTTTTATTGAACTTTATAAAAGCTTTGATAAACTTTTTGATATTATTCTTATTAAGCATAAAGATATCTTTATTTTGTTCAAAGTTATTTTTAAAATCGGATTTGATTTTAGAAAGAACAATGATTTTAAGTTTTGCTTTTGCAAATTGTTTACTTTTAGTATTATAATATTTATTTTTATAAAGTTTCGGTTTGCTAAAAAGACTAAATTGCTTGTTATTGATAAACTCATCAATTTTTTCAACTTTAGGATCTTTAAAAACCATTATATCGAACGTAAGTATATTAAAACCATTAATAAATTCGAAAGATATAATTGATCAACGAAGTATTGTAACTTGAAAAATTTGAATTGTATAAAATATAAATATAATGTAATTGAAATGTAAATTTTTCGGTAATATAAATAAAATAATGAAGGAGTAATAAGAATAATATAAACAAAGAGAAAACAAATCTTTAATAATAAATAAAGGATTTTGATAACGATAGAATCCTTGTTCACTTTGATGATAATACTTTACGAATTCGCAAAGTATCGTTATGCATATCTATCGACGCTGAAATGTAATATATCGATCGTTACAACTTGGTTTACACAAATCAATTAAAACAACGCTAAATCAATTAGATAAATAATCAAAACATATTTAGATCCTTCCCAAAGGTTTAGTATTTACCATACTTAAACCTAAAATAAAATTTTTACGATTGCGTCGAAATTCATTATTGTTTATCGTTCTACAAAATCTATTTATCTTATATACTAATTCTTAACGTTTTAATTACAAATATTTAATCGAATCAAAATATAATTAAACCAACTCAATAATTATTTAAAGTTTCGATAGATTGTACTCTTCTTTTTCCAATTTGATTTTCAAATTTAAAGATACAAAATCATTAAATAGCTTTTCAATATCAATAATAAGGGCTATATGGATAGCGTATATTGAATTTTTCGGGTTGTAAACTATAAAATAGGTTTGGTATACAACTTATAAACTAAATCGCCGAATAAAGAAAACTATTGCTTTTGGTAATAATTATCAATTTTATAATCATTTTGTATTATTGTTCGATTCGTAATATAAACATTATTAAATCTTATCTTTATCATCGTTACATTTAAATGATCAATATTGGACAAAAATATAGTTGTTTGCGATTTGGATTCTTTTCTTTCAAAGTATAATCCATTTTGTTATCTTTACTCTCTTTTTATCTTTATCGAAAAATACAATTCTGTATTATCATTATTTATAGTTTCTCCATCAACTTTTTCGATACTTTGGATTCCCCACGAAATACTTCGATATATCGAAAAGAATTTAAGATTGCATATTGCTCTTATAAATAATTAACTTTAAATAAACCTTTGTCTTTGCAAAGCTTATCAATATAAAAAGAAAGAAAATAAAGAGTAAAAACAATAATCGAAAATAACAAAAAAAATAGCCTTCTAAAAAAAAGCAATACAACCAAAAAAAATAAAGACTAAAATTAACTAGAACAATTATAAACAACGAAAAAGGGAAAAACAATTAGAATGAACAGTCTAGATCATAATAAACATATACACAATCAAAAAAGAAAATAATAAAGAAGATAAAACTTAGTAAACAAAACATAACATAATAATCTAAAATATAAAATGAAAGGAATATAAATACTCCTTATAAAAGACGAGATCATGTAAGGGTGTTAGGTCCGAATGATCGGAGCCATTCTGTAGTCTCACAATAGTATTAACTTTTTAAAGAATTATTGCAAAATAACCAATTATTATATTATATTCTTATACAAATCACAATACTTTTCTATTTATTATAGAGATAATCATATTTTTTAAATAATAATTTTTTCAAATACTTTTTTTGCAAATGATATAATTATATAGAGATTTTTTTAAAGCTATATAATCATATTGTATAATAATGCTATTATATGAAAAGCTATAAAACAAAATATAATTATTTTTTCGATTATAAAAGTAAAACTTTTAAATATAGAAAAATCAATTAAAAAAGCAATAGTAATATTAAAGCTTTTAAAGAAAATTAAAGTATTAGTAACAAAGCTTATTAATATTTTTTACAATAATATTTAAACGATTCGATTAATAATTAATAAAAATGAAAGGATTTCTATTAAACTTAGATATATGAATATTTAGAATATATAGTTTTATTAAAAATATATTAAAAAGCGATTTTTGATTATACATTTACTAATTGTTAATATATTAACAAATGAGTTTATTAAGAATCTTATTCGACAAAAGTTTAAATACTTTATAAAATTAATCAATATATAGAACGCTAAAGATAGGATTATAAAGATTATCGAATAATCAAGAATCTTATAATATTTATATATTAATATTATAATATTCCTTTTAAATCTTATTACTTCAATCTCTACTCTTTATCTCTATTTTAAAAAAAGCTTATTTTCGAATAACCTTTTCATTATTATTATTATCTATTTTTCTTTTGTTTCTTTTTCTTTTTATTTTTATTGTTGCAAAATAATTCTTTAAAGTATACTCGTTTTCAAAGGAATTTGCTTTCAATACAAATTTACTTTGCATCGACTTCGAATCTACTCAAAAATTGATATATTTCAAAACGATTCGAAAAGCGGTTTAAAGATACTTCATCTTCTATTTTTATATAATTAGCAATTATAATATATAACAAAAAAAGGATATTATATCTTTTTGTTATTATTAGCTTTTGTAATTAAGAAATTATTTGTTATTATATATAAATATACTAATAAAGATTGATATATATATGTAAAACATTAATAATATTAAGCTTTTTGGGAATCTATATTTTTATAACAAATTTTATTTTTTTATTCAATAATTAATAACTTTATACATTGTATATACAAATAAAGATTTTTTAGCTTTTTAAACCAAATCTTTTTAACAAAAATATAGAAAACCGAAATAAAAAAAGAAATAAAAATAAAAACCATTGCAAATCTTTCATTATTCAATTTATTATTTTATTTTATTTTCAAAAGATTAAAACCAAAATCTTTATTAGAATCTTATAAATTGTAAATAATATATTGTTAAAATGATTATAATATTTATTTTCGAACAAAACGAAGAATCTTTATTTTTATTTTTACTTTAATCCTTATTCTCATCCTCGTTTTTATCTTTGTTAAAGGAATTGGCTCGAAAGGCTCGAGAAGGAAAGGAATCGAAGAAATGAAAAAAAGAAGAACAAAGAAAAGAAAAACAACAAAAGCGATAATTAAAAGAAGAAATAGAGGTACAAAAAGGATATCTCGGAGATAACCCTAATAACGCCAAAGAAAAAGAAATAAAAGAAAAAGCCAAAAAAAAATAAAAAGCAAAAACAAAAAAAAATAAAAAAATAAAAAAACAAAAGAAGCAAAAAAAGAAAAAAAAAGAAAAGAGATTATAACAACAACGAAAAACGATCAATGCTTTCTAAGTATAGAAAAGGTTTCCGGCCTGGGAGTTATAAATATAACGAAGTATATTAATAATATTATTATTATTATTAATATTGTTGTTGTTACTACTATTGCTTTTAATAACTTGAAAAGTGAAAAGATTAAAGAATCTAAGCTATTATTATATATCCGCGCAATGAGAATTATAACAAAACAATAATATACTACAAAATAATTAAATAAAACAAATATACAATGAATACTCTTAATTATAATTGTTATTGTTTATAGAATCGATGATTCAAATATCTATATTTATTTATTTATTTATTTATTATGTTTAACATCTATATAAGCTAGCTAGGCTCTTAATCTCCCGAGGGGTACTGAAGACGAGTGATATACTAATAAGCCGAAGGCTTAAAAGCTTACCATTTAGATACGTATTATATAACATCGCTAAGTTGAAGCATTGAAATCGCTTTCTCCCGGCGGTCTCTTACAATTTTAGCTTTGTTGAACAATTTTCTTTTGCTATTTGAAAAAGCGTTTTATATTAAAAAAGTTAGTTTTTGCTTGTTATATTTAAAGAAAGTAAATATTAAGCTATATAATAACCATATTAATAAAGAATGCTAAAATAAACAATTGTTACGTTAAATTGCAGCTTTTGTATTGTTGTATAAAAAGGTATGCTATGCTTTATAGATCGCACTTTAGATTAAGCTTCGAAATGAAGCAAAGAAAGAATGAGAAGGGGAGAAGAGAAGGGTAAAAAAAAGGTTGGATAGAGCATTGAATCGGGTGCTATTCGAGGTATTGCGAAGTTTTCGATTGCAAAACGTAAAATATTATATTGTTGCAACAAAACGCTCGAACTTTTGTAGAAGAGCAAGAAGCTATCGTATATAATCATACTTTTTCCGGGCGATTGTTGAAAAACGAGCAAGTTTTAAAAACTATATATAGAATCGTTTAATAAAGATTTCGCAATAGACAAAATACTTTAAAGTTTTGATTTTGCTATATAAACAATGGATTTTTGCGTTTTCGTATTTAAATCATTTATAATAGGCTTTAAAGTTACTATGCTTAGATCGCAACGCTAATAATCAATGTAATATTGATTTAGTAAGTTTAAGTTTTGTAAGTTCTTTAAAGTTATAGTTTAATTGCTATTTGCGATATCTTTTTGTTAATATAAACTTGTTTCTGCTTCACCATTTGTTCATAGCATTGCGGATTAAAGTTTATACTATTAATCCTATCCCGTTGATTATAGATTGTATTATTGGTTTTGGATCCATTATATCGCTCTTCGCGTTTATATTTGCTAGTTTGTTTACTACCTTGTTATTGGTGATCCTTTAATGCTTAAGGGATCATTTTATTTTGATTATATATCAATTAATAAATCGATGGCTTTCCAAGAACGTTTATTGTAAAGTATTCGAAGCGTTTATGTATTTGCATTATATCATTAATATGCTATCGATATATAACCATCGCTATATATTCGCAATGGTTAATAATATTAATGCTTTTTAAAGTCTTTTCAAAGTGTTTATTGCTTTTGCATTAAAAATATACGAAAGCGTATTAATTGCTTTTTTGCTAATAACGGCAAGCTTTTGCTTTTGATAGATTGCATAATTGTAATCTATATGTTTATCCGTATCGTTATATAACTCCGATTCGTTAAAGAAAATAGTAATCGTATTGAAGGATAAAATGTTTTACTATTCGATAAAACTAATTGCCACCGTTACTTTGTTTATCCCTTCCATAAAGTTCGTTTTATACCCGGGGGTGTAATACAAAAAGGAAAAGATTGAACAGAGAGCTTTCGGAAGTAATCAATCCGCTATTTGTAGCTTTGTATTGTTCTATATACAATGGCCCAATATAGCCAAGCGTATAATAAGTGAATGATTTGCATTAAATCTCTTAAATCGTAAAGCTATATTAATGCAAATATATTCTAAAATCATTTTGCAAACAAAGAAACCCGCATTGTATAAATTAGTTACTATAAATGTAATTCTTCAAATTGATAGAATACTCTTTATTGCAAAATTGATTACTTTATTCGTTTTCGCTATATATAACCCTATTCGTATGTTTATTGTAATGCTTTGTAAATAGCCGTCGCCCATGCTTATTTTTATTCGTCCCAGGTACTATGCTTTTGCCCTGTACAACAACAAAGGTAATACACATATAATCGTAGCCTTCCATAAAAAAGCCACGAAAAGCCTGTACTGTATATTGGCAAAATGCTTGATATATAATACAACCTTTTGTACCTTTTCCATATATTTCGCAATATGCTTTTTGAATATAAACTTACGGTCAAATCATATTCTTAACCATCTAAACGCCGGTTGTTTCGTATCGCCTGGTGCGCTCAATGTAGATTGTATGGTCAGTGTAGAGGAGATGACCACCTTTCAAATATCTATAAAATCATATAGAATTACAAATCTATACAATTACTTATAAAGAAATTGTATATATATTATTAATTTATTTTCCGTTTATTTATTTATATCAATAACAAATTATTATACGAATAATATATAATTGTAAATTCATTTATTTTGTTTGTTTTGTAATCAAATCATATACTATATATATAATCTAAAGAGTATGTTACATTGAAAACGTAAAGCATATGAAAAGTATATATTTGTTGAATATTATACCTTTATATGTTTTTTTGAATCTTCTAGTAGTAAATATACAAATATATTAAAATGTATAAGTACGTTAAAGTGTATAAGTATATTAATCGCTTTTGATTTACTAGAGTTAAAAACATTAAAACGCCAATCGAGTTTAATATATTAACTAATTGAGCAAGTATATTAAATTAAACTTGTTAATCTTTATTAAAAGCATTTAGACTTATAACTACTATTATACTATAATATTAAAGCTTATAATACTATAGATTCTTATAACTATTGTTCTACTATAATATTATAACTTATAATACTATAGATCGTTATGATTACAAAGTTATATAATGATTACATATAATCATATATATATAGTATATAAAGAACGGATGGATTCTGTATTTAAAGAAGATAGATAATATTACAATCATTACTTTATACTTATACTTTAATCCCTTTCTAATATCACTTCATTATATTCGTAGCTATTCTCCGTAATACAAACGTTCGCTAAAAAGCGAGTAGGTTTTAACGGCTATAAATGAAATCGTTTAATAAAGATTTTGCAAAAAACAAAATATTTTAAAGTTTTGACTTTATCGTATAAACAATGAATCTCCGCGTTTTTATACTTAAATCGTTTATAATAAGCTTTAAAATCACTATACTTAAATTGTAGCGCAAATAATCGATATAGTATTGATCTAGCAAATTTAAATTCTGCGAATTCCTTAAAAGTATAATCTAATTGTTATTTGTAGTATTCTTTCGTTAATGTAAACTTGTTTTTGCTTTATTATTCGTTTATAATATTGCAGATTGAACTTTATATTATTAATTTTATTCTATTAATTGTAGGTTACACAATAAGCTATAGATCCATTATATTACTTTTTGCGTTTATATTTATTAATTTATCTGTTGCTTTGTTGCTGGTTATTCTTTAATGCTTAAAAGATTATTATATTTTAATCGTATACCAATTAATAAATCGATGATTTTCTAAGAACGCTTATTATAAAGTATTTGAAGCGTTTACACGTTTACATTATATTATAGAAATACTATTAATACAAAGCTATCGTTATATATTCGCGATAGTTAATAATATTAACGTTTTTTATAGCTTTTTCAAAGCATCTATCACTTTTGCATCAAAAATATACAAAAATGTATTAATCGCTTCTTTATCGATAACGATAAGCTTTTGCTCTTAGTAAATCGCATAACTAGGGCTCACCGCGCAACCAACGATCAGCGGGATAGGCTCGATAGTACAAAGCTTAATCCGCAATGCGACGAACGATTGGTGGGGCAAAAACGAGCTCACGCTAGCGAGAGGATATCGCAAATGGCAATTAGATTATATGCTTAAAGAATCTACAAAGCTTAAATTTATTAAATCAATATTATATAGACTATTAGCGTTACGATCTAAACATAGCGATTTTAAGGTTTATTATAAATGTTTTAAATATAAAGATACAAAGACTTATTGTTTATACAATAAAGCTAAAACTTTTAAACATTTTGTTTTTTGCAAGATCTTTATTAAAAGGTTTTATTTGTAGCCGCTCAAACCCGTCTATTTACTAGCGATCGTTTGGGAAAGGTACAACTATATACGATAACTTTTTGTTCTCCCAAAAAAGTTTAAGCGTTTTGTTACAATAATACAATACTTTACGTTTTGCAATCGAAAGCCTAGCGGCATCTCGAATAGCACTCAACGCAACGCTTTATTCAACCCTTTTCTAACCCCTCCCTTCCCTTTTCATCCTTTGCTTTATCTCGAAGCCTAATCTAAAGCGCGATCTATAAAGCGTAGCATAATACTTTATACGATAATACAAAAATTGCAATTTAATATAACAATTGCCCTTTTAACGTTCTCTACCAATACAATTGCTATACAATCCGATATTTATTTTTTTTGAGTATAACAAACAAAAGTTAATCTTTTTAATACAAAACGCTTTTTCAAATAGCAGAAAAAGGCTGTTTAATAAAGTTAGAGTTGTAAAAGATCGTTGAGAGAAAACGGCCTTAATGTTTCAACTTAACGATATTGTACAATACATGCCTAAATAATGAACTCCTAAATCTACGACCCATTAGTGTATTACCCGTCTCTAGTACCCTTCGGGAGATCAAGAGCCTAGCTAGCTTACATAGACGTTAAACATAATAAATAAATAAAAAATAAATAAATAAATAAATAAATCGCATAACTATAACTTATATACTTGTTTATATCATTGTACAATTTAAACCTATTAGAAAAAATAGTAACTATATTGAAAAATAAAACGTTTTATCAATTGATAAAATTAATTGTTATTATTTCTTTGTTTATTCTTTTCGTAAAGTTTATTCTACATTTAAAGGTATAATACAAAGGGAAAAGGATCGGGTAAAGTATTTCCGGAAGTAATCGATCCGCTATTTGTAATCTTATATCGCTTTATATATAATAATCTAATGCAACTAAACGTATAGTAAACAAATGATATATATTAAATCTTTTAAATCAAAAAGCTGTATTAATATAGATATGTTTTAGGATTATTTCGCAAAAGAAAAAGCCTATATTATATAAACTAGTTACTATAACGTAGTTCTCCAAATTGGCAAAATATTCTTTATTACGAGATTAATTATCTTATTCGCTTTCGTTATATATGATCTTATTCAAATACTTATTGTAATATTTTGTAAATAATCATTATTTGTATTTAATTTTATTTATTTTAAGTATTACGCCTTTGCTTTATATAGCAACAAAAACAATATATATATAATCGTGGTTTTTCGTAAAAAAGCTATAAAAGATTCATGCTATATATTAACAAAGTATTTGATATACAACGCTATTTTTTATACCTTTTTCATTTGTTCTACGATATATCTTTTAAATGTAAACTTATAATCGAATTATATTTTTAACTATCTAAATGTTGATTGTTTTATATTGTTTAATATATTTATCATAGATTTTATAATTAATATAAGAGAGATAACCATTTCCGGAATGTAAATATGATATTTACAAATAAAATGTATTATTTTTAGCTTTTTTGATGCAAAAGCGATTTTATTAATTAATCTCTACGTTTCGATTTGTTATATATTCCGCGCAATCGTTATAATGTTCTTTTTTAATATATTATTTATTTTGTAAAATATAATATCGTTTATATACTCAAAACGAAAAGTTTAGTTTTGATTCAAAAGCTTTATTAAATAAAGCATTAAAGATAGAAATAAACCTTAAAAAGTACCGCATTTTATTCAAAATTCATTTATATAAACGTTTTCAAATCTAATTATTATTTTGCATTTTTATAAAAACGATCGAATTATTTTTAAAAAAGTTATCAATCAGCTTTGATTTTACATTCTTTTTAATAATCGCTAGAGTAATAATGTATTAAATGTTTTTTATATATTCATTGTAACCAATATAACCTTTCGTTTTCTAACAAAAGCGTATTCTATATTGTATACAAATACTATAACTAAGTTTATAGCCGAGTGTTTAAACAGAACTTTGCAATATTAAAAATTTAATATATTATACATTAACAATATTTATATCATTCGTTTTACAATAATTCGTTTTAAGCTTTTATTTATATAAAATAATAAAATTATCGAGCATTACAAGCGAACAAAGCTTTTATTTTTCTTATCGATTTTGAGTAATATTATTACTTTCATTAATCGCTAGATTTTGAGATAATAATTCTTTTTAAAACAATATTCGAAAAGATCGCGTATATATTCCTTAACATTATCCCAATAAGTTTTCAAAAGCTAAATCATGATTTTATTAGTTTTTGATGAAATACTTAAAACCTCGATAATATTTCGCTTTATTTCTTTAAAAGATACAATAGTATCTCAAAGAAAAATAAAAATATGATTTTTCAATATTGAGTTCGCTTTTAAATCATTAATACTATTATACTTATACAATATTTTGTTTAACAAAACTTACACTTTCTCTTTTATACTTTCGATCAATTAATCGTTAATTATAAGCAATGAAGTTTTAAAGGAAAAGATTACTTTATATCAATCTATTATTTTATATAGATTCGTATTATTTGATATATTATTAATTATTCTTTTCCAATACTTCTTTTTTGCTTTGTATATTATATTAAACATTCGTTTTTTATCTTTAAAGATTCTATTAAAGCATTTATATAAACTATATATTATTGCGTTTTCGTTAATCTATTAAAACGTTAAATATACTCGATCGCTTATTGATCGCTTTATGATTTATATTATTTGTTAGAATAAATCTGTAAATCGCTTTGTAATTGTTTCAAGTTCAATATTTATAATAATATATTCAATTTTTGGCAATCAATATATTTTGCTTTTTATATAATTAACAAAAGTATATAAACCGTTTTCGATAATCTTATATTCAATGCATTTATTAAATGCCATTCTTTACTTCGAGATAATAATAATTTGTATATAATGATTCGATTTGTAATCTATATCCCGGCGCATTATCATCTTCGCAAAGAATATATTGAAGAAAGTAAAATCGATTATATACTCTATATAATAAATAAGTATTCTTACTTTATCGATAAAGTCTATATCAATATCTTAGATACATTTAAAAAGTATAGCTTTTTGAATAATTAATAATACTTTTGGTTTATAAATATTATACTTTGCGTTAAAATCCCTTTCGATTTATATACAAAGCTTTAAAATAATATTTATTGTATAGTTTATCATTGTAATAGTATTAGATTTGCAATAAATGTTCATTATATAATAACCATTTATTTTAAATTATATTATATTTTTATTGTATTTCTTTCATTGTTGTTATATTTGTATTATAGTATTTTATTATATATACAATATAATTTTTAACTTTTCGATTTCCTTTTCGATTGCTTTTTCTAGTTCCTACAAATCGTAAAAAGTATAATACTTGTATATCGAATAGTTTTGTATTTTAATACTTGAAAAGCTTTATAATTCTTAAATACAAGTTATATTCGCTTTGTTTTTCTAAATAAGTTAAAGTAATATATTATATGCTTTCGCGTTTTTCTTTATATTTACTTATATTATTAATATATATAAATTCCAGTTGTTTTCGCGATTTTTGTTATTATAATAGTTTAAATCGCTATTTATTAAAAAAGAAATCAATAGTTTTAATTAATTATATAATCGCAATAGTATTATTATCGTTTATATTCATTATATTTTTTATATATATTCTATATATATTATTTTGCAACAAAGGTTTAAGGTTTATTTGATTAAAAATTGTTTTAAAGCATTTTGATGCTTTATTTTGCAATATTAATGTATCTATTATACATTTTGCGTTATTGTTTGTTTTCCTCGAAATTCTTAATATCTAGGTTTTAATATAAATAAACGCTAAGGTCCAGCTAGTATTTAACAAAGTTATAAAACTTATAAAGCTTTGTATACTTTAGAATACTTAAAAGCTTTAAATATTTGTTTGGAAAATATATATTGTTTATATAATGCTTATAATTATATTTAAAGCGAATACTTTTTGAATCGCTCGATTGTTTTTGCGGATTAATTCTATTTAAACTTTAATCAAATTACATTATAGTTTATTTTCGATTATATTGCAAAATGTTCACAAATAGCTTTTATATCCTACTAAAAACAAATTATAATATTTATTACATTTCGCCGATATTAAACATAGTTTATATATCAACTTTTAATGCTTAGTTTTTGCAATACTACAATTATTGCATTATATAAATTTTATATAATAATAAATATTATAATAAATTGAATAATTTTGTTTATAAAGCTTTATTTGATTATAAAGGAATAAAAGAAAAAAAAGAAAAATTTTTTTAAATAAACGAAAAAGAAGGATTGAAATAATAAAATTAATAACTTAAATGTTTTCCGCTTTATTTTTAAAGCTTTTAAAGCATTTAATCGAAATAATATCGGTTTGAATTTAAGTTTTTTTCTTTACTATTTCTTTTGTAATTTCAATTTGTTTATCAATTGTATTAAATAAAGTCTTTAATATTTGCTTTATATAATGATTATATTATATTTTAAGAAAATCAAAATATATAATCTCAATAATTTTGTAAATCTTTGATTTATAAATAGTCTTTATTAAAAGATCCTTTACTTCTAAAGATTTAAAATACAATACTCAACTCGATTTATATTCTATTACCTTTGGGATATTTCTGTTTTTGATATCCGGAATAGCTTTAACCAAATTCTTTCGAATCAAGAAAAGACTATCGCAATATAAACCTATAAAAGAAATATATTTGATTAAAATGTATATATTCACTTTTGTTATTTTGATAATGTTTTTTATTATAAAGTTTGCTTTAAAAGCTTTATTTTAAAAAGCAATTAAAAACCTATTAATTTTGAAAGTTTTAACGATTTCTATTTAGATTATAAAAAACAAAGTTGTTATTACATTTTTCTTGGTTTTAAAGGTTTTTTGGTTTTTTTTGTTTTTGAAAATTATATTTATTATAAAAGTATTTATTATGTATATTAAAATTGTTTTTTAAATCAATAGAATAATATATACTTTTTTTTAAATAAAAGTTTTAATAATTTCTTTTTAAAAAGTTAATAAATATATTTGTAAATTTGCAATAGATTATTATTTGTTATTTAGCTTTTTATAAAAACTTATTAATTCTTTAAAAAATTGTTAATTTTTAAGATTCTTTAAGTATAATAAAGAGAAATGCTATAGATTTCGTTTTTTTCTTTATATGCGATTGTAAAAGGGTGAATAAAAAGGGATCAAAGTATCGCGTATAATCGTTATCGATTATCTATACTTTCCTTGTTAATGTTACGCTCTAACGTTACTCCGTTCCGGCTAACCGGGTGGCGCCTGGATTGGCACGCTACGCGAGGCGATTCGTGTATATAACTCTTTTACTTCGTAGTCTTCATTCCGTAGTTTATAATTCTAAGTGTTGATTTCAATAGCTTATGATCTTCGTCATATTATTATAAACTCCTCAAAATAAGAACTTGAGTACTCATTAGCATACGCTTATACATACGCACACTCTACACGCTTCTATTTAAGCATTCGCTTTTGCATACGCGATATGCTCTTGCTTTTGCCTCTGGATTCCATATGTTTAGATTAGCGTTATCTTTTTTTCTTCAATTCCTTTGATCGATGGAGGCTCTTCTCGTTCACCATTGCTAGTGCGAGTAGTCCATTTGCAGCTCGATAATACAATTTGCGGCTTTTCCTTTCATCCGCCAGTACAATACAAGCCTACATTTTGAGATCGCTCTCTTTCGCGGTTCAATTTGCTAGTTTCAACGATATTGCTTTTCCTTCGATCACCTCGACGATATTTAAAAGCCTTGATTTGCACATTCAATCCTCGATTCCTTTGATCGATTTGCGATTCGACAATACGCTTTGCAGCTTTCCCAACTTGACGATTATACGGAATTCTATTTTACGATATTCAACTTTACGGGCTCAAATATTAGAGGATTCGGAATGTATACCAGAATACTTTTTTTGCCGCCTAGCACTTTTCTAACTATGGTTACTCTATTTTAATCGATATCTCTTTTCACTCGTTGTTACAATTCTACTTTTCGACCTACTATTTCTTTTCAATCTCTACAATCCTTGTTTAGTTTACTTTCATTTTTTCTTTCTCGAATCTACAATATATACAATAGAAAGCTAATTTGAAGGAAGTGAATATATATGTATATACAAAATCTTCGAATCGTATTGGTACCATTTTGTTTTCTTATACTTTGGATTATACAATATTTCAAATTCGAATATCTTGTTTATTTTGCTTATTCTCTTCTCCCTTCACTTGTTTCTATTCTTTGATTCGATGGATCGATTTTCAATTGAATTATATACAATAATTATTTAATTCAACTCAAATATCCATTTCAATTTATACTCTTTATATACTCTTTACAAAACTCGTATATTTAACCAATCGCGTTCTTTATATATACACATAGTATACAATTCCTTGTTTCGTTTGTTGATTTTACATTTCGTTTGTTTAATTAAGCGATTTTTTGCTTAACAATCGAGTTTTTTCTAGGGTAGGCTTTTATTAGCATTATTATTTCATTTGAGTGGAATTAAATTTGTATGATTGGCAAAGTAAAATAAAGTATAATGGATTAATGTTTCGGAGTACAAGAAGGAGATCCAATGGCCCGGCACTCTGTGGTATTCCAGACGATATAGTCGACTTGATAATTTCGATTAGGATGGAGTTTTTTTATACTTTGATTTCAATTTACAGCTTAAGTTGTTTATTTACAAGCTCGAGGCGAGCTTTACAAAAGGGGGGGGTAGTATCACGCTCTAACATTACTCCGTTCCGGCTAACCGAATGGCGCTTGGATTAGTACACTACGCGAAGCGATTCGTATATATAACTCTTTTATTTCGTAGTCTTCATTCCGTAGTTTATAATTCTAAGTGTTGATCTCAATAGCCTACGACCTTCGTTACAGTTAATATGAAAAGATTCGTTTTCGCTATAATGATTAGAAAAACGCGCTTTGTATACCTTTCGTAAACAGTTATACTTTGCAAATCCTGCAAAGTATCGTCGCGTATATCTACCATCGCTAAGATATATCACATCGTCGTTAAATGTATTAATATAATTTGTTTAGTAGTATAGTTGTATCGAATTGTATATGAATACTTTTGATATATTTTGTTATAAGTAATATATATACATAATAATAAACATTTATATCGATAATTTATATAATATAACTTTATTGTTTGTTTATTTTTTTTTATCATAGAATTATAGATTAACAATATTGTTATCGCTTTGAAAAGTATATTACAAAATATAACTATTCTTGTTGTTATTTTTATAGTTTTAATATATTTTTTACTTTTCTTTCTTACTAAAGTACTATCTTATCGAGGTATTATCTTTATCGAAATACTATCATAGTTTTATATTACATTTTTATATAAACTTTTAATTATTAAAGTTTAAAATCAAATCAATCAAATCTATTTATTCAAGCTTCCGCTATCATATGAATCTAGTTCCCATTATCTATACTATTTTTCCATACCTCTCTTTTTCCTCTCGATTCCCACTACCGTGACTTATATCATATTATCGCATGATAGATTTTTAATCGTTTGTTTTTAATATCTAAACCTATAAAGATTTCTAATTTTTGTAATTAATATTTAAACTTATAAAGGTTTTTGATCGTTTTATATCAATGTTTAAGTTTATAAAAATTTTTAATCGTTTTGTATTAATACAAATTCTCTTTTAACTTTGTTGTTTTTTTATAAAATGATTTTCTATTTGATTCGCTTTTTTTTATTTTATTGATAGCTTATTATATATTAATATATTTGAATCGTTTTTCAATAGGAATCTATATTTATCAAAATCAATATCTATTGTTTTTATAGTTTTTAAAGAAATAAGATTAAAGAGTTTATAGATTTGGTTTTCTTTTATATTTACAAAAAGATATCTTTTCTTTAACATTTTCAATTCAAACTTCTTTGTATTTTGCTTTAATTATTAAAGATTGTATATAAATATCGTAAATTCGAATACTTTTAGTTTTTGTAAATTGAATTAACAATTGTTATAAGCTTCAAAAAGCGTTGTAGTTTTCGAAAGTATTTCAACTTTTTCAAAAGGAAATGTTTTCGTAAAAAATCGATTTTTCAAATAAACTATATAAAATGTAATAATCCTCTATTAAATCGAAAGCATGTTTGATTTTATTAAAAGATTTTTTGATATAATATTTATATTCTATGTTTTCTTTTCAACAATATCATTTAAATCACGGAGAATAGCTACGAATATGATGAAGTGATATCAAGAAGAGATTAAAGTATAGGTATAAAGTAATGATTGTAATGTTGTTTATCTTTTTAAATATAAGATCCATCCGTTCTTTATATACTATATATACGTGATTATATATAATCATTATATAACTTTGTAATTATAAGGATCTTTAGTACTATAAGTTATAATGTTATAGTATAATAATAGTTATAAGGATCTATATTATTATAAGCTTTGATATCATAGTATAATAGTAATTATAGATTTGAATGCTTTTAGTAAAGACTAGTTTGTATAGAACAAACCTAATTTAGTATATTCGCTCAATTAGTTAATGTACTAAACTTAATTAGCGCTTCGATGCTTTTAGCTCCAATAGATCGAAAGCGGTTAGCGTACTTATGCATTTTAATATGCTTGTACACTTTAGCATACTTATATATCTATTACCGGAAGATTCAAAGAATATATAAAGGCATAATATTCAGCAAATATATATTTTTGATATGATTTACACTTTTAATGTAATATATCCTCTAGATCATATGCGCAACACATAATCTAACTACAAAGCAAACAAAATAAGTGAATTTATAGTTATACGCTATTCGTATAATACTTTGTTATTGATATAAACAAACAAACAAAAAATAAATTAATAATATATATGCAATTTCTTTATGAATAATTGTATGAATTTGTAATTCCATATTGTCACGCTCTAACGTTACTCCGTTCCGGGGCTAACCGGGTGGCGCTTGGTTAGCACATTACGTAAGGCGATTCGTGTATATAACTCTTTTACTTCGTAGTTTCTTCGTTCTGTAGTTTATAATTCTAAATGTTGATCTCAATAGTCTACGATTTTCGTTACATTATTATAAACTCTTTAAGATAAGAAATTGAGTATTCATTAGTATACGCTTATATTTACGCATATTTCGTATATTTCTAGCTTAAACATTCGTTTTTGTATATACAACATACTTTTGCTTTTGTTTTTGTAATTCTTTTGCATTTGAATTAACATTATTTGCTTTTTTATATACTTTTTTTCTTTTATTTTTTTCGATATAAAGGTTTTCTCTTTTATTGTTGCAAATTTTCAAGTCGAGCTGATATGTCAACGCAACCAATTTACCCGGTAATACGATGAGATCGTTTTCTTTCGATCTTTTTCTTTTTCTCGAAACATTACTCGTTTAAAACCCTCTTTTCTTAATCTTGAAAAGTTTGATAGTAATATTTATAAATACAATATATAACTTCTTTCGATTAAAGCAAAATTATAAATCGATGATATAATTATAAGCGATTCGACAGCTTAATTTTATTACATTTATTTTAATCTCGAATCTTTTGTTTAAATTATAATGCTATTTCAACTCTTTTACGATTTCGATATTTTTTTCAATTATATTACGATTCTTGATCAATTCTTTTATATTTACAATAACTCGAATAAAGTATAAAAAACGAAGGATAAATTGTTTTTCTTTAAACAAAGTATCGATTCATTGTATACTTATATTGCGAAATTCGAAAGAACTTTATATAAAGCTTGCGATTAAACGTAGCCCGATTCAAACAAAATCTTTACTTTTCGCAATGGCTTTAATACTATTATACATAATCGATTGTTTCAATAATTATCTTTTTCTTGTATCTATATCGAATTCATTCAAATTATCCAGCAATTAGTTATATGAGCTAGTTCCTCAACTCCTTTTTCTAGCAATTCCGAGTTTTCCGCCTTTTTAGCACTTTATATATTACTCAAGCATTACTTAAGCCATAAGCTAATGGACATTATGCGTATGAACGTGATTAGCGTTTTCGATAATATCGATTCATTTGGCCTTGTTTTAGATCCTAATATATTGCGTTTAGCAAATCTAATCCCCTATATATACACGCTAAAGTTCTCTTTAAAGAAACGCGCATTATTCCGAAAACAAAATAAATGTGTTAGATATAGTAGTCTTTATTACTAAATAAAAGCCTATAACCTTGCTTTGTATATTGATGCAATGGAACCCTTTGTATTGGCCGATATTGTTAACGATCAATCGAATTCGTTGGATGAAAAAGAAGTGGATCGTAAAGTGGAAGAATTGGCAAAGGATATTATTGACGGTCGTTACTTTTATAAACGAGTAGAGAAGGCTGTCGAATCTATTAATATATAGCATTTGGCAAAGAGTTAGTTTGCTAATAAAGCTAGTATTATATTTTGATTTCAATTTATAGTTTAAGTCGTTTATTTACAAACTCGGGGTAAGCTTTACAAAAAGAAAAGGTAGTATTACGCTTTAACGTTACTTCGTTCTAAGGCTAACCGGGTGGCACTTGGTTAATACATTACGCAAGGCGATTCGTATATATAACTCTTTTATTTCGTAGTCTCTTCGTTCCGTAGTTTATAATTCTAAGTGTTGATCTTAATAGCCTACGACCTTCGTCACACATATAATTCTATGAATATTTGAATTGTCGATTTTATAAGCGATGATAATCATAATTAAGAATATTCATTGTATATTTGTTGTATTTGATTGTTTTATAGTATATTATTATTTTGTTGTGATTTCTATTGTATAGTTATATAATAATAGTTTTGATCCTTTAATTCTTTAACTTTTCAAGTTATTAAAAACAATAGTAATAGTAATAACAATAATAATATTAATAATAATATCAATATGCTTCGTTATACTCGCAATTTCCGGGTTGGGAACTTTTCTTATGCTCGGGAAGTATTGGCCATTTTTCGCCATTGCAGTAATCTTTCTTTTTCTTTTTCTCTTTTTGCTTTTTCTACTTTTTTTGCTCCTTTTTTTTCTTCTATTTTTGCTTTTTTTTCTTTTTTTCCTTTTTTTGCTTTTTCTTTTGCTTTTTTTTCTTTTTCTTCAATATTATCAAAATCGTTTTCGAAACATTTTCTTTGTACCTTTATTCTTTTTTTTATTGTCTTTTTCGTTGCTTTTTTTCTTTTCGTTCTCTTTTTCTTTATTCCTTCGATTTCCTTCTTTTTTGAGCTTTTCGAATCAATTCCTTTAGCGAGAGTGAAAACAAAGATCTAGATGAGATTAAAGAGCAAAGTAAGAATAAAGATAAAGATTCCTTGCTTTGTTCGGAGATAAGCATTATAATTATTTTAACAATATATTTATTTATAATTTATAAAATTTTGATAAGGATTTTGGTTCTAACCCTTTAAAAATAGAATAGAATGATAAATCGAGTAGTAAAGAGTTTAAAGTAGTATTTTTCACTTTTGTTTCTTTTTTCACTTTAACTTTTTATACTTTTGCTAAAAAGATTCGATTTAAAAGGCTAAGAAATCCTTATTTATGTATATAATGTATAAAATCGTTAATCGTTAATCGTTAAACAAAAAGATAAAGTTTATTATAAAAATGCGAATTTCCAAAAAGCTTAATGTTATTGATACTTTATATATATATATTAGCTTTTACTAATACATTTATAAGTAATAGCGAATAATTTCTTAGTTACAAAAATTAATAACAACGAAAAGATATAATATCCCTTTTTTGCTATATATTGTAATCACTAATTATATAAAAATAAAAGGTAAAACGTTTTCGAGTCGTTTTTCGAAGTATTTTAAAATACGTTGATCTTCGAATGAATTCGGAGTTGGTGCGGGGTAGGTTTGCGTTAAAAGCAAATTCCTTTGAAAGCGAGTATGCTTCGAAATATTATTTTGTAACGATAAAGATAAAAAAGAAAAGAAAGGAAAAAAAGATGAGTAGTAATAGTGATGAAAAAGTTGTTCGAAAGTAAGTTTTCTTGAAATAGGGGTGAAGAATAGAGATTGAAGTAATAAGGTTTAAAAAAAGTATTGTAATATTAATTTATATAAATACTATAAAATTCTCGATTATTCGATAACCTTTATAATTTTATCCTTAGCGTTTTATATATTGATTAGTTTTACAAAGTGTTTAAACTTCTATCAAATAAAATTCTTAATAAGCTCATCTACTAGCATATCGATAATTGATAAATATATAATCAAGAATCGCTTTTTAACGTATTTTTAATAAAGTTATATATTTTGAATATTTATATATCTAAGTTTAATAAAAATCCTTTCATTCTCATCAACTATTAATCGAATCGTTTGAATATTATTGCAAAAGATATTAATAAGTTTCTTCACTAATACTTTGATCTTTTTTAAAAACTTTAATATTGCTATTGTTTTTTTATTTGATTTTTTATATTTCAAAGTTCTACCTTTATAATCAAAGTAATAACTATATTTTGCTTTATAGTTTTCCATATAATGGCATTATTATATAATATAATTATATAGCTTTAAAAAGATTTCTATATAATTATATCATTTGCAAAGAAAGCATTTAAAAAAGTTATTATTTGAAGAATATAATTATTTTTATAGCAAATAGAAAAGTATTATAATCTATATAAGAATTTAATACAATAATCAATTGTTTTATAATGATTTTTTCAAAGATTAATATTATATTCGCTTAATTTGAAGAAAAGAAAAGTTGAATCGACTTTAATTATTATAATCAAATACAAAATTGATTTAACTTTTTCTTAATATTCTTTTATTTTTGAAAAAAAAGTCATATTTTTATTCTTTTCAAATATTATAATTGAAAATAATATAACTACTTTTTCTTTTGTAAAACCAAATTTGCGAATAATCTTATCAATATAAATATCGTATATTAATTACAATTTTTTAAATTGTTGATCTTTAATAATTCGAATCTTTAAAAACTATTAAATATCGCTAAGATTTTTAAACTTATATTTCGCTTTGATTCTGTTTATTATTTGATCTTTTTAATGTTTCTACTTTTTATAATAAATTATTTGAATATTATTTACAAAAAACAAAATAAATATATAATAATTGAAGGATATAAAGATATAAAGCTTTTTTTGCATTTTACTATTTTAAAGCTAATAAGTATATTTGTAAACTCTTTATACTATAATATAAAGAAATCTTTTAAGCTATATAACGTATGATCGAGAATAATGGATTTACTAAATACTTTATATTTATCTAATATATAGTATATAATTGGATTCCCAATAGAATCTCGAAAAACATTAACGAAAGTATTCATAATATTATATTGCTTTATTTCAAGATTATTCTTTGCTATTATCGTTATTATTATACAAAAGGATTGTATAGCGAATATAGCAATATAGATTAACTCAATTATCGTTATATTCTAAAGATCTCTTTTAACTATTAATTGTAATCTATAATAATCGATATAACCGCTTTAATTCTTTTTATAAATAAATATTTATTGAAATGAAATAAGCTTTGATTTGGTCGATATTGTTTTAATTTTTTGCTAAATGCTACGATTTTGCAATGCTTTAATTTTGCGATTATAATTCATTTTAAACTAATGTTCAAATATATAAGTTTTACGATTATAAAAGAATTTTAATGATAATAATGTTATTAATTTTAATATTCGCAAAAGATCCATGATCTTAAGTTAAATTAAAGGTATAATTATTGGTTTATATTTTATTGCGATAATTATTATATTATATATAGTAATGAATTTATCATTTTATTTATTTAGTTTATCTTTCTTTTTATTAAGCCAAAAAGTATTATGGAAATTATTTAATCGTTAAAGTTCATTTTTGAATCTATATAATTGAGCAATTATAATACTAATAAAAATATTGGTTTTAGAATGATTATTCGCTTATTAATGCAAACAATTTAAGCGTTTAATGCAATCTATTGTTTGATGCTTTATATAATCAAGGATTACATTAATATTATTAAACGCATCGAATTTGTTGTACTTTTTAGTATTAATATTATATTTAGAAATCTTTATTTATAGGGTATATAATCGTTTAATAGCTCTATTAAACCTAAATAGCGAAAAAGATTTTTTAAATATATTTCTCTTTATAAAGAGTAATAATATATCTTTTTTTTCGTTATCGAAAATCGAATAATTATTCGATTTATTGTTCTTTAGATTACTATTCAACATTAATAATGGTTTTAATGAAATTGTTGATTCTTTATAATCAAAATCTATATAAGCTTTTTATAAATTAATCACTTTGAACGGGCTTTTATTTTTTACTATAAATACTTTTAATAAGAATCTTAATTTTTTTAAAACTAGCGATAATTCGTCGATTTTTATAACTATATCAAAGTTTAACAAAATGCTATACTTATTATTATAAATTAAAGTAAATAGCGAAGATTTTATTACTCGATTCTTTTAATCTTTTTGATTTTCTTTAATTATTTTAATCACTCTCAAAATCGAAGACTTTAAACGTTTATGATTTTGATTAGAAATATATATAATTTCGAACTTTCTTTATATAAATCCTTTAGTAAATTCATTATTTATATTCTTTATAATAGTACTATCAAGCAATTTCATTTTTTGAATATTCAATTTAATGATTAATTCTTTGATCATTTGGATTAATATAACGTTAATAATCTCGCTACAAAAATCGTCTTTATAAACAAATCTTTTATCAAATTGAATATATTGTATAATAATAACTTTGTTAAATACAAAGATTTAAATACAAAAGATCATTATAACAAAGATATATTCGATTAAATACTTAATATATATTTGCGGGTTTGTTTTATATCATTTTATCTTTATCTCAATTTCTTTTTTTTTGTTTAATAGGAATATATAATAACTATATTTATATATTTCATTTCAATTAAAGTGAAGATCGTTAATGATTCTTTGTAACAGCAACGGTAAATACTATTTATAGTATTGCTTAAACCAAAAATCAATCATTTTGTTAAAGCATTTTTAACCCTTTGCTTTTAATGGATTAATGTTATATAGATATATAACGGCAAAAGCGGCTTTTATTTATATTTTATTTAGCAATCCAATTAAAATATATATTTTAATCTATTTAATAATAATTTTTTGCTTTATATATTTCATTCTTTCGTTAAACTTATATATAAAGAATAAAAAAAGTTCAAATTCTATATCTTTTTTATAAATCTATCTTTTGAATATAATATTATTTTTGATCTCTATTACAAATATATCGTTGTTTTGTTTGATTATTATAATATAAAAACTATATTTGTGGTAAACCTATACTACAAAGTTTTATAAAACTTTAAAAACTTTATTATGCATCTTTTAAATTAATACAAAAGTAAAGATCTTTCTATTGTATATATTCTTAATTATTAGTATTTATAATGTTTCGTTATAAATATAAAGAAAATCGAACAAATCTTATTAAATCTTATAAAAAGATCTAAATAATGAAGAATTATTAAATAAACGTAAAACAATCTATTTAGTATGAATATATAAACAATCGATATATTCCATTCAAATGATTTCTTTGATCTATACTTCTTTAATCATTCTAATTAGGTATTTTAATACTTTTTTGCCAAAATGTTTTGATTTTTTATATTATAGATCGCTTAATTCCATTCGGGGTTTTATTGTTTTATATAATCGAAAAAAAAGCTTATTAATTCTTTGGCTTTTGATAAATATTATAATATTTATATTTACAAGAAAGTTAGATTCATTAGAATAGTTTAAATAAGCATTATATTCTAAAAAGATAAAGTTATACTTTTTAATGCATTAAACAATAATAATATTGTTTTCCCGATCGTCGATTTTAATAGTAGTATTAAAACTATTAAATTAAACACTTTTATTACCAAGAAAAGTTTCGAATATAAAATTAATATAAAAACCAAAAATAAGCGCAATATTGATTAATATAAAATCCGTTTTATTCAACAAAATTCTTTTAATTACTTTATAGTTACAATCAATTATTAATAAATTTAACGATTCTATTTTAATATAGTTTAAAATATTATTAGAAATATACTTTTTGTTTATTAAAAAGCTTATATCATTAATAATATATATAGTATTGCAATTATTCAATAAAGTATGATTTGTTAATATATATATGAAAATGATTATAAAAGTTGAGAAAGTATTAATATATTCATTTGAATTAATAATACAAAAAGCAATGTTATAAAGATCCTTTTTTTATAAAGATTTATAAGATTGATTGGTTTAAATATTAAAGAGCTATTTCTTTTTGAATAAAATATTATAAAAATTATAATATTTCTTGTTTTTGATATATTCATTGATTTCTTTAATTTGCTTTTCATTAATAAACCGAATAAGTTAATTAATGTATTTATTTATAAAAGCTAATTTAATTATTCGGCATTCATCTGGTTTATATTAATGGTTTAAATCAATTATTTGATTTTCTTAACAAAAAAATACTAAATAGTATTATTGTTTTTCGCTTATTATCTAGATCCGAATGATTACTATGATTTTAATCTTTGAATAGTAAAGAATCTCTTTGGTAAAGGATTATAATTTATTCGATCAATATGATTAATAAAAAAATTATTATATTATTTTAAAGTAATAATATAGTATTTTTTTTTATCTTCAATATTCAAAATAATTAGTTGTTGTTTTAATCAATTTGGGACTAATTTGTTTAATGTTTTTAATAATTGTTTATATTTATAAATTCCTTTAATCTTTAAAAGATTGTAGATTAATATTCGAATATAAAATGATTTTTATTTTTTACATCATTTTATTGGATCGATCCGATTATTGTATATATTGTTAAAATAATTAATATATTTGGTTTAAATGGTTTTTAAGATTGTTGAATTTGTAAAAACAATCTTTATATATAACTAGATAATGATTTGTTTTAAGATTCAATTTTGTATAGTTTTTTAAAAGATTTTTAAAATATAAAATAAATCCATTATAATTATAATTCAATTGAATATATAATGGAAGTTACTATGATTTTGATTGTATATATTTTTTTAAATCTTATAAATCTTCTTTATAAACAAAAAGTTCTTTAAAAGATTTTCGAATGTTGTAAAGATAGAATCTGTAGAAAGTTTAGATTTGGATATTTCATCCATTTCAATATTTATAGTATATCGATTATAAGTTTTAAAGTTTATAGTATATTGATTATAGCGTTTATAATTTTTTTCAAAAATTATATGGTTTATAGAAAAGGCTTGAAATAAATTAATATTTAATCAATTATGGAATTAATAATTGAGAAAGTTTAAAGTATTTAAATCGATATTGTTTTAAATAAGCTTAAAATAGTTAATATTTTTAAGCGATAAATATTAAAAGGATCAATTTGCTTGGTTATTGAGAATGATATTTGATATAGTAAAGATAATAATTATTAGATGATGAAAGTATAATAAAAAATAATTAAAGATTAAAGAAAAAGAAACGTTGTATGATTTCGATATTAATATTCGATTTGTAGTTTTTGTAAAGATTTCGAGTACAAATCGGGTTTATAACTATTACAAAGGATAATTATAAATATAGTAAAGTAATATTAAAGAGAGGTTAAAATATAAGTATAAAGTAATAATTGTAATATTATTTATCTTTTTAAATATAGGATCCATCTATTCCTTATATATTATATATACGTGATTATATATAATCATTATATGATTTTGTAATTATAAAAATCTATAATACTATGAGTTATAATGTTATAGTATAATAATAATTATAAGGATTTATATTACTATAAGCTTTAATATCATAATATAATAATAATTATAGATTTGAATGTTTTTAATAAAGATTAGTTTGTATAGAATAAGCTTAATTTAGTATACTTGTTTAATTAATTAATATATCAAGCTTGGTTAGCGCTTCGATGCTTCTAGCTCCGATAGATCGAAAACGGTTAACGTGCTTGTACATTTTAGTATGCTTATGCATTTTAGCGTGCTTGTATATTTACTACCGAAAGATTCAAGGAACATATAGGGGTATAGTGTTTGGCAAACACGTGCTTCTCACATGCCTTACGCTCTTAGCGTGACAATTTATAATATACTTTTCTAAAGAAAATAATTCAAATTGTATACTTTTTTTGAAATCTCTATTTGAAAGTTGGTTTTAAACTCGCTTTTGTTATTATCGATATATATTATAACAATTTTGTTATTAAACTCTATTTCGATCAATTTAAACAAGTTTAAAAGTATTAATATAATTATAATCGCAAATTTATTAGAAGAATATTTGATCTATATAAGCTTTATAGCGTTATTTATAATTATTATAAAGTATTTATTGTTTAAAGAAAATGTTTTTTGAATTTCAAAAAGATTACAATAAAGATATTATAAAATTATAAACATTTTAATCGTTATATATTTATTGAAATGCTCTTTTATTTTTTCTTTTAAGCAAAGTAAATACGCTAATCTTTCTATCGATTTTTGTTTCTTCAATAATTTTAAACTTATATACACTTTTAAAAGCTTTCAAAATTGATTATAATTAAAGTAATTAAATCAATAATATATTAAATTGAATATAAATTCGTAAAGATTAATATCATTTATAACAACGAACTTTTTAAATATAAAGTTGATAAATTATAATATCAAATCTTGTACAATATAGTAATTAAATATTTTCTTTGCTACAAATTTCAATTGGTCGATCTTTCAACAAAACGTTGATTTTTTTCAAAAATTATTTTATATTTATTTTAAATAAGAAGATTAATAGAAACCAATTGTATTATCTCAAATTTCTTTATATACTATATATCGAAAAATGTAAATCTATTAATTTATATATTTCCGTATATTACATTTAATGTAAATGATTTATTTATAACTCGAACTCTTTGTAATATAAATCATTTTGTAACGTTATTTAAAATATAAAGTTGATTAATGAAGTAATAAAAACCTTTTGAATCGAATACTCATTTGAAATTGTTATTATATATTTGAAAAGATACATTAGAATAATAGAAAAAAGTATAATTATTATTCAATGCTATACTCGTTTTTGCTTATTCGATAGCAAAATCTTCGTTATTCGCGAAAGCTTTATAGATATGTTTTTCATTCTTTTTCGATATACGATATACCTTTTTGAAATCTTCGTATTTCTTATAATTGTAGTATTAAATTTTCCTAGTATAAGAAAATTCATTTCAATTATAAGATCTTTTTGATTTTTTTTCATAATTATCTTTTTTATTACAATTATTTTATTTTCTTTTTCTTTCATTGTTTAAAGATTCAATAACAAATGCAAAAGTTTCAATTGACCTTTCGATTGTTTAAAAAAGCGTTATAATCTTTTTCAAAAAGCTTTTGAGTATATTAACGTAAATATAAATCGTTGCTTATACATTATAAATAAATATATATATCAAAAATACATCTTTTATTATCTCTTTCACTATTAGCTTTAATTCATTTAAAAGTGCTTTTTGATATATTTTTAATTTGTAAAAAAAGGTTTAAATAGTTTTGTTTTTGTAATCAAATTTCTTTTTTAGAAACGATCTTATTATATTTACTATATAAAAAACATTAAAAGTTGGATCGTAAATTGATAACGTTTTCTATATATCGATAGAATTCATAAGGATTTAACTCTCTTTTACTATATTACAATGAATAGTAAGAAGCTTTATATTTATAATAATTATAGTATTTCTTTTTCTTCTCTTTTTGTAAGATATTAATACTACTACAAATTCCTTTTTCGAAGTAATTGTTGATTTTTGCAACACTTTTACAATTCCTTAACGATCTTTTGTAGCTCTCTTTGTTACAAGCTTCTTTATAAATTCGAAAATAAATAGTTTTTCTTTGTTAAATACAATTTCGTAGCAATTTATATATATAAAAGCATTTAAACAAAAGCCTTTTTAATCCGCTTAGTTATTGTTTATAAAAAAGATAATCGAGCTTTGTTTAATTGTAGTAAAGTTTGATATGATTACATTAAAAAGGGATAAGTGAAATCTGTCGGAATATGGATCATGTGACCGCAGGTCACGTGATCACCGATGGTCGGACATAGGAGATAGGTAACTGGGATCATGTGACCGAAGGTCACATGATCATGGGACCGTATCACTAGTGCATCGGCATTAGTAGAAGGGAGAAACATAAATAGATTTATTTATATCATAGTTTTACAATCTTCGAATCGTTTTTACTATATTGAATTATAAATATATAAAAAGCAACTTTATTCATATATATATGATCGAAATCCTTTTTTTGAATTTATAGTTCTTTTAATATTAATTAATATAAATTCACAAATGAAAAAATAAAAATTTCGAACTCGAAAAATCAATTTTAAAGAGATATAAGCTTTTTTGCATTAACAATTGTTTTTGTATATATAGATATAGAAATTACGATCTATTAATCGATTGTATTACGCATTCGATAAATTACTCGATTTCTATACATTAATTACAACAATATTATTCATACCTTTAGAATTCAATAATTGAAGTATTGCGCTTTTAACGATTCTTACAATATCAATTCGAACTAAATAAAAATCATTTAATTCTTTATCTTATACTTTTTATTCTATACTTTTTTATCTTATATTTTATTACAATATATTAATACAACAATACTAATACAATACTTTCAACATATAGATTATTTAACGTTACTATAACTTTACTCAATATCCAGATTCGAAGATATAAACTTCAATACAATATTTATATATAATTCATAGTTGTATTTCAATTTTGATAATATATTTTAATTCAGCATTATCGATTTTATCTATAAACCAAATTCTACTCAAAACGATTGATTGCTAACCTTAAAATTTGAAATCGAAAATCATTATCAAAAACTATTTTGTACTTAATTACTTTATATTTATTTTGCAATTTCTTTATACAATAAAACCATCCTTTTATATTTACTTTATTATTCATTTGTATTTCTACATTTTTACACTACAACGTTTATATATCTCTACAAATACGATATAGATAATATCGAAATATTAAAGGTATCATTAAACAACGTAAACGATATATTTCGTTTATATTCTTTGAAAGATGAATTTGTACCATTAAAAGAATCAATAATTTATAACAAAATCGATAATTAACTATTTGTTGAATAATAAGAATTTTATAAAGAAAGGATTATAATCGATAAATTAATATTTAATAAAATCTATATATTTGTTAAATACAAATATTATTTTTATTAATAATAAATGGATTTGTTAGATAAATATATATTCGAAGATTATAAAGCATTATTCGCAAAATTCTTATTATTTCAATTCACAAATATCGGCGAAAACCTTTTATATCGATTATAAAAAGAATTAAACAAATGCGGAGTATAAATAAATCCAAAAACGAATAACAAAATCAAAATATAAATAGTACTATTTGTTGCTTTATAAACAATTAAATATTACAAATAAACAAACAACAAAATCGTATATTATTATAATACTAATATCTATTTCAAATCACTCTTTATTCTTTAATAATTTTACGAAATAAAAGCTATAATAAAAGAAAATATAGATTATTTGTTATCACAGAAAACTAAGAAAAAGAAAACAAAAGAATAACGATTAAAAAAGAGAAAAGAGAAAAAAGATTTATTATTAATTTTGTTTCTTTTAAAACTTCTTAAAACATTCTACTTATCGATACTATTAGTTAATAAACAAACATTATTCTCATTCTTTAAATTACCAATAGAAAAATCAAAAAGCAAAGCAATATATAATAAATTCTTTGATATATTAATCAACGAAAACGAATAATACAATACAAACGATATTTAAAGCCATTATTATAGGAATAATAATAATAATCTCTTTATCGAGATCTAGAATAATAAATATAAAGATGATCCGCTAATATTAATATCACTTTGATTACCAAATAATAGCAATATATAAGAACAAAGAATAGCATCCAATCTTAACAACCTCGATAACTTCAATTCCTTCGATTTTGATCCCGAATCCGATTGTTTTAACCCTTTAAAACGTATACCAAAGAAATATACAAAAAAGAAAAAAGTATTATAATCAAAACACAAAGAACAAAAATGAAAGGTTGAAAAAAACGAATTCGATTCAAAATCAAAAAAAAACTATATAAAAAGAATTACAAATAGGAAATAGCATAATTAAAAAAAACTTACGATAAGAAAAAGTAATACTTTAATAAAAACGATGCTTTTGATTATAAATATCGTATTTTTATTTCTAAATGTTTTAAAAATAACATTTCGGATTTATACTTTAATAAAGCATTTAATTTTATATTAACAAATAATACTAAGGATTTCTATTATAATAATATTAAAATCGAAAAATATTAAACAATAATAAAACTTCAAAAGATAATAAAATAAAATTTCGAAGAACTTTGATATTGATAATGTATTATCAATTAATAAAAAATTATTCGATTTCGTTAATATATTAATAAATACTCAGATTTTTTTATATTAAAGAATTTCCAGACTATAATAAAAAGTCTAAAAATATTATTTAAAGGTTTACTATTATTATTGCAAAACGATAAATACCTTATTATTAAGATTATTATTCTTTGTCAAAATATTAAAGTATGCCGAAATATACTTTATACTTTCGGGATTGATTTTGTAGCATTCTAAAAAAGTATTTGGGCTATAATTAATATATGGGATAATAAATTTTATTTTTAAAAACAATTTTATACTAATCGCAAATATTACAATTTAAAGAATAACAATTTATTGTATAAACTCAATTGTTATTTTATAAAAATATTTATAAAAATATCTTTTAAACTATAATAAAAGGATAAATTATACTATATTTATAAAAAATAAAATATTAATTCGATAAGCATACAAAAGAAGAAAAGGAATGAGTTTATTAAGAATATCGAAAGAAGTTTAAAAGATTAGAAACTATATTTAATTAAATATATAAAATGTTTATTCTCAAAAAAAAAAAGAATGCTTCAATAACCATTATAAAGATACGGATATCGAAAAATAAAATACATTTCTTTCGAAACAATATCCGGATATGGAATAATATATTATTGAAAAAGAAAAAAAAGAATATAAAGAAAATATACAAATCTAAACTAGTTTTTTTAGTTTTATCAATAGCAAAAAGATTGTAATAAACTTGTTTAACAAATCTATAATATATACAATTATAAGATTGGAAATAATAAAACAAAAACCGTTATATAGATATAATAATACAAAGTTCCAAAAAATAATAATTGATATAAACGCTATATAATAATCTACAATTAAATATAATTAATACTAAGCATTTAAATTATTTGTTAAAGATATCCTATTCAATAAAGCGATAATAGGAATTGCAAAGGTTATATTCGGAATAAATGCGACAAATTCCATTGGATTCATTAAAGTCGAATTACTAATAAAAAACGTATAATTTCATATTCTTTATTTCGAAACATTTTTTTTACTTTCAATCATTGATATAGATCAATTTAAAGTATATTACAATAATATTATCGATATATTTGTATTACTAATAAGAAACTTTCTAATGATTAGAAAGTATAAATATTTTATATTGTTATAATATATCAATGTTTAATAATTTATTTAAGAATCGATCAATATTGATGAATACTATTTTATAGAAACAAAATTTTAAAGATTTTATTGCAAATTCGATTACTTTGCAATATATAGATTTTATTGTATATTACAACAAGCAAAGTATAATAATATTCTACAAAAATATATAAATAAATTAACAAAGTTTTGTAAATATTGTTAAAAATACGGAAAGTTATTTGGCAGATTCAAATTCAATCTTCGCAATGATATTCGATTTAATCAATTTATTATTATCGATGTTATATATATTGATTTAAAATCGATTCTTTATGTTATTAACGAAGTAATACGATTTCAAATTGTATAATAAATAATCGAAATGATTTTGAAATATATATAGGATAAATTAAAACAATATTGAATAGATATATATATGGGACCTCTAAATCAAATTGTTTATAATATTGATAGCAACTTTATTAGTAAAGAATTTATTAGTAATAAAACGATATTAGTTATTATTACGAAAGCAATCTCGATCGAAGCATATTGATTAATCGAAATGGTTAAACAATATTATTTTCTATTTTGACGAGTTTACAATATTATATATACAGAAATATAAGGATTTGGTTTTACAAAGAATATAGGATTATAAATGATTGTAAAAGCAATTAATGACTTTGCAAGATTCAATAAATTAATATTTATATTTCTAATATTTAGTATATATTCAAGAATAATCGATTTCAATTCAACACTTATTATTATATAACGATTATTAACATTTAAAAAAGCAATAGCAAAAATTATAAAGATATATATTTAACAATAAATTTCCGAAGCTTTAAAAGTACAAAATAAACCTAATATTACTTTAATATATAATTTCCCATTAAACTTTAATATATTAGTATAGAAAGAAAACTATTATAATACTAATAAATGAATTGAATTATACAAATTCATTTCGATTGAAAACGAAACATATATAATCAAAATGCTTAACGGATTTAAATAATTCAAATCTATAATAATTAAACCATTTTATTATACAAAACTATAAATAATAATTCTATTAATAAAACAAACCCAAAATATTATTAATGTAATACCATTTTCAATATCGGAAAACTATATTATAAATAAATTTTTTTTTTCAATATATAAACCAACTTTTTTCATCGAATTATAATGAAAAAAGATTAATGGATTAATAGAAAATAGTATATTCGAATTAGTTCGTTTTGATTCTATTTTATTTGGAACTAAAATCTTTAATTCTGAATTCGTTAATAAAATGAAAAATAAAAGTATTAATTAAGCTTTCTACAAATTACAATTAGTTGTTTAAGCTTTTAAGGATCAAAATAAGAATATAGTATTAATTCAATTACTTATTATTCAACAAGTTAATCAACGAATTATTTTTAATACTATAACTATTCTTTATATTCAAAACAAGAATATCAAGATATTTATTTAGAATATTATATAGGTATATAGATAATCGATTTTGGATTTGGTTTGTAAATTCTATATTCAATTATTAACCGAATTGGATATATCGAAAGGATTCTTATTTTGAGTAATACAACCCTTCTATAGTATTCTAAAAGCTAGAAATCATTGGTTTAGTATTTACTACAAATATTATACTAATACTTTCGGAATGATCTAATCAATTTACAACTCATATTTATTATATACAATAATAAAGGATTTAATATTTATTATTATTGAATTTCAAACGAATGATACATTTATTGTTTGCAATAAATAATTTGTTACTCGAAAACAAAATTAATTTCAAAAAGCAGAATTTATAATTAAAAATAGAAAAGAATTTATTATTAATAGTTTATTCAAATTTAATAGCGATACAATTATACTTAATAAGAACAAAAATATTTATTTTAATTAAGAAAAACAATATCAAAATCTTCAACTTGTTCAAATTTAGTTAAAAGATATGTTTGGAATACAAGAAAAACTTAAAAAAGCCGTTGTTTCGAAGGATCAATATATTATACAATATGTATAAAAAGCATATATTGTTACTATAAATTAACCCAAAACATTTTTCGATTTATTTTTTACTATTTAAATAACTAATCCGAATAAAAATGACGCGGATCTTTTTAATAAACGTATTTAATAGCAAATGGATAATAAAACAAAAGTTTTAAAATATATAGCACTAAATCCGAATTCGTTGAAGTTAATAGTATTTATTAATGCTTTTTTCGTTAATAACAAGAATTTCTCTTTATAAATTGAATATATTATTATACTAATAAACAAAAACAACAAAGCAAATCTAATTTATTAGTTTTTGATCAAATATAAGAGAATTATAAGAAATGTATTAATATTAAAGTTATATACAATATTATTAAAGTTCGATATCAATATTGCAATTAAAAGTACCATTAATAAGATTTTTACTAATCAAAAGATTTTATTTACGATTTGTATGAATTCCAAATCACTTTATCAATACTTTACAAAACTTAAAACAATATAAGAAAAGAGATTAATAATCGATATAATAATATTTCGATAATCGTATAAACGAAGAAAGATTGTAAAGATTAAATAGATTAATAAAGAATCAAACCCAATAAATACTATAATTAAGTTAAAAGTATATCAAGCTTTAAAGGATTTCGTTGATAATAACATAATCAATATCAAAATTACAAAATGAATAAAAAAAAGAATAAAAAAGAAAAAGATTTCTTTATAAAGAAAAAAGTGATTTTTAAAAAGTTATTTGTTTCGTTTCTTTTGAAGATTATTACTACGGATATAATCCAATTATTTTTTTAAAGAGTTATTAATATCGGAATATGGATTATATAATTAAGGATTATATAACCGCAAATCATATATTCATTGATGATTGGATATAAGAGATAGATAACTAGGATTATATAATCGAAGGTTATGTAATTATGGGATTGTATTATTAATGCATTAGTATTAGTGAAAGAAAGGAATATAAATAGATTTATTTGTATTATATATAGTCTTACAACCTTCGAGTCGTTTTTACTATATTGAATTACAAGTACATGAAAAGCAACTCCATCCATATACACGTGACCGAAGTCCTTTCTTTGAGTTCATAGTTCTTCCAACAAAATCGACGTTTTTAATGAAAATTTGAATGAAGAATTTGATGAAAATGATGAAAATGTGATTTTTCCGGCGGAAATGGGTGGAAAAGCGATCGTTTTCTTCGAAAAAACGCGTATATATCGTTTTAATTAATAAGATAATAGTTAAATTGCTTTAATGAATGTACAATACGGAGTTATAATCTATTGTAATGGGAACAATATATATTGTTTAATATACTAGATGTAGCATATGTATTCTATTGAGTATATAAGGTGGAGATACTTAATTAGATATAGCGCTATACGTGATTACAACAATTTTATTTTATAAACTCTATTTTATTGTATAAAGTCCGAAATCGCCGAGATAAACAGAGTTATCAATTTTTGAAGGATTAATACCATCACTTCGATTTAAGTTTTATCGAAGAAGTAATTAAAAGAGTTTAATTTGCTAGAAAGAAATTTAGTCGTTCTATGACAAAATTGCCTATAAAATGCCTATTAGATCGCTTATTAGATTATAATCCATTTATTTATTTATTTATTTATTTATTATGTTTAACGTCTATGTAAGCTAGTTAGGCTCTTAACCTTCCGAAGGGTACTAGAGACGGGTAATACATTAATGAGTAGTAAACCCAAAAGCTCATCATTTAGATATGTATTATACAACATCGCTAGGTTGAAACATTGAAACCGTTTCCTCTCAACGGTTTTTTACAATTCTAACTTTGTTAAGCAATCTTTTTCTATTGTTTAAAAAAACGTTTTACATTGAAAAGGTTAGCTTTTGTTTATTATACTTAAAAAAAGTAAATATTGGGCTGTATAGCAATCGCATTGGTAGAGAATGCTAAAAGGGCAGTTGTTATATTAAATTGTAGTTTTTGTATTATTATATAAAGTATTGTATTGCGCTTTATAAGTTACGCTTTAAATTAGGTTTCAAAATAAAACAAAGAATAAAAAAAAAAAAAAGTAAAAAAAGAATCAAATAAAGCGTTATATTGAATATTGTTCGGGGTACTATTAAGCTTTTAATTGCAAAACGTAAAGTATTGTATTATTACAACAAAACATTCAAACTTTTTTAGGAAAACGAGAAATTGTTGTATATAGTTATACTTTTCCCAAGTGATCGCCAATGAACAAACGGGTTTGAGCGGCTACAAATAAAACCTTTTAATGGAAATCTCGCAAAAAACAAAATGTTTAAAAGTTTTAGCCTTATTGTATAAACAATGGATCTTTATATCTTTGTATTTGAAACGTTTATAATAAACTTTAAAATCGTTGTACCTAAATCGCAACGCTAATAGTCTATATAATATTGATTTAACAAATCTAAACTTTGTAAACTTTTTAAACGTATAGTTTAATTGCTATTTGCAATATCCTTTTATTAATATAAATTTGTTTTTGCCCCATTAATCGTTTATCGCATTGCGAATTAACCTTATATTATCGAGCCTATCCCGTTGATTGTTGATTGCGCGATAAGCTTTAAATCTACTATATCGTTTTTCGCATTTACGTTTGTTAATTTATCCGTTGTTTTATTGCTGGTAATCCTTTGATGCTCAAAGAACCACTATATTTTAACCGCGTATTGATCAATAAATCTATAGCTTTTTAGGAATGCCTATTATAAGATATCCGAAATATTTGCATATTTGTATTATATTATTAAAATGCTATTGATACAAAGCCACCTTTGTATATCCATAATGGTTAGCAATATTAACGCTTTTTGTAGCCTTTTCAAAGCGCTTATCGCTTTTATATCGAAAATATGTAAAAGTATATTAATTGCATTTTTGTTGATAACGATGAAATCTTGTTCTTAGTAGATCGCGTAATCATAGTCTATATGTTTATTCATATTATTGTACAACTCGGACCTATTGGAGAAGATAATAATCGCATTAGAAAATAAAGCGTTTTATCAATTAGTAAAGCTTTTCGTTGTTATTTCTTTATTTATCTCCTTTATAAAATCCATTCTACATTTGAGGGTATAATGCGAAGGGGAAAGGATTAAACAAAGCATTTTTGGGAATAGTTGGTTCGCTATCCGTAGCCTTATACTGTATTATATATAATATTTTAATGCAATTAAGCGTATAATAAACAAATGGCGTATATTCAATCTTTTAAATCGAAAAGCTATATTAATACGAATATATTCTAAAGCTACTTTGTAAAGCGAAAAGCTTGTATTGTGTAAACTAGCTATTATAAACGTAATCCTTTAGATTGGTAATACGCTTTTTATTGTTATATTAATTATTTTGTTCGTTTTCGCTATATATGACTTTATATAAATACTTATTGTAATGCTTTATAAATAGTTGCTATTTATGTTTAATTTTGTTTGTTCCGGGTACCACGCTTTTGCTCTATATAGTAATAAAGGTAAAACATATATAATTGTGGTTTTTTATAAAGAGACTATAAAAAACCTATATTGCATATTAGCAAAGTATTTGATATACAATACTACTTTCCGTACTTTTTCTATTTGTTCCACAATATACTTTTTGAATATAAATTTGCGATTAAGCTATATTTCTAATTATCTTAATATTGATTGCTTTGTATTATTCGATACGTTTATTGTGGGCTATATAGTTAGTGTAGAAAAGATAACAGTTTCCGGGGCGTATATATAATGTTTACAAGTAAAGTATATCATCTTTAGCTTTTTTGGTGCAAAAGCGATTTTATTAGTTTATCCCCATGTTTTAATTTTTTATATATCTTGCGTAATTGCTATAGTATTCTTTTTTAATATATTGCTTATTTTGTAAAGTATAATATCGTTTATATATTTGAAGTGAAAAGCTTGGTTTTGGTTTAGAAGTTCCGTTAAATAAAGTATATAAAGCATTAAAGATAAGAGTAAGCTTTAAAAAATATTGTATTATACCTACGATTTGTTCGTATACATATTTTCTAGTTTAACCATTACTTTGCAATTTTGTAAAAACAATCGAACCATTTTTAGAAAAGCTATAAGCCAGTTTTGATTCTACATCCTTTTTAGTAGTTGCCGGGATAATAATACATTAAATACACTTTGAACGTTTATAGTAACCAATATAACCTTCTGTTTTTTGGCAAAGACGCATTTTATATTGTATACAAATATTGTAATTAGGTCTATAACCGATTGTTTAAGCAAAGCCTTGTAATACTAAAGGCTTAATGTATTATACGTTAACAATATCCACGTTATCCGTTTTGTAATGGTTTGTTTTAAACTTTTGTTTACGCAGGATAATAGAGTTATTGAACGCTAAAAACGTATAAAGCTTTTATTTTTCTTGTTAACCTTGAATAGTATTACTATTTTGGCTAATTGTTAAACTTTGGGGAAGTAGCTTTTTTTGAAATAGTATTCGAAAAAATTATATATATATTCTTTAATATTATTTCAATAAGTTTTCAAAAGTTTAATTATAATTTTATTAACTTTTAGCGAAGTATTTGAAATCTTAATAGTATTCTGTTTCACTTTTTCGAAAAATACAGTAATATTCTAAAGAAAAATAAAAACATAACTTTCTAATATCGAATCCGCTTTTAAATCGTTAATACTATTATATCTATACAATACTTTGTTTAATAAAACTTATACTTTTTTCTTTATATCTTCGATCGATTAGTTATCGATTATAAACGGCAAAACTTTAAAAAAAAAAGCCGTTTTATACTAGTTTATTATTTTATATAGATTTGTATCATTCGATACATTATCGATTACTTTTTTCCAATACTCTCTTTTTGCTTTGTACGTTGCGGTAAGTATCCGTTTCCTATTCTCGAAGGTTTTGTCAAAGCGTTTGTATAAATTGTATATTGTTGCATTCTCGTTGATCCACTATAATGTTGATTGTATTTGGTTGCTTATTGATTGCTTTGCAATTCGTATTGATCGTTGAAATAGATTAATGAACCGCTTTGTAGTTGTTTCCAGTTTGATATCTATAGCGATATTCTCGATTTTCGATAACCAATATACTTCGCTTTCTATTAGATTAACAAATGTATATAAATCGCTTTCGATAACCCTATATTTAATGCATTTGCTAAATGTTGTATTTTGCTTAGGAATAATAGTGATCTATATATAATAGTTCGATTTGCAATCCATATCCCGGTGTATTATTGTTTTTGCGAATAGTATATTGAAGAAGATAAGATCAATTATATGCTCTACATAATGGATAGATATCTCTACTTCGCCAATAAAGTTTATACTAGTATTTTGTAACCAATCAACAAACGAAGCTTTTTGAGTAGCCGATAATACCCTTAATTCGTAGATATTGTATTTTGCGTTGAAATCCCTTTCTATTAGTATACGAAGCGCCGGGGTGATACTTGTTGTGTAATATATCATTACTATAATATTAAGTTTACAATAAATGTTAATTATATAATAACCATTTACTTTAAGCTATACTACATTTCTATAATATTTACTACGTTATTGTTGCACTTATATCGCAGCTTTTCGCCGTATATACGATATAATCCTTGGTTGCTTAACTTTCTTTTTGGCTGCCTTCTTCGATTTTTATAAATCGTAAAGAGTATAGTATTCGTATACCGGGTGATTCTATATCTTAATGCCCAATGAACTTTAAGGTTCTTGGATATAAACTATATCCGCTTCGTTTTTGTAAGCAAACTAAAACAGAATATTATATATCCTCGCTTTCTTTCCTACGTTTATCTATACTATTGTTATATATAAGGTTAAACTATTCTTACAGCTTTTATTGCTATATCGATCCAGGCCTTTATTTATTAAAAGGATTAATAGTTTCAATTAGTTGCATGGTTATTGCAGTATCGTTATTGTTGATATTTATTGTATCTTTAATATAAACTTTATATATATTATTCTATAACAAAAGCTTTAGATTTATTTAATTCAAGGTTGTTTTAAAGTATTTCGATACTCTATTTTGCAATATCGTTATATTTATTGTATATTTAACGTTGTTGTTTGCTTTTCTTGAAATCGTTAATATTTGGATTTCAACGCGAGTAAATGTTGAGGTTCAAGCAACGTTTAATTGTATAAAGCTTTGTATACTTTGAAATGCTTAAAAATTTTAAACTTTTGTTTGAAATATGCGTATTGTTTGTATAATGCATATAGTTATCCTTGAAGCGTATGCTTTTTGAATTATTCGATTGTTTCTACAGATCAATTTTATTTAAGCTTTAATCAAATTGCATTGTAGTTTGCTTTCGATTGTACTACAAAGCGCTAATGAGCAGCCTTTATATTCTATTAAAAACGGATTATAATATTTGTTATATTTTGCAAACGCTGGGCATAGTTTGTACATTAGTTTTTAATGCTTAGCTTTTGCAATACTATAGTTGTTGTATTGTATAGGTTTTGTGCAACGATAAATATTGCAATAAATCTAATAGCTTTGTTTATAAAGTTCCATTTGGTTACAAAGGAGTAAAAAAATGGAAAAGGAAATAGCTTCAAATAAACGAAAAAGAACAATCGAAGTAATAAAACTAATTACCCAAGCGTTTTTCACATTGTTTCCAAAACTTTTGAAGCATCTAATTGGGGTAATACTGGTTTGGATTTGGGCCTCTTTTTCTATTATCTCTTTGGTAACTTCAATTTGTTTATTAATTGTATTGAACAAAGTGTTTGGTATTAAATGTATACGATAGCTATACTATATCTTTGGAAAATCGAAGCATGTAGCTCCAATAATTTTACAAATCTTTGATTTGTAAATATTCTTTATTAAAGCGTTTTTTATTTCTAAGGATTTAAAGTGTAATACTTAACCCGATTTGCATTTTATTACCTTCAGGATATCTCTATTTTTGATACCCGGAATAGCTTTAATTAAATTCTTTCGAATCAGAAAAAGGCTATCGCGATATAGGCCCGCGAAAAGAATGTATCTAATAAAAATACGTTTATTCACTTTTGTTGCTTTAACAATATTTTTCTTTGCAAAGTTTGCTCTAAAAGCTTTGCTTTGAAAAGCGATCGATAGCCCGCTAGCTTTGAAAATCTTTACGATTCTCGTTTATATTATAAGCTTTTTGGTTATCGTTATATCTTTTTATATTTTAAGGATTTTTAGGTTTATAATTGTACTTGTTACAAAAACATTTGCGATATACATTAGAATTGTTTTTTGGATCGATATAATAGTATACATTTCCTTTTTGATGAAAGTTTTAATAATCCTTTTTAAAGAATTAACAAGTACAATTATATATTTACAATGAATTATCGTTTGTTGTTCAGCCTTTTATAAAAACTTGTTAACCTTTTGAAAAGCTATTGATTATTGAAGCTTTTTGGGTACGATAAGGGGAAACAATATATCTTTAATTCTTTCCTTAATTCGATTTTGGAAAAGGGTAAGCGAAAAAAGGTTTTGTTGTTACGTATAGTCGCTATTGATCATTTGCGATCCTTTCGTCGATATGGTAAAGCTTGTTTCCGCTATAATGGCTTGAGAGAGCGCTTCGTGTCTCTTTCGTATATGTATCTTATGCTATACGGCGCTGTATCGTGATATATCGTCGTAAATGTTCGAAATGTGATAATAATGATATGAGATTATAATCCATATTGCATTGTATTGTACTAATCGACGATTAACTAATCTTTCCTTTACTTTATCGAAATTAAATTAATCCGATTGTTAAAATTGGTTATCAATATATCAAGACTTTTGGTATAGTATAAAATTTTGAAGGATTTTCTACTTCTTTGATACCAAAATTTTGAAGTGGATTCGAAGGATTATTTAAATCTTATTTGCAAGGATCCTAACTTTTATCCTTGTATAGCCATTTCAACTTTCAAAGTGCTAATTCATTTTATCCTTTCGTTTTTATCAAATTTATTCTTCAATTATTTTTCTTTTTCAAAAGTCTTTAATTTTTAACCCTTCAATTTTTTCAATTTTTTGCTTACTTTGTTGGTTTCTTCTTTTATATTACTTTCAAATTCAACACTCTTTATTTCATTTTATAATAGCATCAATATCAAACAAATCATATACTAACACTTTTGAAGAGCTATTATCTTTAATAATAACTTCAAAAGCTTCAATCGATTCTAATTCGTCGGAATATAATCAAATCCTTAATGCTTCGAATATTAATTCCAACTCTTTCAATAATCGAAAAGTTATTTACAAAGATTTTGCCGAGTTCTTTTACAAGAACGACAATATTTACGAATTACAATACAAGTTTTCATCTTTATTGAACAATATTTCGAGAGATTATACAGATTCACTCTCTTTATCCAAATCATTTGGAATGCCATGGTTTAAAAGTGTTAACGCAATAGAATAGTATAAAAGAATAAAGACTCTTCGCAATATTTATAGCATTTTTGTAGAAGATTTTCGACTTCGAATTCCACGTCAAATTGATGCGGAGTTTCGCGAAGAGGTTAAATCCTTACCAGAGAGATCAAATACAGATATAAATTGAAATTGGGAGAAAGGCTTCAAGTTGACGTTTCTAAGCCTATTTGTACGTTTAAATTCCTTTTAAAAAAGATTTTCAATTAATTATCTTCTTTAACTTACAAAAGGGGTTAGATTAAAAGATTCTTCAAAGCTTTAAGAGTTTCTACGCACTTTCAATCGAATAGCTCACTATTTAATCAAAAATCGACAAATATCTAAAGAAGAGGTGATCAAATTATACTTCAAAATACTCTCAAAGGAAATCGCATTTTAATGTATTCAAGCTAATCGAATCAATCTCAATAAACCTCATTTTTGTGTTGAAATCCGGTATATAAATGAGCTAAGCGGTATATCGAATATAGGGCTCAAATAGATCTATTATTAAACGAGAACGAAAGCGAAAATGAGATCGATTCCGAATTCGATAATTCGCCTTCTTTTTCTTCAAAACGTTCGATTTCTATCAACCAATCGATCAACGCCATCGATATACAACTTCCTTTGAAACTAGTTCTTAAAGCTGTAAAAGTTTTTAAATCAACGCAAAATTCATTACATTTTTTTCGAACTACTTTTTCAATAATACTACCCTTTAGTATTATTACTATTGATTTATTACTTCAAATTTGTGGTTTGATAAAGCTAATGAACCACAAAAAAGCTCAAGTCAATTTTACAAAANAAAAAAAAAAAAAAAAGGAAAAGTATAGATTTAAATATAAGATTAAGTTTAAAGCTAAAGCTTTGGAACAAATTATTTGTATATGTTTGTATATGACAGGATTGCGTGGATGAATGAGTAGTTGCTTATATTAACTTAATAAAAGTGTGAAAAGGAAAAGTAAATCAATTTTCAGGTTGAATTGACTGAATTTTGTGCTTATTTTGTAAAGAATTTGTTGATTTCGTTTAATACTTCTTCATTTGATTGTTATATTATACAATATAATTTAGATTATTTGGTTTAATAGGCTTATTACGTTTCGAGCTTTGGATCAAACTATAATTAATTGTTTTGAATATGGATTATATATATCTAATCACTCTTTTGGTATACTTCTTTTGATTATTTTACGATTGTGTTTTGTACTTTTATTGTTGAGCAAAAACGCTTAATAGATGAAATAAAGAAGAATGTAAAACGACAAAATAACTCTCGCTATTTCGGGCCTACCACTATTATATGATCTCGTTTGGAAAGGCATATAAGAAGCTTTTCAATCTTTTTTGTACAGAATATAGAAGTTTTTAATTATTTGTTAAAGTATATTGGTTTTTCCCCCTTTACTTTTTTTGTTATGTATTGAATTAATCGTATTGTACGCAATTACATTCTATATTCTTCCTCTTCTTCTTTTCCTAGCTTTTAATTGATCTAGCTTTTTTTGTTATTTTTATTCCTTCCCTTCTCAACGTCTTTTTCCTCTCCTTTTTTCATTCTACAATATAAAAAGTAATCATCAAAAATATAAAAATATAATTATATATTTTTTAAATAAACAAAAGTTCATAGCATTCTATATTATAGAAATTGAAATTATAGCTATAAACAAAGAAGCAAAAAAAGTTATATAGTTTCAAAAGTTTGTTACCAATTTAAAGAAACGAATCTTTTCAAAACTATTTATATTTATATTGAAATTACACTGTAGGTCTATAGTTGTATTGTATACAAATGTATGATATGAAAAGTATATAAATTGAATTGGTTATTGTATATATCCTTCTCTTCATACAAAGAAAAAGAGATATATTTAACTATAAAAGAAATTATACATTAAATAATTTTTTATATCTTTGTTTAAAATGATTAAAAAGATAAAAGACTCTTTTAATATATAATATTCATTTCATATTCATATCTTCTTTGCTTGTATCGTACAATTGTCTACAGCATTGTTCGATATACGTAGAGTGGATATGATAACTTCCATGATCCTATTTACGTATTTCGACAATTTACTTTATATTGCGACAACAAAAATAATATTAATTAAAGGCAAAAAAACAAATTTTATAATAAAATGAAATACATAGATATATAATGATATTTTATACAAAAGAATATAATTAAAAAGAAAAAGCTTTAAATTATGTAAATTCTTAGTTTTGATTAAAGAGTTAATATTTTTACAAAACAATTGATTTACTTTAGATTTTTAATATATAGTAAAAAACTTAGTTTTGATTTCGAAAAGCGTTAAAGAAGTTTTTGTATCGCGATACAATATAACTATAAAGTATCGAATTTCTACAAAAAGATATAAACATTAAAATAATAATAAATCGTTATTGTAAAAATTAATAAAGCATTAAAACTTATATATAACATTAGAAAATCGAAATTTGTAGTAAAAGTGATTGTTTTTACAAAAATTCAATTATTTAAATTGTAGGATTTGGTTCGAATCAATCAAAGTACGTTTTGGGTTTATTTGAAGGTATGGAAAAAGAAAAAATATTAGCGCAAAAAGCTTTTTAAAAAGCTTTTGTTTTATGTGATTTTGATGATGAAATTCGATTATAAAGAGGTTGTTGTAATCATGTGTAGCGTTATACCTAGTTAGATATCTCTACTTTATATACTTAGTAGAACACATATGCCATTCCTAGCATATTAGATAATATACACTATTTCCACTACAATAATAATAGTTTTAATTTCAATAGTGCATCACTTATCATTTACCCGAGAAAGTGGAACCCCGGATCTTTTTTATTATCCTGGAAAGAAAGGGAAGAAGGAACTACTTACTATCAACCTAAAGTAATCATTTTGTTTGCCGTGTGTAAGGGGAGATCGCGAACGCCGGAATGAATGTCGGTGAATTCCCCATCAGATCTATAGACGTGTTGTGGATGTTAGCCCCTTTCCTTCCCAAGATGGCTGGCTGGACATGTTTTGATCCACAAGTTGTTCTCTTCTCTCCATCAAGGATGAAAGGGGGGAAGGAGAAAGGGGAACAGCATTTTGATGGCGGCTTGTAATAAGCTTTAGCGGGTACAAGTGCATTTGCTGATTTCACCTACAGCCACCGAAAACTAACCGAAAGGATTCCCCTGGTTTGTTTTTCATCTGCGGATGCTTCGCCAGGTATCCCCTAGAATGCTGAGAAACAACTCCAAAGTGGTCTGTGCGCGTTATCTACAATATCAATATTCTTTTCAAAATTTGATAAATATCAACAATAACAAAAACATATAATATATTTATTTAACAACCATAATATTTGAGAACGTAGAATTTGATTCTATTAATATAAAAAGACTTTGTTCTAATGCTTTTCTAATCGCAAAAAAAGGACCACTTTAACTTTATAAAATTTGAAGATTTTCTTTAAAAAATTACTTTATTTTTGAATTTTCAAAATGATTATTTAATCGATTTGTTTTTGCTTTATTTTTCAATTCAAATAGTAAAAACGATAATATTATAAACCAATCAATACTTTTGTATACTTAAAGATTTTTATTATTAAATTCGCAAGCGAATCGATAATACAAAACAACGCTTAACGAAATCTATCTTTTTTGGAAATACGAATTTATATAATCATCTATTTTGAATTCAAGATTGAAATCTATTGAAAGAATACAAAATTTGGTAGAGATTATAAGTTTTCAATTTATATATCAGAAGATTATTTTTAAAAGTTTTGAATAAAGTTTCGAACCAAACCTTTTATTGTAATAAATATATACGAAAAAATAAATTAAATACAATTATTTAAAGATTTTTTATATTTATATTTTTTTTCGCAAATAGATTACTTTTCGAAATATATATTTTACATTAATTTGATATTATAGCAATTTCAAAACAAGATTATTATAACCAAATATATGATTCGATTGATAAATTGTTTAAACGCTACTATTATAATCAAAAATAAACCAATTCCATTGGGATTCAAAATATGAGTTGCTGCGGATTATGGTTTTTTTTGGTATAGCATTTCTATAAACCAGGAAAAAACAATGATTCTATTGATATTTTAATACTTTTCGAGTTAGATGAAAGAAGTAACGGCAAAATAGATAATAAAACATAAGTAATTATTATATTTCTTATATAATAACTTTTCAAAGCTTTATATTATGTTTATTTGAATAATTTATTTGTTTCCTTTAATTTTTTAAAGTATATAAATAGTTTAGAGTATATTGTTGGCCTGTGCTACTACTGAAAATGATTCGATCGTTTTTGCAGGAACGCAAAGTGATAGTCAAGCTCGAGGACGCCTATACGAACGAGTTGCGGATACAATGCGGTACTCTTTAAAGTTTATTTCTATCCTCGATGCTTTATATACTTTACTTAGCAAAGCTTCTAAATTAAAATTAAGCTTTTCGATTTGGGTATACGGACAATATTGCGCTTTACAAAGTGAGTAATACATTGAAAAAAAACGTTACAATAATTACGCAGAACGTTCAATGGATAAAAATATAAAGACTAACTAATAAGATCGCTTTTATATTAAAGAAATTAAAAATAATGCATTTTATTTGTAAATGTTATATATATACTTTAAAAGCTATTATTTCCTTTATATTAACTATATAATCTATAATAAATGTATTAAGCGATATAAAACAATTAGCGCTTTAATAATTGAAAGTATAGTTTGATTGCAAACTTATATTTAAAAGATATATTGTTGAATAAATAAAAAAGATATAGAAAGTAACATTATATATTAAACATTTTGTTAATATTTTGTATAGCTTTCTTATAGCTTTTCTATAAAAAGTTATAATTATATATATAATGTTTTTACTCTTTTACAAAGCAAAAGCGTAATATTCGAAATAAATATAATAAAATACAAATAAAAGCTATTTATAAAGCATTATAATAAATACTCGAATAGGGTTATATATAGTAAAAACTAATAAAGTAATCAATTTTGCAACAAAAAGAATATTATCAATTTGAAAGATTATATTCATTGTAATTAACCTATAAAATGCAAGCTTTCCTTTTTGCGAAATAGCTTTAAAATATATCTATATCAATATAGTTTTTCGATTTCGAAGATTTAATATACATTATTCGCTAACTATACAATTGATTACATTAAACTATTTTATACAAAGCGATATAAGATTGCAATCAACGGATTGATTATTATTGAAAGCATTACATTTAATCCTAGCCCTTTTGCATTATATCTTCGAGTATAGAATAAAGTTTATAAAAGAAATAAACAAAAAGATAACGATGATTAATTTTATTAATTAATAGAATATTTTATTTTTCAATACAATTACTATTTTCTTTAATAAATTCGAATTGTATAATAATATTGTAAGACTATAGAATGGCTCCTACCATTCGGACCTAACACCCTTACATAACCTCGCCTCTCATAAAGAGTATCTATACTCCTTTCACTCTATATCTTAGATCATTATATTATATTTTGTTTATTAAGTTTTATTATCTCTTTTCTTAATTGTATATATATTCATTATAATCTAGATTATTCATTCTAATTGTTTTTCCCTTCTTTATTATTTATAATTATTCTAATTAATCTTAACTCTTACTTTTTTTTTATTATATTATTTTTTTCCAAAAAGCTATTCTTTTTGTTATTGTTTTTACTCCTCACTTTTTTTTTTTATATTGATAACCTATATAAAAACAAAGGTTTATTTAAAGTTAATTATTTATAAAAGCAATATGTAGCTTTAAATTCTTTTCGATATATTGAAGTATTTTTTAAAAAATCCAAAGTATTGGAAAAGTTAATAAAGAAATTATGGATAATGATGATACAGAATTATATTTTTCGATAAAAATAAAAAGGGAGCAAAAACAATAGAATAGATTATATTTTGAAGGAAAAGAATCTAAATCGCAAACAATTGTATTCTTATTTGATATTAATCATTTAAATATAACAACAATAAAAATAAGATTTAATAATGTTTATATTACGAATCAAATAATAATGCGAAATGATTATAGGATTGATAATTATTACCAAAAACAATAGTTTTTTTTATTTAGCGATTTGGTTTATAAATTGTATATTAAACCTATTTTACAATTTTATAGCTCGAAAAATTTATATTAATATATATTATTCATATTGCTTTTAATGTTAATATTGAAAAGCTTTTTTTGTAGTTTTATATTTTTAAATCTAGAAATCAAATTGAGAAAAGAAAAGTACAATCTATTGGAACTTTAAATAATCATTAATTTGGTTTGATTGTATTCTAACTCGGTTAAGTACATATAATTAAAACGCTAAGGATTAGTATATAAAATGAATCAACTTTGTGGAACGATAAGCAATAATGAATTTCGGCGCAATCGTAAAAATTTTATTTTAAATCTAAATATAGCAAATACTAAGCTTTCGAAAAGGATTTAAGTATATTTTGATTATCTATTTGATTAATCTAACATTGTTTTAATTAACTTATTTAAACTAAATTAAATCGATCAATATGTTACACTTTAATATCAATAGATATATATAATAATACTTTATAAATTTATAAAGTATTATCATTAAAATGAACGGGGATTTTGTTGTTATTAAAATTCTTTATTTATTACTAAAGATTTATTTTTCTTTTTATTATATTATTTTTGTTACTCCTTCATTATTTTTATTTTTATTACCGAAAAATTTACATTTTAATTATATTATATTACATTTTACACTTTATATAATTCAAATTGTTCAAGTTACGATATTTTATTAATCAACTATATCTTTTAAATTTATCAATAATCCTAGTACATTTATATTCGATATAATGGCCTTTAAAGATTCTAAAATCGAAAAAACTAATAGATTTATTAATAATAAATAATTTGGCTTTTTTAGTAAACTAAAGCTTTGTAAAAGTAAATATTATAATACTAAAAACAAACAATTTGCAAAAACAAAGTTTAAAGTTATTATTTTTTTTAAAATCAAATCCGATTTTAAGGAAAACTTTAAACAAAATGAGAATGCTTTTATATTTAACAAAAATAATATCAAAAAGATTATCAAAGCTTTTGTAAAGTTTAATAAAAGAAATCTACTTTTTGCGGGAAAAAAAGAAATACTATAGTTCGATAATATCAATGTAACAAAATAATGCAAAACTATAAAGGATTTTAAGCGAAAATAGAATATAATTAAAAAAAAGTTCTATTATCGAATTCTTAAACAAATAAAGCATAATTTTCGATTTGATATAAAGATTATAAATAAATACAAATCATTTGGTTAAAATTAAAAAAAAAACTTTCAAGTTTGCTTTTTTAACGAAGTATATTGTATAAAACATTTTTTGATTAAAATATAACCAAAATTATTTGCAAACTTTAGTATTTAAATATAATATAAAAAAAAACATAATTTTGAAAATATATTGATTTATAATCAAATTTACAATTTCATTGCAATTTAGTTTATAGCGAAAAAAAAGATTATTATTAAAATCGTTGCTTTTTTGTTTTTGGAAAATTTGAGTATTCGATTAAGATTGAAGTTCATTAATAAGATTGATACTTTATTAAAGAAACGTTACATTTTGGTTTAAATCCCGATCTATATGGTTTATATAAAGTATATAGATTTGTTAAATTATAACAAAAACTTTAAAAAGAAAGCTTGATTAAGGAAAATTAATATTAAGATAGTTGATACTATTATAAAGATTATAGAAAAACCTAAAAAAAAAAGAATTTACATTTTCCAAAAATTATAATAATAAGATAAATTCGTTAACTAAAGCATTCGAAATATTCGCTATTAAAAGTATTGCATTCTCAATTAAATTTGTTATTATAAGAAAGTTTATAGCTTTTTTTAGTTTTATTAAAGTTTTCGATAATAATAAAGCAATAAAGATTAATATAGTTTATAATAAGTTTTATTTTTATTATCAAAATATATAGTTTAAAAACAAAAACTATACTATAAAAAAAGATTGTTTAGTTTACAAAAAGTATTATATAAAAAAATGGATTATTTTTGATAAATTCGATATTATATATTAAAAAAAGAATCAGAATTAAACAAAACTATTTCAAATCTTTTATAATAAGAATAATAATCTTTTGGTATGTTTTGTAGCGATTAATACAAAAATAAATAAATGGAATAAAAAGAACAATTCAAATACAAAGTCGATTGAATATATTAATATTATTAAAATCGTTGATAATGATGTTCATTTTTTTTAATAATATCAATTCGATTTTATTTTCTATTTCTTATTTAAACGGTTTTATTCTAAAGTATATTAATATTATTATTTAGTTTAAGTTTGTTATATTATAATTTGAACAATATATCAACAAAAATAAGATAAAAAAAATCATTTTTATTTTAAAGCAAAAATCCGAAAATATGATTTCAAAATTTGCTATTTTTACTTTTATAAAAATTTAAGCGATTGGGTTTTTTCTATTCAATATTGCTAATTTTATAATAAATAATACATTTTTGAATAGTTAAGATTTTATAAAAATAAATCCATTGATTATTATTGAAAAAGTTGTTTTTAAAAAGCTAAAAAGAAAACTTGGTTTTTTAATTATAATTAATAATTAAAATATAATTGAGCAAATTGAATATTTAATTCTAAAAATTGAAATTCCTATTCTTATCGGTTTTTTACTCAAAACAATATTCAAACTTTGAAAAAGATGATTAATCAAGATTGATAATTCATTAAAACCCAAAGCATTAACTCTAAAACTTTTCGATACTATTAATAATATATTATTTGTTACTTTAAAATCCTATACTATAATAATTCGAAAACGAAAGTTTATTAAAATATAAATCAATTATTATAATTTGTTTAAATATAACCTTTTGGTATAAATAAATACAATTTTTATTATTTTGCTAAACTATTAAAAGGAAATATACAATTAAATTGCATATATCTTAAAAATGAATCGAAATTGTAAAAAGTTATTAATAGTTAAGATTCTATTAAATAATTAAAACTCAATTAAAGCTATTTCTAATAATAACTTTACTATTAATATAATAAATAATAAACTATAAATAATTTTAAATCTTTCAATAAGTTTAATAAATATAAATATTATTAATATTAATATAATTAAATCGAAACTTATAAGCATTTATAAAAATATTAAAATCTTTTTAAATTATATTACGAATATGATCAATATTTATATAATAAAAAATGTTTAAAATAAACTTTTGTTGAATATACTATAATTTATTATTAATGAAATTATATTCAATTATTAATATAGTTTGTAATATATTGCAATTACTAATAACGATGATAAATATTGTATAAATGTTTAATGTAATGAGTAAGCGTTGTAAATAGTTTATAATAAACATTTTATTGATATTAATAAAGAAAATTAAATTCCGGTATATTTAATAGACAATATATCGATAATTTTGTATTAAATCCCTTTTGAAATGTAGAACTTTTGAAAAAGCAAATAACATTTAACGAATATTATAAATTATTAAATCTAAAACTTTAAAAATAATTGAAAAAAGTATTGATCTATTAAAAACTAATCGAAGATTATATTTTACTTTCAAATCTATAAGATTTGTAAATTAATAAGCTAAAGTATATTGAATATTTGGTTGTTTTCGGAAATAATAACAAACCTATTTATAAATATTATTAAATTATTATATAACCTATATATTTAATGATTAAAGTATTAATAGAAAATTTCCGAAAAGATTTTTTATTTCTTATTAATACTTTGTATAAAAACAAAGCCAATAAAGTTCGATTATTAAATATTTCTACAAATATAAATAAAAAAGGTTCTTAAAAATTAATAGATTGGTTTAAACATTACAAGAAAATGTTCTTTTATTAAAAACCTATTAATAAATAGAAAAAGTATTTAATATTAAAATTCAATAATAAGCTCGAAAAATATTGATTGATTTCTAAATGTATAAAGGAAATCAAATATAAAGATATATTTATTAAACAAAAAAAAGATTTGTTATTATTGTATCTTTTAAACTACAAAAATGCTTTAGCATTTAATTGAATTTATATTAACAAAATACAATCTGATATTGCGTTTCTTCAAAAGATTAATATAATTCTGTATACAATATAACAAATAACAAGTTTCCCAATTTTAAAAGCTTTAATACAAATAATCTTTAAAATGCTTCAAAATTATATTAATCAAAGAATATTCAAATATTGCAAAGAGTTATATAAAAACTTATAATTTTTAGTTAAAAAAAAGATTTTTAATATTTACAAAATTATTAATATTATTATCAAATTAAATAAAATTATAATCCGCGATATCAATTTTCTATTTGATATAGATATTTTCATTGAAAATTTTATGAGATATATAATTGCTTTTTTGGTTAATTTCTTTTTTGATTATAATTAAATTCTTTTGGCAAAAAAAAGTTAAGATATAATTATATTTTAAATTTCGTTTAGTTTATTATAATAAACAACTTTTTTATAAAAAATAATAAATTTGATAATTTAATTTTGCAAAATTGTTTTAAAAATTTTGAGCAATCTTTCGCTAATTATAGTATTGCTTTTTTTAAATAATATTAAAATCAAAGGTTTATTAAATAATTATAATATGGAAAAAATTAAAGATAGAATTAAATGTTTTATCCTTAAATATATTCAATCCATTAATAAAACATTTAAACGATTAAAAGAAACAAGTTATTTAATTGAAATTAAATCAAAATAGTATATAAAAAAAATCTAGATTATCAATTATATTTATAATATTGATAAACAAACTTTTACAAATACAAAAATCTAAAAGATTATTGATTAGCTTATATTATTCAATAAATATAATGTTTAAATGTTTTTTAGAATCTATATTTTCTTTCGGATCTGAATAAAGAATTTCGCCAAAAAAGCAGATCCTTTATATCAATTGTTGAAAAAAAGTATTAAGTTTATTTGGATTAAACTAAAGCAATTTGTTATGGATTTTTTAAAGCATATTTTAATTTACGCTTTTGTTTTTATACTTTTGCGATACAATGATTCAAAAAAGATTAATGAAATTGTTTATAATATTAATATTAGTTTTGAAGAATAAGACGGTTATTTGAATTAAATACTTAATAGAAAAAGAATAATAGTTCGTTTTGAAAATAGAATATAAAATATTGTTGAAAAAAATTATAATGCAATTAAAAGAAAGTATTATAATATTCTAAAAGTTTTATAAAAGTTTAAATTTGATTTTTATAATACATATTTCATTTTTGAAATTGATACCAAAGTTTTGATTGTATAACTTAATTGTATTACTATTGATTTATTTGAAGCTTTAATTACAAAATGAATCGTTTAGATTCGATTGTTCGATTTTGAAATCCAATATATCAAAAAAGCATTTTATATTGTTACCAATGAATTATCAAAACAATTTTGAAGTTTTTTTAACTTTTCTAAAAATGAAATAGATATTAATAATTAAATCGTTAAAAGGTTTAACAATATTGTAGCAATAAATAATTTGCGAAACTTTACGAATTCGCAAAGTATTATATTGTATAACAAATACTTGAAAGATAATCGAAAAATCGCATTTTATTTATTAATTTTAAAAAAACCTACAAATATAATAATATTAAACTTTGGAAAGTTGAAGAAAAAAGCTTTAGGTTTCAATATATAAAATAAATATTTGGTTAAAAATAGATCAAAGAATATGCTTTATTAATAAATCATTAATAACAAAAATAAACGTTGAAAATTGATCTTTTATTTGTATAATATATATAATTATAAAAAAATAAAAAGTATATTTAACAAAATTCATTAATTATATTATTAAACAAATATATTTCAAAAAATTAAAACATTTATTAAAGCTTATTCTAATTATCAATTTTGCAAATCAAATCTTAAAAAAAACCATTATATTCGATTTGGATCAATATATATTGAATCAAATATAATCTAAATGTTATTTATATATTTGCTAACAACAATTATAAGTATTTGATGATTTTATATAATAATTTTTTTGAATAGATCAAAATAAAATCTTTGTACATTATTAACTCGAAAAATATCGTATTGTTTCTTTAAAATATTATTTATTAATATAATATATTTGAAAAAGTTGTTATAAATAAAGGGTTTAAAAACAAAGATTATATAGAATATTATATAACAAAGTATGAAATTAATAAAGTTTAAATCTTAATATATAATTCGAAAACAAATAAAGCAATAGAACGTAAATATTAATTATTAGAAAATGATTTAATTAAAGCAATAAGAGAAAAAAGAAAATGGTTTCAATATTTGAACGTTATTTTAATAATTAATAAAGTTATTATTTATAAATTTATTAATTTTACTCTTTTTTATATAATTTATAATCGGTATTTTGTTTTATTAATCGAAACCAAATACTATATATAAAAAGTTTTAAACTGGGATATTGTAAAAACAAGATTCGATTTGTTCATTATTTGTATATATTAATTTGAAATGAGAAATAAGGATATTTAAAAAACTATATTATATAAGAAACGTTATTAATTCGATAGAAAAGAACGCTTTGATAAAAATTACAATATAACAAAAAAAATATTAAATAAAACAATATAGTTTTGTATAATAATTTATTAAACAAGATTAGTATATCAAAAAAGCGGAAATTTGTATATCAATAGTTTGGATTTTATCGAATAATAAAAGCAAATACAAACAAAAGCATTTATATTTTGGAAAAATTGAATAAAATTTGTTTATATAAAACTTATATAAATAATAAACTCAAAAAGTTTATTTAATGTAACAATATAATTATTCCGATAAAGTTGAAAAAAGTTGAAAATAATAATTTGGAAATTGAAGATTTTTTGAAAGCTTTAGTTTCTTTGTTTAAAAGATTTATTGGATAAACTTTGGAAAGTATAAATTAATTAATAAACAAAAATCCAATATTTGAAAAAAGTTAATTATTTTATTAATTTAATCTAGTTATTGAAATTCTTTTTTGCAAATTAGAATCTATATAAACAAAATTTTGAACTTTTCGAATTAAATATAAAGTTTTAATCTTAAAGTTTAGTTTTATTAAAGATATTAATCTATATTGTTGTTCGATAGATTAATCAAATTTATAATGTTATTGTTCGATAGATTAACCAAATCTTCGATACTATCGTTTAATAAATTAGTTAAATTTTTCGAGGTTATTATTCGAAGCTATTTATAATCTATTATTTTATTTCAAATAAATAAATCATTTATTATCAAAAACAATATTATTTATTAATAAATAAAGCAATTACTTTATTAACAAAATAATTTTCATTTTTTTTTGTTTATATTCAATTATTTGTTTTTCTTTGTTAATTATTTATATTATATATTGCTTTTATTTGTTTTGTTTTTTTGTTATATTAATATCTTCTTTTCTTTTCTATTTTAATTCTTTTTTTCAATAACAATAATTTTTTCTATATATTATATTTTGATCTTTATATTCTTTTGTATTAACAACTTTATTATTATTCAATTTTAATATTAATTTTTTTGCTTTCAAATAATTGTTTTTTTTATTAATCTATTAATTCTTCAACTTCTTTTGTATTTATAAATCTCATTTTCTTTACAAAATTCTTTACATTTTTATACTAGATCTTTTATATCCCTTTGCTTTTTAATATTATAGTTTTTTATTTTTATTATACCTTTTATTTTTCATAATAAATAAATCAAAATCTTCGCTAATTAAGGAAATTAAACATAATGAAATCGATCAACGATTTATAGTTTTTTTAACCGTTGTTGAAATATAGTATATAGAAAAATTTAATTACTTTTCGCAAATTCTAAAGTAATGCAAAAACTAATTTATTGAATTATAATATAATATATATATTTCCTTTAATTATTTCGTATTAACTTTGCAATATAAATTTGAGAAAGTTATGAATGATTTTGTAATCAATATAGTCCAGGATAAAATATAGTTTATTATTAATGTTTTTTAGAAAAAATACTTGAAAAATAATATCATTATTATCAAAAAAATAGAGAATACTTAATACAAATATAAAAAATACTTAAATAATATTATAAACCATTAAACAAAATTTCTTATTAATAAGCCTTTAGCTTTATTGCTTATCTTCAAATAAAGTTCTCGATTTATTAAAGATTTATACGCTATTGTTAAAACTTTTAGATTTAAAAATACTATTAATAATATCAATAATAAACTAATATACTAATTATCAAAAATATAAAAACAAGGATATTATATTAATCGATAAATTATGTTTTCTAAATTCAAAAAAAATTTTGATTATATTAAAGAAAACAACAAAATAAAATAGATTAACAAAGAAATTAAAGATTTGGGTTTTTTTTACAATAAATATAATCTATTAAATATTGATAATGAATAATACCGATTAAAAGTGCTTTTTTAATTTATATTTGTATTTAAAATTGAAAATATGGATTTGAATGTTTTTATTAAGTTAGTAAAGTATAATATAATGGTTTAGAAACATTTGAATATTAATATTCCGATTAAAAAAGTTAATTACAAAATAAGCTTAATAAATATTATAATAGTTCATTATCAAACTTTTGCTAAATCTAGTAACTATATTATTGTATATCAAAACATTAATAAATATATTATTTTCAAAATATACAAATATTCTTTTATAATCATTAATAATAATCTTATATAGTTTTAAACATTGTTAAAAAAATATATTATTAAACAAATTAAATAATATTAAATGATTAAACTAACTATTCGCTATCCGTTAAATATATATTTATATTATATTTAACAATTAATAAATATCTTTAGCTTGGAAATTGTTTGTTACAAAATAAAGGAGTTTAATAGTAGATTAACGGAAATTTGTACGAAAAGAAATGTAATCGATAAGATATATATTTCTAAAGAATTTTATAATTGGTTTAAACTTTATACTATTGCGAAAAAAGCTTAATATCAACAAATTTTTAATTTGTTAACTTTTCAAAAGCTTTTTTCTAATAAAATAAATTCTTTTTTATATTTGAATATTTATGCGAAACTATTATTGATAAGATTTGTTTAAATCTCGATTTTGATATTAAACATTTTCAACGATTTAATTAAGAATAATATTCAATCTTTGATCAAAATGTATCAATATTATTATTATTGAAAAAAAAAGAATTATAGTTTTCTATATATAATTTACTTTTTTTTAATACAACAAATTATATGCGTTGATTTAGCTTTTTAACGAAAAACAGTTTTATAAAGATTTAATAAAGAATATTATTTATTAATAATTCCTTTCTTTATAATAAAATATACTTCGATTAGAAATTCTAATCATTTATTTGTATATAGCAATACTTTGAACATTTTTGGCTTGAAGAAAAAGTATAGTTTATATAATATAGCTATATTCTTTGTTTTTCATAATAATTATAAAATTGAGAATTAAATTTATTCTTTTTCTATTCTAATAAAGAAAACTAACATTTTTTAATCGATTAAATCAATCAAAGCTTTCTTTAAAGTTTTATTGTTTAGTATTGGAAAATAGCAATCATTATTATTCAAAACTAATTTTAAAGATTATAAAGTTGTAAAAAATAATATAGAGTTAAATTGGAAAATCATTATAGATTTAATAAATATATTAGCTTCGAAAGCAATTATTAAAATTAATACAATTGTTATAGATACTAAGTTTTTATATATTTTTATAATTCTTTATACAATTGTAAAATATAGCGAAAATGATTAATCTTTGCTTTTTTTGAGAATGGTATATTATTTCCAACGATATTTAAATTATATTGTAATTTGATATTAATCTTTAATAAAAATGTATTAAAAAGAGAAAAATTTGTAATTTTTAATTTTTCGATAAATATTTGTATATTTTTTACATATCCTATTAAACAAATATTTATAAGAATTTTGTTTTGGAATAATTCGTTAATAGAAAATAACGTTTTGAAATTATTAAATAAACCAAAAAAGCAATTCGATTTGTAATACAAAAAGTCGAAAAAGAATACTTTAGCTTTTTTTGCAAAAACTTTCAAAAAAGTAAAAAAACAAAAGAAAATATATAAAAGATATTTATTTTTTGATTGTTTAGTAATAGTTTATATATTAAAACTAAACATCGATTTTTTTATAAATAAAAAGTTTATTACCTTTTTCTATTTTATTTTTGATGATTAGAAATCTAATTGTTTGCGTTTTTTAAGCTTTAATATTTATAGTTTTTAAAACGAATTCTTTAAAGATAATGAAGATTTAAAATCTTCGAAAAAAAAATAATATAATAAAAAAAAGAAGTTATTACAACAATTTGTTTGCAAATCAAAATTGTTTTATGCGTTAAAGAAATCGTTTATTATATAAAGCAAATGATTATAGATTTTCAAAGTGTTTAAAATCGAAGTAATGAATTCGAAATACAATAAATTCGCAAAAAGATACTTTGCGAATTCGTAAAATATAGTAATCAATATTAAAGAATATTGAATCAATGGATTTTGTTAAAGTATTTTGTTAATATAGCAAAATGAGTATATTAGTTTATTTATTGATATACAAACTTGATTAGGTTTGTTTTTGCGGTTTTCTTTTATTTTTTGTTTTTGATTGATTAAAATTGATTAATAAATAAAATAAAAAGGAATATAAAATTATAAAATAACTTCAATCATTCGGATTTAATACTTTTATATAACCTCGCCTTTTATAAAAAGTATTTATACTTTTTTTATTTTTTATTTTAAATTATTATATTATATTTTGTTTATTAAGTTTTATTACCTTTTTTTTGATTATATATATATTTATTATAACCTAGATCATTCATTTTGATTGTTTTTCCCTTTTTTGTTGTCCATGATCATTCTAGCTGACTCTAGCCTCTACTCCTCTCTTATTATATTGTTCTCTCCCAAAAGGCTATTCTTTTTGTTGTTGTTTTCACCCTTTATCTTCTTCCCTTTTACAATATTAATAAGTATATAAACTATAATTATATAATTTATCAAAAACAAACGCTTATAATTATTAAAAAGAATGCAATTAATACGCTTTTGTATATCTTTAACGCAAAAGCAATAGATACTTTAAAAAAGCTTTAAAAAACGTTTAAATTATTATTCAATGCGAATATACAACAATAATTATACATCGATAACATCTTTATAATATAATATAAACGTACAAATACTTTGAATATTTTTTCATAAACGTTTTTAAAAAGTTATCGATTAATCGATCAATATATAGTCAATATATAATGATCCTTTAAATACTAAAATATAATCGATAATAAAGCAGCGAATAAATTAATAAACGCAAAAGCTAAAAGCGATAGAATGAATTCAAGGTTTATTATACAATCTATAATCAATAATATAAAATCGATAATATAAAATCGATAATATAAAACTTGGTTTAAAATATTATAAATGAATAGTAGTACAAAAACAAATCAACGTTATTAGAAAGATAATACAAATAGCAAATAAATTATACTTTGAAAAAGTTGATAAAATTTAAACTTTTTAAATCAACTTTGTATTAATTATTTGCATTGCGATTTAGATATAGCAATTTTAAAGCTTATTATAAATAATTCAAATACAAAAACATAAAAAATTATTGTTTATATAATAAACCTAGAACCTCGAAGCATTTTGTTTTCTATAAAATCTTAATCAAAGAATTCTATTTGTAGTTGTTAAAATTTGTTTATTTATAAGCGACCGTTTAAAAAAGATATAACTATATACAATAGCTTTTCGTTTTTCTATAAAAGTTCAAGCGCTTTATTACAATAATATAATACTTTACGTTTTGTAACCGAAAGCTTCATAGTATTTTAAACAATACTTGATTTAATATTATATTAAACCCTTTCTCTTTTTCCTTTACCCTTTTTTTATCCCTTTCTCTCTTTTCCTTTTTCACTCCCTTTTCTTTTCTTTTCGCTTTATTTTGAAACCTAATTTGAAGCGTAATTTATAAAACGCAATATAATACTTTATACAATGATACAAAAGCTACATTTTAATATAACAATTGCTTTTTTAGTATTTTTTATCAATACAATTACTATATAGTTTAATATCTATTTTCTTTAGATATAATAAACAAAGATTAATCTTTTCAATACAAAACGCTTTTTTAAACGACGAAAGAAAAGCTATTTAATAAAGTTAGAATTGTAAAAGACCATTAGAAAAAGGCGGTTTTAATATTTCAATCTAGCGACGTTATACAATATATACTTAAATGGTAAGCTTTTAGGTCTTCGACTCATTAATGTATCACCCGTCTCTTGTACTCCTTAAAAGGTTAAAAGCCTAGCTACCTTATATCGAAGTTAAATATAATAAATAAATAAATAAATAAATAAAGTATATTGTTTTGAGAACTTATCGAACGAATTCGAAAGTTAGTAAAAAATTTATCGAATTAAAAGTTAAAAAAAAAAAAAAAGAATGAAATAAAACACAATTTATATTGTCATTTTCTTTTCAAATAACATTTGTTAAATGGGTTGAAAGAATAATATATTTCTTTTAGTACAAAGTATATTTTATAATAGAACGATAATAATTAAGAAATTATACAAAAAACTTTAATTAATTTTTACAAAAACTAAAATAATTCGAGCACTTTTTGAAAAGAATCATCAAAAGATTTTATTTATTTCGGAGTTTTATAACGATCATAATTACGAAATGAGTAATATTGATTTAAAAGATCAATTTGCTTTTTCAATATTAGATTAACAAGAATGATAATAAAAAGAATACTAAATATTAGAATAATAACTATTAGTTATTGTTTTAATTAATTGTTATCGAATTTACGTTAAGTTAACAAATAAAAACTGTATAGTTAAAATGTTTAAATATAATAACTTTTGGAAAGCTATTGCAAATGGATTAATAGTTCGATTTGGATTTTTATTTTAAATTAAGAAGTTTAAACATCAATGTGAAAGTTCAATTGAAATCGTTAGACTTTTCAATTTATATCAATTAGTTAAGTTATTAAAAAAAAGGAATTATAGAGTTTACAATGGTTAAACTTTGAGTAGTAAAAGAGTTGTATTAAATAAACAATCTTTAAATTTTAAATAAAAAGGGGTTAAACATTAAACATATTATAAATGCGAAGAGTGTAATATTAATTTGTATAATAATAATAAATGCTTGAATAGTTATCAGAAAATAGAGATGTAATTTCTTTTGAATCTTCGAAATCCTATTGTTCTAATTGGTGGAAAAGATCTCTGTTAAGCGATGAAGTCGCTTTTTAGCATTCTAGAGGATAGTAAGTAAAAGAGACGTTTATATAGCAAAACCTCGATACCAAGATCCTCTATAGAGGGATAATCTTGTTACAAAGATAACAATTTCGGTTTTTATAAAGTTTGATTGTAAAATAATTAATATTCTCATATTTATTGATATAGAACTATTTTTATTTTTTTATTTTTTAAAACTTTTGTATATTTTGGATTTATATCCTTTAGACTGTTAGAAATTGGCGCCCTCGCTTAACAAGGATCTTATTGATCAATTAGATTACTAAGATTCTTTAACTTTTTAATAATTTTCAACTTCAATCAATAATTATAAATCTTTCTTGAAATAATATATTATTTAAATTTAAATTCAAGGTATCGCACGGGCCATATTGGGCGCCAATTCGTGATAGTTTAAAGGATAATGATTGTTAAATTGATATTAGGCTTATATTAGATTTATACTTTGTACGGATTTAGATTTAGATCCAAATCCTATCAAGACATTATCCTATTGAAACTAACTAAACCTCGATATAAGAACACCCTGGAATGTCTTTTTTTGGCTCTAAAGAAAGTGTTTATATGTTCAAGTTTCGCTGTACATTTTATAATATAAAATCGCAGGGATTTCAAATGTCTTACTATAGGTTTAAAGTTGATGGTACAGCTCATTACATGATCCAAAGTCCACCTGTAGATAGTGTATACAACGGTTCTTCAAAATTATATTAAAGTGTTAATATTAAAAAAAAAATATTAATTCTTCGGATTTATTTTATTTTGCACGAAGAGAAAGAGTATATATAACCAGCTACAGCCAGTCGCTGTTCAAAGAGGAACAAAATAAGATATACTACTAATGAGTATTATAATTCCGTAAGTACAATTTCAACGAATAACTCTAAAATACAATTATTATTAAAATACAATTATTATTAATATAAAAATTACTATTATTATTACAGATTTGATTACATATATACGCTATTTGATTTGATTATATTTTTGAATTTAGCGAATAATTCTATATATTTCTTTTGTATTTATATAGGTGTTCATTTAAATTGTGTTTACGGAATCATGATACCCATTGGTGCACCAAGTACGTAGTTCCACATGCAGTGAATGTACTGTACACACATGCGTGTTCCGACAATCATCAAAGTGTTGTATTGTACGTAGGGATACTCAGACACCGATTAGCTAGAAGAACTTGAATCGCTAGATGGCAACCTACTCGTACTAGTTTACTCGAGTAACGCAGATACTACTCGAGTAGTGGCTATACAGTGCTCGAGTACCACCAACCAGTGATCAGACCTTCCACTGCGCCTTTAAAGCACGTGGTTCGACCTCTCCATACGTGGTTGTTGGAATCACACTGTAGGCCTACGGTTGTGTTGTGCACAATTGTATGGTATGAAAAGTATATATTGAATTGGTTGTATCCTCCCCTTCGTATAAAAGGGAGGGGATATATCTAACTATAAGGGAAATTATATATTGACTAATTTCCTATACCTTTGCCCAAAATAACTAAAGAGATGAAAAACTCTTTTAATGCATAATATTCATTTCGTATTTATATCTTCTTTTGCTTGTATGGTACAATTGCCTACGGCATTGTCCGATACACGCAGTGAATATGATAACTTCCATGATCCTATTCACGTGTTCCGACAGTGGTACTTGAGTATATGGCCACAAGAATATGGCACCTGAATGAAGTGCTGGTAGGCCCTAGATCCTGGCTTCCAACGTACCGACATGAGTTTGTTGGCACGTTCATGCTATAAGCAAGATAAGGGCCTGGTCGCGAAGGCTATAGAGCCTGTATATAGTTTGGCCCATGGAGCCTGACTTCTTGTAACTGCCTCTACTGCGTACTCGCATATATGCATGCCAGACACCTATACCTACCTACACTTAGCTACTCCTCTCGCAGCGTGGCATCCATCAACTTCTGAACTCTGCCAATCTTCCATCAAACCTCATACCTGGTGGCCCTAGTCTCTGGCAGCAACATAGCCGTTTGTCGCATAGTGAATGGCTTCAGTGAGCTGCTATACATACACACCTAGATCTATTGTCACAACATGTGGCGCCACGATGATTAGCCCCATCGTATGCAACCAACCAAGAGCTTCACGGCTTGATACAACCCACATTCATCAGTTTTACGTACCGTGCTTGATATGATATCGGAGAATATGATAAAGGACTTTCGGCTAGCAACGTTAGTTGTCAAGGTTAGTCTGAACCTAATTTGATGCGCTTGCTCAATTACGATTACCGGGCCAGAATGCTAAAGATTACGGTTCCAATAATTGGAAGTCTAATTCTACTTCAGCATACCGGTAGCTTTTTTAGATGCTTTGTGGACGCTTCTTCTTCTTCTTCTTCTTCTTCTTCTTCTTTGATGATGCACTGCCTTACTTCCTTACCTGTGTTGCTTTACTTTATTCACGTCTATTCACTCGAAGCGTGTTTACTGCGAATATTTCTGAATGTATTATATAGCTAGTATCACCAGGAAATTGAAAGCATCGAGGAACGTCTTCCCCAAACTCACCAAGAGCCCTCTTAATTCTTCAAGATGTTGGCCAGTTCTATATCCAAGAGGGTGGCCTTGATGATCATCCTTATCTTCGTCCTTTATCTCGCTTTTCGAGACGAACCATGGTCCTTGGAGACTCCGATCTTCCTTCAAGAATCCCCCAACACCACACCGAAGGATCCGACCAATGTCTTCGAGCCGGTCGACATCCACAACTCTACGGAATTGACCCAAATCTCGAATCTCGTTCTTCGGCTGAACAGTTTTGCACCTCCACAAATTACCAGACCCGCTTGTCAAGGCCGAACCCTCTCGATCGATGAGATTACAAACAATACTGAGCGTCGAGATTTGACTCCCGTATCTGACGAACAGGTTGAGCAAGCACGCAAAGCGCACGCGGATGTGGTAGATATGATACGAAAATTCTCTCATTTAGTCCCTTACAAACCCCGAACCAGAGGCATCGTCACGGTGGCGGGCGGAAGATACACCGGCGCATTCCTCGTTTCCCTGTGCATGCTTCGTAGGACGAATTCGACCTTACCTGTGCAGGTCTTCATGCCGGCTCAGGACTACCATAAACATACCTGTGAATCGGTATTACCATCTCTTAACGCGCGCTGCGTCATAATTCCAAAATATGAGGGCCTCACTATCGCAAGATATCAGTATAAGGTATTTGCGGTTATCTTGAGTAGTTTTGAGGAAGTGCTGTTCTTGGATGCGGATAATTTCCCTATTGTGGATCCAGCTGAGTGGATGGATGCAAAGGTGTTCAAGGATACGGGTTATGTCTTGGTAAGGAATTTTCCAGCTCACATCATCAGGTTTTGGAGTAGTCTGAACAACAGTCCGGCAATGTGAGATGCTTGATTCTTGATTCCATTTGGGATGTTGAATTGTACTCAAACGCTTACGGCGTTGTCAACCACCGAAAGTTTTCGCTGCTAGCATGCTAGGCTGGAGAATTAGAAACCATACCCTTTTGTTGCTCAGCGAGAAATTCCACCACTAATAATCATATAGTGGCCAGACTTCTGGTGGGCAACCACATCTCCCCACTACTTCCAAGTTCTCAACATTCCCACTCCGCCCCTCCTCGCCTTCGGTACGACCGAATCCGGCCAAGTACTCATCTCCAAACGTACGCACAGCGACGTTCTCATGCTAGCCCTCTACTACAATATCTTTGGCCCCTCTTTCTATTACCTACTATTAACCCAATGTGACGCCGGCGAGGGAGACAAGGAGACATGGCTATACGCCGCCGTCGCGCTCGAAAAAAGCTACCACCAAGTCAAGCAGAAGACTGGAATCATCGGGTTTCATACAGACACCCAATTCAAGGGTGCGGGCATGTTGCAACATAACCCCCAAGATGACTATTCCACATTTATGCAAGAAGAAAAAAAGAAGAAGAAACACCCGGTATTCAGGAAAGATGAAACGCCCGACATATCGTTCATTCATCACAATCTTGTTAAATTATCGCCGGCCGAGATGATTGGTTGGATCAAAGATAACTCGGGGCGTAGGATGTGGGGGGAGAAGAAAAGTACGATAAATAGGTTTAAGAGGGATTTAGAAGCAGCCGTTTGGGAGGAACTTTTGTGGGTCGCTTGTGAGTATAGAAATACTTCAGTGGCTTCGGAGCAAGATGTCTGTGACGCGCTGATGGGACATTGGGGGGCAATTGTGTTGAAGGAGGCGCTCGAGGAGAGGGTCAAAGAGCATGGGGGAAGGGGGAAAAATGTAGGGGTAGCGAGCGACGCATAGAATTGGATGGATGCGGAGTTTGGGATTCTTCTTTTGGAATAATTACACGCTTGCATGGCCCGCGTAGTGTCGCGAGCTAGGAGCGAAAAGGCATATTCAGATATGGGCGTTTTGAGCAACCGGGGGGGTTCCGATTCCGGGGATATGGCAATCCATATTTTTATATGAAGATACGATGGCGTCTTAGTGTTGGTTGGAAAGACTTTCAGAAACGAGGGGGGCGGTTCTTTTTTTCTTTCCCTGTATTTATTATATGGCTAGGGAGGTGGCTGGGATTGATTGTTCATCCATAGGGTGAAATCAACACACACCAACCACATCAATAGTCGTTAGTTAATGAAGAAAATATTGGCTTCAAGAGTACGCTTTTAGGGACTGCAGTATGGGTGGAAAAGACTGATTTGGAAGGCTTGAAGAGATATGGTGGCAGATATGAACCATGGCAGCCTCTACGGAGCTTGTTCTCCCAGCAGATAAGATTCCTTTCCTTCTGAACGATTTAACTTGTTTGAGAAAGTCATGTCATGTAGGAGTTTTAACTCGCTTTATAGATTCAACCCATTTCAGAGCTTCAATTACCTTGAAATTCGAATTATCCAAAGGTCTGGGATTCCTTTGAGGGATCCAGTCATAGAGATATGAAAAAGGATTTCCCCCGCCCCTCCTGCTCCCCCTCAAAAGAAATCGATCATAATTGACGGAAAAACATATATTACTCAAGTGGTAAGCCACATTTGCGGATTCAAAGATGTATCTCAGCTGAATGAAAAAGATGAAGCCAAGTTAAACAACAAGCTAGTACCCCCTTGGCACGTATTTTTCACCCCCGAAGAGCGTACTCGACTTCCTTAGTCTCGGAACCGATCCTGGTGGCGGAGGATAATATGTCGGATAACTCCCACTTGCCCATACTGCCGGCGATGCCGGCGGTGCATTCAATCCCGTCCTCGGCTCGGCTCGAATATAGTCTTCGGGTGACCGTACATATGTGCGTTTTGCTTTCTTGCCCCAAAAATTGCTGAATCCGCTTCTGAAATTATACCATTCGTCGGACAATATTAGTACTAGAGAGATGATAACTATGGTTAGAGGGATGGCTATTACCCAGAAGAGCCATTGCGTGAGCTCCATGTTGCGCACGTCGTTGGTGTTCATGCCGAGGATCGAGGCTACGGTGCTTAGGGGGAGGAAGATTATGGTGACAATTGTGAAGGCGTAGACGGCTGTTTCTTGCCTATCTTTGTTTGTATCGATATTTTGAAGATTCTAGGCCGCAGAATTAGTATTCGTCTCTCATGTTGTATAAATCTCAAGGGAGAAAAGAGAAGTATTACCCAGTTCTCGAGGTAATTAGCACGATCATTGATATTACGGAAGACATCGATACGTTCCTCGATGAGTGCAAGACTTTCTCTAAAGAGGAGTCCGTGTATACCACGAGGACTATTGGGAGATGACTGGTTGACGAATGGACTCGGAGTTTCCATGTTCAAATCAAATTCGTAGTTATCGCGATAATGAACCGGTTTCTCATAGCTCATGTTCATTCTGGCACGAGGTTCAACAAAAGTTGATGGTTTGTACTCGTATTTAGGCGAGAGAACTAATCGATTCATTGGGCCATCTTGAAAGTTTGGCCGCAATCGAGCGTTCTGAGCATCATTTAGAACTTCTCTTTGACTTTCAAGTGTTTCCAGAATGACCGAGATTTCTTGCTTGAGGTCAGTAATTCTACCCTGGTGTTCTCTATTAATTGGGTCGGCATCGATATCAAATTCCTTATGGCTTGTTAGATAGTATGAAAATCGCCAATTTTGGAGTACATACCAGAGACTTCATATATTCTACATAAGTCTCACAAATATCTGGACATAGCCCAGTCAAATCTTGTGACAGTTGAAATGTTATGAGAGAAGCCACATCGAAAGGTGCGAAGATAACGTAATCGGAAAGCTGGTAACGCGATAGATTATGAAGAGTCTCTTCCATACCTTCGTTTATGAGCTCGAGACATAGATTGATGTGCGTGTACCAGAGGGACGACATGTCCTTTGTGAGAGCGAGAGCCATGAGAAGATGTAACCATGCTCGAGGTAATTTGTCGGAGATATTGATTTCGCAGCGGTCCACAATTGGCACTCCAGACAGAAGTTCTTTGAATTGTTCTGTCCGCTTTCCTATAAGCTCCATCCAATCGGCAATATTTCTGACAACTCTCATATATGTGCTCAAGTTTGTGTCAGGAAACATATGAGGTGCGGTATTCAAATTTTCGCTCTCTGAGGACCCATCTGGCTGGATCAAACCATACGGAAGCATTGCCTATTAATTAGCTCAGAACCAACTGATGAGATATTAACGCACTAAAATCATATCATAGAGCGGGCCCCAATACTTTTCAGTGGTAGGACCTGAATGTTGTGGCGATAGAAAGAAGACAAATAAAGCCTCTGCAGCATTGGCAAGTTCAACCTGTAATTCGTAAATTTTCCGAAGTGACTGGTCGGCCTGAACCTTCCTTTCGGCCTTGATCAAAACATGATAAAATTGTTTCCTTGTATGTCTTGGACTGGCTTTGTAGGCAAATCGATCACTTAGATTGGTTTCGTTCAGAAGGTAGTCATCGATCTCTTGCAGATCCTCTTGCAGTAAAATTTCGTTTACACCTGCAACACCATTAGGATTTGAGGAGTTTTTGGTGGAGTTCGAGCTATTCGGCACATCAATTTGAGTATTTATCCAGTTAAAGATATGAAATTCGTTCAATAAAAGTGTTTTAGTTGCTGCTGAAGAATGGGCAGATGGAGATGCGGAACCTTTTGGATTGGGATTTGGTTTTGGTGTGCTCACATCCGCATCATTGAGGTTTGATTGGTTAGAGCCACCGTCTTCTGTATTTTGGCACATATTCTTACCAAGCCCTGTAACTAACTCCGCTGATGCGTCCAAAACCCCGGCTGGGGACTTTTTTGACTTCGAGCTTACACACGTCAACTACCATCAAGTATATATCAAACGGTCTTACCTAGATTTGAATTCAAGAGCAACTTTCGACCTTTCTGCTTGCTTGAATATCCTTGGCCAATCCCTTGGTGTGATCTTGCTTCCGCCATAGAAAAACTCAAATCTTAGTGGCCAAAGCTCTAAGAAATGTTTTATAAAGTCCTAAGTGAACAAACATTAGTGACTAGAATTTTGAAGAAATATAACATGGAGGCTTCGCACAGTCCATGTTTTGCATTCTCCAAGGGGCAATGACCACGAGGTAGAGCCAAATCCTGAGATAAGAAGCGTTCGTATAGGTAATTCGGGGCTGTTGTTTCGATGTGGAACAATGGAAGTGTATTTTTTGATTAGTTCTGGTGTGGACAATCCAGCACACGAGATTATGAAGGCTAGAAGTAAGTCAGCCTTATATATTTAGAGGGAATTGTACTGGCTCTAGTTACAATCTTCCAGGATAAGAAACCAGGCCTGCCCGATATGAAAGCACGATCCTGCTGGCGTGTCTGGCAGATGACATACAGCTTGCTTCAAGTCGCGCACTCTTGGTGTCATAGACTGCCGTGTCTGTAGCAGAGTTCTTGGGGGGTGGGATGAAGATTGCACATCGGAAGGAGTGTATTTTTGAAGTGAAAAGTAAGGTAGGCAAAGCCATATAAGTTTTCTTGGTTTGGATACTGGGGCTGGAGTTTCGTCGCGGATTGGTTCTTGTAGAAGTTTTGGAACCATATGGTGAATTTTAGTGCGGCTAGAAACTTGCACTGTTTTATCATGTCTTCTTTTCACGCGCTCGAGTAACCTGGTGATGCCAATTCTTTCACCCACTTTGAGTCCATCAAGATTCAGTAGACTATTCTGATCAAACTATCAGTTATCAAGCAGCTCCACTTGCGCTCAATCGAGAAAGATATACCTGGAAGCCATCGAATTCCATAGGGGAGTCCTCAAAACGACTTGAATCATTAGTTAGTATTGAAAGAATTATATCGAGTCACTCACATCCATTTGAAAAGTGGTATAGGTAATCTTCCATCTGACGTAGCTTGTCCAGGGGCTATCGTGAATTCAACAGAATGCATTCCTCCCATAATTCCGTCGCCAGTATAACGAGATTGTATTACTCCATCTAGTTTGGGGTGCTGTATAGCTGAAGAGCTGTGTGGTTGAAGTGGAGGCGTTGGACCTTCCTTCTCAAAACGTTCCGGTTTTGAGTCTTGAGTATTCTCTGACTGCAAAGAACCATTGTTATGACGCGAAAGTCTGAAAGAATAGCTCTCAGACTCGGGTAGAGGTAATCCAAAATCGATTTCTGCGGTCCTACTCTCGAGACCTCCATATCTTACATCATAGCTTTTCAAATTGGGCATTTTGCCATGACTCGAGCTTCGAGACCTGGTGTATCGATATCGATTGCGGGAATTGGATCTGGAACGCCTTCTGCTGCGTGATCTTTCATGACGAATGTAGTACGGTGACTGTCTTGTAGCTGCTCTGTCTAAGTAATACTCGTTGCCAGTTCTTTCCCTCATGACTACAAAAGGGTTTGGATTGTAGTGTGATGTCGGTTGATACCCCTTATCACTGCCAGTATTGGGAAAATCATTGACTCTACGAGCCTCTATAGAGGCCAAAGATGGGGCAGATGGGCTTCTTGGGCGGCTCCGAGAAGTTTCATGTGGTGGAAGACTTGGGGAAAAAGTGCGGCGGGGTAGTCGGCTCGTACGCCGATCGTCGTAGAAATTGTAACAATCATTCTCATCGATTATAGCACCTCGTTGAGGGAGTATTCCTGCAGTATGACGCTGGTCTTGACCACGTCGGCGGCGAACACCAAGATCTGGTATTTCTGAGGGGGCTTCGTTAAATCGGACGGGCAGCGTTTCTGCTCGACGTGGACCACGGCTGTATAGACGATCATACGAATCATCACCATGACCCGCCATTTCTTTCTGGGAGGAAACTTCTCACGATTGGGCTCCAAGGAAGCGTTTTGGTGGGCAGGCAATGAATCTCAGCCCCCAGTAAGCTGAAAAGGTGCCCAGGCGTGACTCATGCAGATGTGAAGAAGATACTGCATCTTACAGCCCGATTGGTGGCATATACCCCATTGGATGAATACATTCTCCCATTGACTTGTGCATTTGCATGTGCCTGTGGTCGAACTCATTGGTTGTATCTGGGGTATTGCTTCCGGAGAATTTGATAGTAACGCCCCTTATCATTGATGCAGAGAGCTTGGCACGTGTAGGTCAAGGTTTGGATACAACCTCGTGACTCGTATTCTCAACATCATACTCGTAGTCTCCCAAATTCAAACACATTTGCAAGCAACTTTACCTGATCTTCATATTTGTTATCTCACTGAGCCACGAGCGTGTCGGGTTGTATCATCCAACCACACTCAGGAGTTTTGTTCGTGAGATGGTATCAAGAAGCGCGTTACCAACTCTAATTATATGAAGACATGGCGAGCTGGAGGCTGGTGGACTACTGCCATTTCCCGGTTGGGAGTTGAATTGGCTTAAGTCTTTCCAGTTCCAAGGATGAATTCCTCTAATAATTGCAGAGTCGCACGAAAGACCCGAGACCAGGGGATGTGACTGGGCATGAATATGTTCTTCTCTGTTCAAGACAAAAGACTTGAAGAGATTCAACAATATGGAACCGTTATCACTGAGCGGTCCATTGTCTTTCGTTGACCCAACAGTAGCACTGATGATGTTGAAGCGCTCTCAATATTACTATAGCCTACCCCCTTCCTGGTGAACAACAGCAAACTCACCGGCCTATACATAGAACCGTGACAGGGACAAAGGTAAAATCCATTGTTGTCGATTCTTTGTTGCTGTTCAAATTCAACAATGAAGCAAAGACATTGAAGGGATTGCGGTTCAGACAAAGGGGCTACCCAATTATATAACAAGGCTATTATGCCCTCGACCATCTGACAACTTTTAAGAAATTAACTCTAACCACCACGTTACTACATAAAAGAACAAATTAGAATCTACTCCAAAACACAAGTCAAAAATGGAAAATCAACAGGTTCTCCGAGGAACAACTCCACTCGAAATTACATTTGGCTTCGAGCTCGAGTTTTCTATCCTCTCAGTACCGGATCAGTTCCTCGATCCTTCGCCCAACGATCCTCGTATAGTCCAAGGCATTACTCGACCAGTGGGATATCCAAATGTGTTTCTTCCCTACATACCCCGGCCAGCTATTGTAGCCGAAAATGGTGGAGAAGGAATGGGTTGGCCTGAAGAATGGCACCTTCAATTTGATGCCCTGAAGAGAAACATCGCTGACCTTCTAACAGGAAATGGATACCCAGCAGTCGCTGATTGTGACTATGATGAGGCCTCCGATGATCCCAACATCAAAGATCTGAAGCAGTGGGTAATTTCAATGGACACTACCATTAGCCACGGGCCTGATACTGAAACTCCGAACTATTATTCGTGGCCGCTTGAAATCCAAAGTCCGGCATTTATCTACAGCGAAGAGAACAAGCAAAAGGTAAAAGATGTACTACAAGTTATTAACAAAGTTTACAGGACGCGATGCGATTATCTCAGCGCAGATGTTCATGTCCACATCGGTAACGGGCAGAGGGGTTTTGATATCCGCACGGTTAGAAACTTTATGGCTTTCGTGTGGACTTTTGAAAAGCAAATCGCAACTATCCACCCACCTCATTACATGACAGAGAAAGCTTTTTCGAAACCAGTGAGTACACATAGTCATCTTGCCGATGTATCAAGAATGATCCGAGAAGACATCGGAGACGACCAAGGTAAGCTTGAAGTACATGACCGGAGCTACGCCATAGACTCTATCATGTCGTTAAATACAGTTGACGAGGCGGTGAGAATGTTGTCAGCAACGAACCTGAATGATAACCGTCTCACGAACAGGCTCACGTATTCTATCTGCAACTTGAAGACAGAGGCGGAAAAGATCAAGAAGACCATCGAGTTCAGACAGCACGCTTCAACTCTGGATGGCGAAGAAATGTATCATTGGATCACCGTTTGCAGATCCCTCGTCTCTTTTGCAGGCACCTTGGACGATCAATTGTTGATAGAATTCTGTAGGGAGCATATCAATAAGACAACAGACGAGTTCTCCATAGTTGAAGTCCTAATGGCTATTAATCGTCCAATGCAAGCTTACTATTATGGAGCAAGAGCTACGGCAGAGACACGCAAGAAGAAGGAGGAGGAACACCAGGAAACCTTGGAGGAGAGAAACAAGCAAAAGTGACGAACTTTCCCTTCCAAAGCTCCTCTCCCTGTCAATGTCAGCACCAGATTCTCGACTACTGTAAAACATAAGTAAATTTCCATTTCATTTAACCTCTCAGAAGCACCCCAGATTCTCTTCTAGACCGTAAGTATTTCGCAATTTCAATTCAATGCATTTTCTTTTTTTTTCGATTTTCACCGACCGATTTTCATCTCCGTGTGAAATCTTTCTCTCAAGTGACTGACTGATGTGAATTTGCATCGACGTGATGATGATAATCCTACAATGAGCTCCTGTCCCATTGCGAACCGGGATATCTTCAATTACCCATCTGGATGAGGAGTTGAAAGCGAGAAACATATTCAATGTGAGCCACTTTCTCCACCAAAATCCAGAAATTTCCCAAACGCAATGTTTCACCATACGAGTATACCCATAACATAATTCCCCTCCCTTTTATTTGCCCCTGTCTCCCTCGCTCCGTCCCTCGCTTACTCCTCTCTTCTTCACCTCCTCATCCAACTCCAACTCCAACCCCTCATCTCCCATCTCCCATCTCCCATCCTCCATCCTCCGTCCTCCGTCCTCCGTCCTCCGTCTCCATCCCCATCACCAATCCCCATCCCATACACACCCATTACCCCCTCTCACCCCAACCTCACTCCAGCCCAACTCAAACCACCGGCAACGCAACCCGCCAAGAATCCTGCAACAAAAACCCACTCCTCGTACAAAACCCCACATCCGCCTTCCCACCATGCGCAAGCGCACACTTGAACCCATCACAACAAGGGATGCCGGGAACGTGACACACGGCATCTCTTGAGATACAGAGTTTACTGATCTGCTATTTGACGTGAACGAGATGAAGAATTAGAACGAGTGTGAAGGGGGATTTGGAGTTGAGATTGAGATTGAGACCTAGAGGATAGACGAGGGGGATAAAGGGGATAGGATGATACATAGATAGATAGACGTACATCATCAGCAAGAACCCCTTCGCTTGTACTGGTAAAGACTAGAGGTACCAAGGATGAAAATGTTAAGAGGGAGACGAGGGTACATTGTAAGAGGTACATTATCGATGTAGAATATTAGTGGAAGTGGAAGTGGTAGTTTAGTTTAGTTTGATGTAATATAATGTAATGTAATGTAATGTGCCAGTGAAGGTTAAAGAACCTTTGAATTTCCGATTGTCTACTCAAGTAGAAGTAACTGACCGAGATAATAAATACGTGCTAGATGCCACATGCTACATTCGTTATATATTTAACACCCCTCCCCCCCTCTTGAAAAGCCCAAGGGATACTCTTCACAACCAATTTCAAGGGGAAATGTATGTCTAGCATCTGACATCTACGCGCATTCCACTCCCGCATTCCACTTCTGCATTCCACTTCTGCATTCCACTCCTGCATCCCGTCATCCCCCCTCTACTCAGGACATTCCACGGGTCCAGCATAGGTATTTCTTTACCGATAATGAATACGGAATCAAAAAGCTGGGGATTGTCTTGTTTCTTTCTCCCTTTCTTTATTTTATCTCTATACTCGAGTACATCGTATAATAAGACCCTGACCTTACCCTGTACCAGATAGAAATTTTAACATCACATCACATCATCTAATCCCACCCAACTTATCACCTCCCTCTTTTCTTCTTACTCTACCATTCCATCAACACATCATCCAATCCCACCCAACTCATTCCCCCC
>NGKF01000004.1:2096744-2133110 GCA_002162555.1 Monilinia aucupariae
CTCCCTTTCTCTCTCTCCCTCTCTCTTCCTCATTACTTTCCTCCTATCTTTCCATCTTTCCGTCTCTTCATATTTCTTCCATCCTTCCCAACATCAATATCAACTAGTCTTTAAAGAAAAAGCTATTTCAATTCCTTTATTTCCTTCATATCACTTCATTTCACTCCGGGGCATTTACTTGCCCTTCCCCTTATATCTGCCCGCCCACTCATTCACAAATCGGAATATCAAATAAAGCAAAGCACATAAAAACATGAATGAGAACGCTCGCTTATTTGTAAAAGAGCTCATCGAGCAGTTTGGTATTTGAACTATCACACACACACACTTTTCGTTCCTCTCTCCATATTTCTTCCTCCCAACTGGCCGTCTTACCAATTGGGCTTGGAATCTAATCCAATCAGAGTAAAGACTTCAATCTCGACAAAAACGCCATAACCTAGTATTCCGCATGAATCCAGTTCAATAATTACCATATCCCAATATTCCCACGCCCCTTTTTTGACTATTCACAAATGAACATTGACCTAGCACTGAGAACACCGCCACCAAGCACAGCCGACCTAAAAGCCAAATTCTACCCCCTCTCTCCCGCCCCCTCAAAAATGTTGGGCAGATGCCACACGAATGTATGTTGGCGCAAGCGCATAAAATCGTAAATTACCCTCATAAAAAACGCCATTCAACGCCCTTTGCCACGAAAGTGACCCCCCTCCCTCATTCCCAGTTTTCCATACGGTAAGCACCCATCAATGCTTCTCTTGTCCGGCGAGACGTAACTTGGATTTTTTTGTGAAAGAAAATTTTTTTATACAAGAGGCCGTAAGTCCTCCCCCGAATGTTTAACTCGGGGGTGGTTGCGCTTGTGATCCCCATAATGCATTATGTACATGGTTCAGTGGCTCATTATGTTGTATAGGTACTCTTGAGCTAGCCCATTGCTCTGGTGGTGCCGCGCTTCTTCCACCTTCTTGATCAGCTCGATCGCGTGCAGCTTTCTCTGCAGCTCGCTTGGCTCGTTTCTGTTCGAGGAACAATTCTGGTTCTGACAATTGTCGCACGCTGTATGGTGATGCCGGCCGTGGCACATATGTTGGCTGTGCCACCTGGCTTAAATATGATTCTGGCCCTCCGCTTGCTGCCACTCCAATCGGATTCTCTTGTCTTCGCATTGAGCCGGGGGTTGGGTTATTTATAACAAGGCGGTCCGGGTTGTTGTTATATTGCATTCCATTCGTATTGATACCTTGTCCTTGAGGGGCGTAACGTTGAGCTGCTGGAATGTATCCTGAATGGTTGTGGTTTGTAGGGTTAGGCTGTGCATTATCGATTAGACCAATTCCTTCCTCGCCTTCCATAGCCCCTTTGCTACTACCGAAGGTGTTCTTCCTGTGTTCATTAATGGTCGGTACGCCGTCGTCCCGTGCTTTGTTAGATGCATCCCCGTCCGAGCTTGTACTTTGGAGAGACATGTCATTGTCATTATTGTAAGATGCCTGTTTGTACGAAGAGTCCGCCTCGCGATTCTTGACGCCCACGAACAACCAACGCATGCTACGAGCAAATGCTTTGACCAGATCCCAAGGATTCATAGCATCAGCGAAAGCCATAAGGCCAAGAGGACCACCTTGTTTAGGACCAATAGGTTCCAAGTCACCATCAGGCATGCCTGGATATCTGACCGGGGTAGCATTGGAATCGTATGGTCTCCAAGGAAATGCGAATAAATGTAATACCGAAAAGATGGCCATTTCAATACAGAGTAACAAGTTGGGAATGCCAATCTTCAGGTCCGGGTATGCTAGATACTGGGTTGGCTTGACCATGCCAATGGTAGATGACATCATAATACTAATGGCAAAGCTTTGCCAGAAGGACAAGAAGATGACTGCTTTGATAGCGACAACTTTAAGGAAAGGTTTATGTGGAGCAAGATCAGCCCGCAGTTGAATGTAAAATTGGATAAGACAGAACATAGCGATTGTTACTGCAAGACCTTCGATCACGAGAATCTGCAGATGATTAGTTTAAAAGCATGTCAAGAAGAGAAAACAGATCTTACCCATATATGGGCAAATACTGGAGAATCCGAAGAATCACAATATTTCCCATAGTATTGGGTGAAGACAGCCAAAATCGTCATGGTAACCCTAATAAAACAATATTGATAGACACCCGCCCATATAATGTTGAACCATGTCAAACCACTTCTTGGTGTTCGCCAAGGACCCTTATCACCACCACAACATTTTCTCATCCAAGTCACAGGCCACACCCATGGCGTCGGGATTGCGGTTCGAAAATAGATCTTTTGGCTGTGGAGGTCAGGAGCAATATAATGGCACAGAAGCGCAAAGAAAGATGCGATGGCGAATGCCTCGTAGCACTCTGATATCACACTGTAATATATTTCATGCCAGTATTGCCAAAAACTAAGGAAGGAAGCCACTGAATAAACGGGAACCATGAAAAGGATGCGAATGATGCTGCCGACAGATTAGCATATGCACGTAATCCTGGTGTAGAAGAACATACTGTCGTTGCTCATAAGGCTTCGTATAATGCAACGCATGCATCCACATGAGATATAGGGAGAGAATAATGGCGATCAAGGCCGTCGCAGCAGAAAGTACTATGCCCAACTCATGGAATGTGAAATTACCTACTAAAATTGCTTCTGACTGCCCAACTACCATCATCATCAGCATAATTCCCTGTGGTTGAATGAGGGGAACCCATACTTCGCATATCATCCAGCGTAGCATTACATGTTGTGTTTAGAAACATGACTGCGATTGTTGTCGATTGACTGCTGACCAGCTCGACAACTCGAGCACCGTCGTCACCAGCTTAGGGTGTGATTTAATTCCAGCCCGCTCCCAAATTTCTCCAAGATCTTGATTTATCTTCCGTCCTTCTCTGATTGAAAAATATGTAGTTTTCTTGGGTGAATGAAAGAGTAGGTAAATTCGTGGATGGATCGCAAAGAGTAGAATGTAATGAGATGGTGGCTGTTGTTTTGCGGGATCTGACAAGAGATCTAAGGAATGATTGTTTCAAGTCTTGATTATGACTGTATCGCTCGCTCAAATGGGTATCAAAGGGATTCGAATCACTCGCTCGACAGCTTTCCCACGAATGTTCCAGTTGATGGATGTGCGAAGTTGCGACAATTTGTGGATAGTTGGATTTGCCTGAAAAGGATCTAGAGATCTAGGTAGCAAACCAGTGCATGAAAGTAGGGGACCAGGGGCGGAAGGATTGGAGAAATAAAAGTGTGAATAAGAGAATGATTAGAAGATTAGAAGATTAAGAGAGAGAGAGAGAGAGAGAGAGAGAGAGAGAGATCTCTGTCAAGACAAGGAATGTAAGAATTCAAGGAAACGGCACTGCGACGCTTTGCAAGGGTTTGCTCGGGCGGCGCATGTAATGTAATTGGGTGGTAGGAACTGTTGGAAGTTGGAGGGAAGCAAATGGAAAAAGGGTCGAGGGGATCTGTTGGTTGATAGGAGATGGATGATCTACCAGAAAAGCACGTGCGCCTGTAAGGAAGTAACAGCAATGAAACCGACAAGGAACGAAGGTAACGTAGCGAAACGAAGCGAGACGAAACGAGAACCAATTATGCATCACATACAATTTGACGAGTGCTGGTATATCAATGGTAAAAGCATGAAGAATCCTTCTTATATTCACCCCATCGAGTAATATAATAACTTCTTCTTCTTCTTCTTCTTCTTCTTCTTCTTCTTCTTCTTCTTCTTCTTCTTCCTCTCCTCTCCCTCTCCTCTCCTCTCCTCTCCCTCTCCCTCTTCCTCTTCCCAATATCGCCAAGACACGGCTCATTTCCAGAACCACGATTGATTAATTACAGATACAACCCAAGAAACCAATCAAGGGACATCATGCGATGTTATAAGCAATGCCTCAATAACTCTCATGTGAGCGTCAAGCTTTGCACATGCATAGCCTTAAGCTGACAACCTCTCCGGACGAGTATATCATCATCGTTGGTATGGCATTTGATTCGCCGGTGATAACCCCTCGATCCAACAGGTGATCCGACAGTTGATCAATCCGATCTGATCACTATACGAGGGACTCTACATACTCGAGCGCTCGAGTATGACATATTCATACCCTTCCCGCCTCTCTCGTCTTATTGATTCCTACACTCATTTCCGTAACCCTACGACAGTAAATCAGGGTGTCAAATACTCGATTAGACATGAACAACCTTCTTCCGTATTGGTCCAACGACTCGACTGTGCTCTACAAACTGCGAAACAACTCGGCAAAGGGTCGGCATTCGGGAGGACCTCGTACGGGTAAGATGGATGTTCTACTACGACTAGAGTGCTACTCGAGTAGACCGCTGGTGGACTAATACTGTATCTAATCTTAGCAATCGCCAAAATCGCCAAAGGCTTGCAAAGCTATTCATAGATCTAGCTAGACATCTACTCGTAGATTATACTCTACACATACTCGTAATCTTAAAATCTTAGAAATCTTAAGCGACGCCTTGTATAGAGCTGGTCCATCGTAAACTTACTCCGTATGTATATATATGTATAATGAATTACCTAATCATACAACTTCATCGAGATATCTTTCACAATACTTCAAATAACATACTTGTACTCGCACAGTATCTATACTAGTATACCGAACACCTTTTCAATCCACCCAGTATTTCTTTCGTTTTGAACACCCTCCATTCATCCATCTATCCACTTACTACCCAGCCAAGTCTCTGACCATCACCATACATCTCGGAGCCTCAAAGCCTCAAAGCCTCAAAGCCTCAAAGCCTCAAAGCCTCAAAGCCTCAAAGCCTCAAAGCCTCAAAGCCTCAAAGCCTCAAAGTCCAAGTGGAATGAATGAATACACAATCCAGAATACAGAGCAAAGGATACGACTCGAGTATCCTTCGTACCATACAACGAAAGGATCTTCGACTCTAGGCTTCACTTTGAGGCAAGATGCCAACTGCCAACTGCCAAATGCCAAATGCAAAAGGCAAAATGCAAAAATCCTTCCTTCCTCCCATACATCCCCTCTACATCATGCACATATCATATACTCGGGTAAGTTCACAAGACATCTCTCCTTTTCCTACAGGACCTTTCCCCGAACCAAAATTTCAAAAGAAGAAGACATAATCTCCATCTTTTTGGCCTTTTAACTTTAGGCTCCGATTGTATGGCATCTTCTAAGTTCTCCAGTACCGAATTTGTACCCAAGGAGATGGATGGATCATGGATTAATGGCATGTTCAAGTTGAGAGGAAAGAGGAAGGAGGAAGGAGGAGTTCTCGTTTTGAAAGTTCATCACAGTATTGGTCCTTCGTTTATCGTTCATGCTTCTCCTTCATGAGTTCGTCGGTTCGTGAGTCCATGACTCCATCACTCCATAGTGAACAGGCTGATACATAACATGGCCTACGTGGCGATGATGGGATCGAGTTTCCGTTCGTGATCTTTCATGGGAACCTTCCTTCCATCCTCTCCCCCACAACATCCGAAATATCCTCAATATCAAAACCTCGTTATGTTTATTACATTGTTCATTATTATTTTTATTGATATCATCATCATCATGATTATTATCCCGACTCCTTTTTCAAGGCGCGGAATCTATTGTTAGTATCACCACTCCCTTGCTTTATAGCCAGGTAAAGAAATTTCCGAAAAATTCGGATGAGACGTGGTGAGCACAGACACAGGCATATACACATCGGCAAATTCAAGCCGGTTTCCAAACTCAAACTCAAATTGAGGCAGATATGATGTATATATCTATCGTTACTCGAGGATTATTCGGATCATGAGTAGACAGAACTGTTAAGCCTTAACAGTGACAGTTTAGGTTAAGGAAGAATCGCCTCTGAAGTTTGAAGTTTGAATGCGCGGATTGATCCCACCATGTTATATTGCGACTCAGAACTCACGAGCCAAGAAGACGAAAGGATATAAAAATGCCCCCGTGCAAGTGACGCTTGGGTATGGGAAAGATCATCGTGTGCTGCTGGTATGTATAAGTAAGGGCTTCTCGTCTGCTTTCAACAACATGCAGAAAGGGTCGAGCTACTTTCGTTCCCCTTATATAAGTTTAAATAATAAATCGATTTGAAGAAATAAAATTATTGTAGTGATAACAGTATATATTGTCTAATATACTAGGAGTGGCATATATGTTCTATTAAGTATATAAAGTAGAGACACCTAATTAGATATAGCGCTATATATAATTACAACAGTCTCTTTATAATCGAATTCGACTATTAAAATTATAAAAAGAAAAAGCCTTTTAAAAAGCGTTTTTGAAGGCTTTTTGAAATGCTTTTTGAAGGCTTTTTGAAATGCTTTTTGATATTAGTGTTTTTGTTTTTTCCAAACCTTTAAATGTATTTAAAACGCACTTTGATTGGTTCAACCCAAATCCAAAAAATTTGTGCAATTGAACACTTTGTAAAAACAACTACTTTTGCTATTAATTCCGATTTCTTAGCGTTATATATATATTTCAAAGCTTTATTAACTTTTATAATAACGATTTATTATTATTGTAATATTTATATTTTCTTTTGAAAGTTTAATATTTTATAGTTATATTGTATCACAATACAAAAGCTTCTTTAACGCTTTTCGAAATCAAGATCAAGCTTTTTATTATTTATTAAAAATCCAGAGTAAATTAATTGCTTTATAAGAATATTAGCTTTTTATTTAAAGCTAAGAATCTATATTATTTAAAACCTTTTCTTTTCAATTATATTCTTTTGTATAAAATGCTATTATATATCGATATGTTTAACTTTGTTATAGAACTTATTTTTTTATATCCAATTAATATCGCTTTTGTTATCGCAATATAATATAAAAATAAATGGTTTTAAAAAGATTTGTTTTTTTAAATCGATAATAGGCTTTTTAAACTATACAACTTTTTTTGTATTTTTATTTGCGGTTATAATCTCAACTTCTATAATACAAAGCGTTATAAATTTTTACTTATTTGAAAACTATATTATTATGCTTTTATATCGAATAATAATTACTTTTTATATTGATTTTCGATTTACTTTTGATCTTTATATAGCATTTATAAAAATATTATAAAAACGCAATAGATTTCGCAATCGATTCGAATAAATTGTATTAACTTCGATTATACTATTGAGGAATTCTAAGAAGGGATTTGCAAGGATTAAATATTCTCTTTCAAGAGTATATATCATTTTTGCAAATTAATCAATTAAAAACACAAGATTACTTTTTGTTTTATCCATTAAATAAATCCTTAATCTTACAATTTGTAAATATAAAATTTTATTGTTTTCGTTAAATAACTCTATTATTATAGCTGATTTTAGTATAATACTAATAGAAAAAAAGAGATTTCGAAATATCGAATTGTAGATTTTGAACTATTTTAAAAGCTTTTTAATATAAGCTTTTTAGTGTATTTTAAAAGATCTTTAAGCTTTGTTATCACGGAGAATAACTACGAATATGATGAAATGATATCAGAGAGGGATTAAAGTATAGATATAAAGTAATGATTGTAATATTATTTATCTCTTTTAAATATAGAATCCATCCGTTCTTTATATACTATGTATACGTGATTACATGTGATCATCATATGATTCTATAATTATAAGGATCTACAATACTATAAGTTATAATATTGTAGTATAATAATAATTATAAGGATCTATAATACTATAAGCTTTGATATTATAGTATAATAGTCGTTATAGATTTAAATACTTTTAATAAAGATTAACAAATCTAATTTAATATATTTGCTTAATTAGTTAATACACTAAGCTCGATTAACGCTTTAATGCTTCTAGCTTCAACAGATCGAAAGCGATTAACGTACTTATGCTTTTTAACGTGTTTATACACTTTAGCGTGCTTATACACTTTAATATACTTGTGCATTTACTACCGAAAGATCCAAGGAACATATAAGGGTATAGTATTCAACAAATATATATTTCTTATGTACTTTATACTTTCAACATGATATACCTTTTAGATTATATATATAATATATAATTTAATTACAAAATAAACAAAATAAATGAATCTATAACTATATATTATTCGTATAATAATTTGTTATTGATATAAACAAATAAATGAAAAATAAATTAATAATATATATGCAATTTCTTTACAAATAATTGTATAAATTTGTAATTCTATATAATTCTATAAATATTTGGATTATCGATTCTATAAGTAATAACAATTATAATTAAAGGTATTTATTATATATTTGTTGTATTTGATTATTTTATAGTATATTATTATTTTGTTGTAATTCTTATTATATAACTATATAATAATAGTTTTAATCCCTCGATTCTTCGATTTTTCAAATTATTAAAAATAATGATAATAATAACAACATTAACAATAATATTAATAATAATATCAATAACATCAATATGCTTCGCTATATTCGCAACTTCCGGGTTGGGAACCTTTCCTGTACTCGGGAAACACTGGCCGCCTTCCGCCGCCGCGACAATTCTTCTTCTTCTCTACCTCCTTTTGCTCCTTCTACTCCTTCTTCTCCTACTTCTTTTTCTTCTTTTGCTTTTTCTCCTACTCCTTTTTCAACGCTACTAAAATCGTTCTCGAGATATTTTTTTCGCATCCCTATTCCTTCTTTTAATCGCTGCTTTCGTTGCCCTTCTCCTTTTCATTCCCTTTTTCCACACTTCTCCGATTTCTTCCCCTTTCGAACCTTTCGAACTAATTCTTTTAACAAAAGTAAAAACAAGGATTTGGGTAAGAATAAAAAGCAAAATGAAAATAAAAATAAAGATTTGTCGCTTTATTCAAAAGTAAATATTATAATTATTTTAACAATACATTTACTTACAATTTATAGGATTCTAATAAAGATTTTAATTTTAATCTTTTAAAAGTAAAATAAAATAATAAATTGAATAATAAAGGGTTTGAAATAATCTTTACTTTTGTTTTTTCTTTTATTTTGGCTTTTTGTATTTTTGCTAAAAAAAATTGATTTAAAGAACCAAAAAATCTTTATTTGTATATATAATATATAAAATCGTTAATTGTTAAATAAAGAGATAAGGTTTATTATGAAAACACGGATTTCTAAAAAGTTTAATATTATAGATGTTTTATATATATATATTAGCTTTTGCCGGTATATTTGTATACAATAGCAAATAATTTTTTAATTACAAAAGTTAGTAATAATAAAAAAATATAATATCTCTTTTTCGTTATATATAATAATTACTAATTATATGAAAATAGAAAGTAAAACGTTTTTAAATTGCTTTTTGAAACGTTTTGAAATATATCGATTTTTGAGTATATTCAAAATCGATGCGGAGTAGATTTTTATTGAAAATAAATTCTTTTGAAAATGAGTATGCTTTGAAGAATTATTTTGTAGTAACAAAAATAAAAAGGAAAAAGAAAAAGAGAAAGATAAGTAATAATAATAATGAAAAGATTGTTCGCAAATAAGCTTTTTTAAAGTAAAGATAAAAAGTAAAGATTGAAGTAATAAAGGTTTAAGAAAAGTATTATAATATTAATTTGTATAAATACTATAAGATTCTCGATTATTTAATAATCTTTATAATTTTATTTTTTATATTTTGTATATTGATTAGTTTACGAAGTATTTAAACTTTTGTTAAATGAGATTTTTAGTAAACCTATTTATTGATATATCGACAATTGGTAAATATATAATCAAGAATCGTTTTTTGGCGTATTTTTGATAAAGCTATATATTCTGAATATTCATATATTTAAGTTTAGTAAAGATTCTTTCATTTTTATTAATTATTAATCGAATCGTTTAAATATTGTTATAAAAGATATTAATAAGCTTTTTATTAATACTTTAATTTTCTTTAGAAACTTTAATATTGTTATTGCTTTTTTAATTAATCTTTTTATATTTAAAAATTTTGCTTTTGTAGTTAAAGTAATAACTTTATTTTGCTTTGTAGCTTTTTATATAATGGCTTTATTATATAATATAATTATATAGCTTTGAAAAGATTTTTGTGTAATTATATTATCTACAAAGGAAATATTTGAAAAGATTATTATTTTAAGAATATGATTATCTTTATAACAAATAGAAAAGTATTGCGATTTATATAAGAATATAATATAATAATTGATTGCTTTATAATAATCCTTTAAAAAGTTAATGTTATATTTGTTTAATTTAAAGAAAAGAAAAATTAAATCGATTTTAATTATTATAGCCAAATACAAAATTGATCCAACTTTTTTTTGATATTTCTTTACTTTTGAAAAAGCAACTATATTCTTGTTTTTCTCGAATATCATAATCAAAAATAGTATAATTGTTTTTCCTTTTGTAAAATCAAATTTGCAAGCGATTTTATTAATATAGATATTGTATATTAATTATAATTTCTTAAATTATCAATTTCTAATAATTCGAATCTCTAAAAACTATTAAATATCGCTAAAATCTTTAAACTTATATTTCGCTTTAATTCTATTTATTATTTGATCCTTTTAATATTTATACTTTTTATAATAAATTATTTAAATATTATCTACAAAAAACAAAATAAATATATAATAATCAAAGGATATAAAAATATAAAGCTTTTTTTTGCATTTTACTATTTTAAAGTTAATGAATATATTTGTAAACTTTTTATACTATAATATAAAAAAGTTTTTTAAATTATACAATGTATAATCGAAAATAATAGATTGATTAAATACTTTATACTCATTTGGTATATAGTATATTATTGGATTCTTAATGGGATTTCGAGATATATTAATAAAAGTATTTATAATGTTATATTGCTTTATTTCGAGGTTATTTTTTGTTATCGTCGCTATTATTATATAGAAAAATTGTATAGCGAATATAGAAATATAAATTAACTCGATTATCGCTATATTCTAAAGATTTCTTTTAATTATTAATTGTGATCTAAAATAATCGATATAATTATTTTAATTATTCTTATAAATAAATATCTATTCAAATAGAATAAACTTTAATTCAATCGATATTGTTTTAATTTCTCGCCAAATATTGCGATTTTGCAATATTTGAATTTCGCGATTATAATCCATTTTAAATCAATATTCGAATATATAAATTCTAAAATTATAGAAGAACCTTGATAATAATAATACCGCTGATTTTAATATTTATAGAAAATCTATAATCTTGAGTTGAATTAAAAGCATAATTATCGATTTATATTTTATTGCGATAATTACTATATTATATATAGTAATGAATTTACCATTTTGTTTATTTAATTTATCTTTCTTTTTATTAAACTAGAAAGTATTATAGAAATCATTTAATTGTTAAAGTTCAATTTTGAATCTATATAATTGAACAATTACAATACCAATAAAGATATTGGTTTTGTAATAACTATTCGTTTATTAATACAAACAATTAAAGCGTTTAATATAAATTGTTGTTTAATGCTTTATATAATCGAGGATTATATTAATGTTATTAGACGTATCGAATTTCTTATACTTTTTAATATTGATATTACGCTTAAGAATCTTTATCTATAGAATATATAATCGTTTAATAGCTTTATTAAACCTAAATAATAAAGAAAATCTTTTAAATATATTCCTTTTTATAGAAAGCAATAATGTATCTTCTTTTCTCGTTATCGAAAATCGAATAATTATTTGATTTATTATCCTTTAAATTATTATCCAATATTGATAATAGTTTTGATAGAATTGTTGATTCTTTATAATTAAAATCTATATAAACCTTTTATGAATTAATTATTTCGAGTAGACTTTTATTCTTCGCTATAAATATTTTTAACAAGGATTTTGGTTCATTAGAAATCGACAATAATTCGCCGATTTCTATAATTATATTAAAATTTAATACAATGCTATACTTATTATTATGAATTGAAATAAATAACAAAGATTTTATTATTCGATTTTTTTAACCCTTTTAATTTTCTTTAATTACTTTAATCACCTTTAAAATCGAAAATCTTAAACGTTTATAATTCTGATTAGAAATATATATAGTCTTAAGCTTTTTTTGTATAGGTTTTCTAATAAATTTATTATTTACGTTTTTTACAATGATATTATCAAACGATTTCATTTTTTGAATATTCAGTTCAACAACTAATTCTTTGATCACTTGGATTAGTATAATATTAATAATCTCACTACAAAGATTATCTTTATAAATAAATCTTTTATCGAATTTGATATTCTATGTAATAATAACTTTGTTAAACATAAAAATCCAAATACAAAAGATTGCTATAATAGAGATATATTCTATTAGATACTCAATATATACTTACGGGTTTGTTTTATATTATTTTATTTTTATTCTAGTTTCTTTTTTTTTTGTTCAATAAGAATACGCAATAACCATATTTGTATACTTTATTCTAATTAAAGTAAAGATCGTCGATAATTCTTTGTAATAACGATAATGAGTATTATTTGTAGTATTGCTTGAATCAAAAATCAATTATTTCGTTAAAGCATTTTCAACCCTTTGTTTTCAATGAATTAATATTATATAAATATATAACAACAAAAACAATCTTTATTTATATTTTATTTAATAATTTAATTAAAATGTATATTTTAATTTGCTTAATAATAATCTTTTGCTTTGTATATTTTATTCTTTCGTTAAGTTCATATATAAAGAATAAAGAGAATTTAAGTTTTATATTCTTTTTAATAGATTTATTTCTTAAATATAGTATTACTTTTAATTTCTATTATAGATATATTGTTGTTTTGCTTAATCATTATAATATAAAAACTATATTTATAATAAACCTATATTACAAAGTTCTAAAAAACTTTAGAAATCTTATTATACGTTTTCTAGATCAATATAAAGATAAAAATCTTTCTATTATATATATTTTTGATTATTAACATTTATAACGCTTTGTTATAAGTATAAAGAAAATCGAATAAATCCTATTAAACTTTATAAAAAGATTTAAATGATTAATAATCATTAAATAAATATAAAACAATTTGTTTAATATAAATATATAAACAATCGATATATTCTATTTAAATAATTCTTTTAATTTGTATTCTTTTAATCATTCTAATTAAATATTTCAATGCTTTTTTATTAAAATATTTTAATCTTTTATATTATAAATTGTTTAATTCTATTCGAGGTTTTATTATTTTATATAATCAAAAAAAAGGCTTATTAATTCTTTGGTTTTTGGTAAACATGATAATATTTATACTTATAAGAAAATTTAATTTATCAAAATAGTTTAAACAAACGTTATATTCTAAAAAAAACAAAATTGTACTTTTTAATACATTAAATAATGATAATATTATTAATTCAATTGTAAATCTTTACAATAGCATTAAAGCTATTAAACCAAATACTTTTATTACAAAAAAGTTTTTTGAATATAAAATTAATATAAAAACCAAAAACAAATGCAATATTAGTTAGTATAAAATTTGTTTTATTCAGCAAAATTTCTTTGATTACTTTGTCGTTATAATCAACTATTAATAAGTTTAACGATCTTGTTTTAATATAATTCGAAATATTATTAGAAATATACTTTTAGTTTATTAAAAGGTTTAAATCATTAACAATATATATAATATTGCAATTGTTTAATAAAGTACAATTTGCTAATATATATATAGAAATAATTATAGAAATCGCAAAAACGCCGATATATTTGTTTAAATGAATAATATAAAAGACAATGTTATAGAAATCCTTCTTTTGTAAAGATCTATAAAGTTAATTGATTTAAATACCAAAAAACCATTCCTTTTTAAATAAAACGCTATAAAAATTATTATATTTCTTATCTTTAATATATTTATCAACAATATTCATATTATTGGATTTCATTATTTTAACGACGGTGTAATATATCTCAACAATGATGAATACGCGTAACAATACTTTGCAAATCTACAAAGTATAATTATCTACGAAAAGTATACAAAATGCGCTTTTTCAATCATTATAATGAAAACAAGCTTTTTTATATTAATAAGGAAAGTGCGGATGATTGATAGCGATTATATACAATACTTTAATTCCTTTTTATTTATCCTTTTATAATTATATATAAAGAAAAAAACGAAATTTATAATATTTCCTTTTATTATACTTAAAAGATCCCAAAGATTAATAGCTTTTTGAAGAATTAATAAGCTTTTACAAAAAGTTAAATAATAAACAATAACCCGCTGTAAATTTACGAATATATTTGTTAATTTTTTGAAAAGGATTATCGAAACTTTTATTTAAAAGAAAATATACGTTATTTTATTAATTTAGAAAGCAATTTTGATATATATAGCGAACGCTTTTATAGCAAATACAATGTTCAAAAATAAAGAAAGCTAAAAAATCTATAAAGCGAAAAGAAATATAATAACAATTTCGCTTTCTATAATTTGAATAGAAGTTGTTAAAACTTTTAAAGTTAATAAGCTTTCAATTACTTTTTAAAGTAAAATCTTTAAAGCAAACTTTGCAAAAAAAAATATTATCAAAACAATAAAAGTGAATAAATACGTTTTAACTAGATATATTTCTTTTATAAGTTTATATTATAATAGCTTCTTTTTGATTCAAGAAAACTTAATTAAAACTATTCTAGATATTAAAAACGAAGATATCCTAGAGATAATAAAATGCAAATCGGAATAAATATTATACTTTAAATCTTTAAAGATAAAGAATATTCTAATAAAGGATATTTATAAATCGAAGATTTGCGAAATTATTAAAGTTATATATTTCGATCTTTTTGAAATATAGTATATTTATTTATTTATTTATTATGTTTAACGTCTATGTAAACTAGCTAAGCTCTTGACCTCTCGAAGGGTACTAGAAACGGGTAATACATTAATAGTATTGTAGTGGTAACAGTGTATATTGTCTAATATACTAGGAGTGACATATGTGTTCTACTGAATATATGAGGTGGAGATACCTAACTAGATATAACGCTACATGTAATTACAACATCCCCCCTATGATCAAATTCAACCATCAAAATCATATAAAGTAAAAGGCTTTTTAAAAAGCGTTTTTAAAAGCTTTTTGAAGTACTTTTTAACATTAATGATTCTGTATCTTTTAAACCTCTATATAAGCACAAAACGCTCTTTGATTGGTTCATCCAAATCCTGTAATTTTATACAATTAAACTTTTTGTAGAAATAACCATTTTTTCCATTAAATTCGATTTTTTAGCGTTGTATATATGTTTCAAAGCTTTATTAACTTTCACAGCAACAATCTATTGTTGTCGCAGTGTTTATATTTTTTTGTAAAAGTTTAGTATTCTATGGCCATGTTGTATTGCGATACAAAAGCTTCTTTAACGCTCTTCGAAATCAAATCCAAGTTTTTTATTATAAATCAAAAATCCAGGGTAAATCAATTACTTCGTTAAAATATCAACTTTTTGTTTAAAACCAAAAATCCATACTACTCGAAGTTTTTTTTTTTTAATTATATCCTTTTGTATATAATACCATCGTATATCGATGTATTTAGCTTTGTTATAGAACTTGTTTTTCTGTATCTAATCGACGCTATTTTTATTGTTGCAATATAACGTCGGTATATACGGCTTTGAAAAGCTTCGCTCATCCAAATCGATAGCAAGCTTTTCGAGCTATACAACTTCTTTTGCATCTTTGTTTGCGACTATAATCTTAGCTTTTATTGTACAAAGCAACATAGATTTTTGCTTGTTGGAGGACCATATAATTGCGCTTTTATATTGAATAATAATTATTCTTTGTATCGATTTTCGATCCATTTTTAAGCCCTATATAGTATTTATAAAAATATCGTAGGAACGCGGTAGATTTCGCAATCGATTCGAGTAGGTTATGCCAACTTCGATTATGCTATTAAGGAATTCTAGGAAGTGATTTGCAAGGATTAAATGCTTTTTTTCAGGAGCGTGCATCATTTTTGCGAATTGATTAATTAGGAACGCGAGATCATTTCTCGTTTTATTTATCAAATAGATTTCTAATCCAACAATTTGTAAATATAAAGCTTTATCGCTTTCGTTGAGTAGTTTTGTTATTGTAATTGGTTTTAGTATAGTGCTAGCAGGTAGAGGTAGATTCCGAAACATTGGATTGTAGATTTTGAAGCATTCCAAAAGCTTTTTGATATAAACTCTCTGGTATATTTTGAGAAATCTTTAAGCTTTGTTCCGTTCGATTTGGATTCTTAAAAAGATTTGTATTAATCCAAGATTTTTACATTTCTATTTTTGATCTATAATCTTTTTGATTGTATTAATCGCGGATCGTGATCCTAATATTAATAAATCGTTTATATAGAGTAGGACGTATATTTCTTTTCCAATAAACAAATTGGGATTTGCTGTTGAAGTTTATAAACCTATATTTTTAAAGAACAATTTAATAGCTTGTTATTATACTCTCGGAGTTTGTTTCAACCTATAAAATGATTTCTTAAATTTGAAGTAGTTATTATTAAGGTTTAAAGCAAATACTTTTTCAAAGAATCGTAGGATCTTCATCAGGATTTCAACATTAATCAATTCCTTATTCAGGAAAACTGTATCGATGTCTATATTATCAATTTCTAGGTTCTCTTCCGTTGTTTTGGCTAAAAGGGTTTGTAATGTAGAATATCTTATAACTTTTGCGAACGTTTTTGTAAAATCAATTCTATACTTTTGAAAGAATCCTTTTACTATCAATCTAGCTTTTCTTTTTTCTAGTTTATCATTCTGGTTTAGTTTGTTTTATAGAACCTATTTGAATTTTAAAAGTCGTTTTTTTTTTAGCGAAGTATCTTTAATTACTTCGAAAGTATTATTTTTTTTTAGACTAATCAATTTTGATTTGATTGTTTCCATTTATGCTTCAAAGTTCGATTCCAAAGCGTTTTTTAGATCGATAACTTTAATATCGGCATTTATATGCGGATATATTACCTCAAAGTCTTTTATAGGATATTATGCTTTTGTATCATTCTCTATAACTTCTTTATTTCCTGTAGCAATAACATTTGAAAAAGCTTTTTTTAGGCGAAGATTCTTTTTAAAATCATTTTTGTTTGAATTCATAAGGAAACCTGACTTTTTATCGTTATAATCTAAGCTTATAAGGATTCCTGATTGTTTTGATTTAACATTTAAACTTATAAAAGCTCTTGATCATTCCATATTAACATTTAAATTCATAAGAACTCCTGCCTGTTTCATATTAACGCAAATCCTTTTCTGACTTTGTTAACCTTTTTGAAATTGATTTCCTATTTGATTTATATTCCCTCTCGATTTAATCGATAGCTTTTTACGTAAAAACATACTTGAATCCTTTTTCAATAGAAATCTGTATTCATCAAAGTTAGCATTTGCCGTTTTTATAATCTTTAAGGAATTGAGATTAAAAAGTTTGTAAATTTGGCTCTTTTCTATACTTACAAAGAGATGCTCTCTTTTTAGTATTTTCGATTCAAATTTCTTTGTAGTTTGCCTTGATTATTAAAGATTGTATGCGAATGCTATACATCCAAATACTTTTAGTTTTTGTAAATCTGGTTAACGATTATTGTAAGCTTCAAAAAGCGTTATAGCTTTCGAAAACATTCCAGCTTCTTCAAAAAGTAATGCTTTTGTAGAAAACCAATTCTTCAAATAAACAATGTGTAACATGGTAATCTCCTATTGAATCGAAGGTATTTCTGATTCTACCAAGAGACTTTTTGATATAGCATTTATATCCTATATCTTTTTCTTAGCGATGCCGTTTATAATATATTTTTCTGAAGAAAAAGGTTCAAATTATATACCTTTCTTCGAGATCTTTATTTGAAAGTTAGTTCCAAACTTTTTTTTGTTGTTGTTAATATATATTATAACTATTTTGCTATTAGACTTTGTTTCGATCAATTTAAATAAAGTCAAAAGTATTGGTATAATTGTAACCGCGGATTTATCAAAAGTATATTTGATCCATATAAATCTTGTAGCATTATCTACAATTATTATAAAATATTTGTTGCTTGAAAGGGATATCTTTTGAATTCCAAAAAGATTACAATGAAAACAATGTAAAATTGTAAGTGTTTTGACGGCAATATATTTGTTGAAGTGCTTTCTTATTCTTTTTGCTAAGTAGAGCAAATATGTCGATCTTTTTGTCGATTTTTGTTTTCTTGATAATTTTAAATTTGTATATGTTTTTAAAAGCTTTTAAAGCTAATCATAATTGAAGTGATCAAACTAATAATGTGTTAGATTGGATATAGATTCGTAAGGATTAATATCATTTATAGTAGCAAGCTTTTCAAATATGAAGTTGGCAAATTGTGGTACAAAATCCTGTATAATATAGCAGCCAAATGCTTTCTTTACTGCAAATTTCAATTGGCCAAACTTTCAATAAGATATTGATTCTCTTTCGAAAATGATTTTATATTCAATTTGAATGAGGAGATTAATAGAAATCAATTATATTATCCCAAATTTCTTTATATATTATATATCGAAAAGCGTAAATCTGCCAATTTGTGCAATTCTGTATACTATATTTAATACAAATGATTTATCCGCAATTCGAACTTTTCGTGGTATAAGCTATTTTGTGATGTTTTTCAAAGCGTCGAATTGACCAATAAAGTGATGAAAAGTTTCTGAATCAAGCATTTATTTAGAATCGTCACTATTTGATTGAAAATACACGTTAAGGTAATGGGAAGAGATATAATTGCCATCTAATACTACATTTGCTTTAGCCTTTTTGAAAGCCGAATCATTGCTATTTGCGGAAATCTTTTTGTTATGTTTTTCATTCTTTTTTGGTGCGTAGCATGCTTTTTTGAGATATCCATACTTTTTATAATTGTAACATTGAATCTTCCCGGTACAAAAGAACTTATTTCGATTATATGATCTTTTTGATCTTCCTTTACAACCACCTTTTCCGCTACGATTGTTCTATTTCTCTCTTCCTCCGAAGTTTAAAAGCTCGATAACAAATGTAAAAGCTTTGGTTGAAATTTTAATCTTTTGAAAGAGTATTATAGCTTTTTCTAAAATATTATCCATTATATTAATATAAGTATAAGTTGTTGCTTATATTTCGAAATTAAATATATATACCAAAAATACGTTTTTTATTATTTTTTTTGTAATTAGCTTGGAACCATCGAAAAATGCTTTTTGATATGCTTATAGTTTTTGTAGAAATGTTCAAACAATTTCGTTTTTATAATCAAATTCTTTTTTAAAGAACAATCTTTTTGTGTTATTTACGAAAATTGCATCGAGAATTCAATTGTATACCGACAGCATTTTTCACATATCGACAGGATCATCTAAACCTTGATAGTTTTTAACCATATTGCAATAAATAATAATTAATCCTGCCGTTATAATCAATATAGTCTATTTTACCCTTTCGTTATAGTTGGCAAGTTTAATATCGAATTCCTTTTTCAAAGCGATTACTATTCTTTGTAAATTTGTTTTTATTATCTTTTGATGAGTTTTTGAACTTCTTTTTATTATAGGCTCCTATAGAATCTCTAAAATAGATCGTTTTTCGATATCGAGTACAATATTTTTGCAATTAATCTATACAAACGCACCTATACAATAGCTTTTGTAATTAATCCAATTATTATCGATGAAGATGATGATAAGGCTTTATTTGGTTATAAAAGGATTAAAGGAAATAATAATCATATTTTCGATGAATAAGGGTTGATAAAAACGAGGTTTTTGATGAAAATCTCGATGATGAAAATAATGAAAATGATGAAAAATGTGATTTTTCCGGCGGAAACATATAGAAAAACGATCTTTTTCTTCGGAAAACGCGTATATATCGTCTTAATCAATAAAATGATAATTTAGTTGCTTCAATAAATGTACAACACAAGATCATAACCTATTGTAGTGGTAACAGTGTATATTGTCTAATATACTAGGAGTGGCATATGTGTTCTACTGAGTATATGAGGTGGAGACACCTAACTAGGTATAGCGCTACACGTGATTACAACAAATAGGTTGTAGATCTAGAAGTTTACCATTTAGATATATATCGTACAATATCGCTAAATTGAAGTATTAAAGCCGTTTTTTTCCAACGATCTTTTATAACTTTAATTTTGTTGAATAATCTTTTTCCATTGTTTAAAGAAGCATTCTATATTGAAAAAATTAGTTTTTGTTTATTATATTTAAAAAGAATAAATATCGAGCTGTATAATAATCGTATTGATAAAGAACATTAAAAAAGCAATTATTACATTAAATTGTAATCTTTGTATTATTGTATAAAGTATTATACTATGCTTTATAAATCGCGTTTCAAATTAAATTTTAAAATAAAGCAAAGGATAAAAAGAAGGGAGAGAAGGTAAGGAAAGGATTGAATAAAATATTACATCGAATATTATTCAAGATGTTATTAAGCTTTTGATTGTAAAATGTAAAGTATTATATTATTGCAACAAAACGCTTAAACTTTTTTGGAAAAATGAAAAGTTGTTGTATATAGTTATACTTTTTTCAAATGATTGTTAATAAGCAAGCGGGTTTAAACGATTACAAATGGAATCTTTTAATAAAGATTTTGCAAAAGACGAAATGTTTAAAGGTTTTAGCTTTATTATATAAGCAATAGGTTTTTGTATTTTTGTATTTGAAACATTTGTAATAAGCTTCAAAGTTGCTATATTTAAATTGTAACGCTAATAGTTTATATAATATTGATTTAGTAAATCTAAGCTTTATAAGCTTTTTAAATACATAATCCAATTATTACTTGCGGTATTCTTTTGTTAACGTAAACTCATTTTTGTTTTATCAATCGTTTATCGCATTACGGATTAAGTTTTATATTATTGAATTTATTCCGTTAATCGTTAATTGTATAATAGATTTTGAATCTATTATATCGCTTTTCGCGCTTGCATCTGTTAGCTTATCCGTTGCTTCGTTGCTAATAATCCTTTAATGCTTAAAGGATTATTGTATTTTAACCGTATATTAATCGATAAGTTTATAGCTTTTTAGGAACGTTTATTATAAAGTATTCGAAGTATTCGCATATTTGTATTATATTATCGAAGTATTATCGATACAAAGCTATCTTTGTATATCTATAGTAACTAGCAATATTAATGTTTTTTATAGCTTTTTCAAAACGCTTATCGCTTTTATATCGAAGATATACAAAAATATATTAATTGCGTTTTTACTAATAACAACAAAATCTTGTTTTTGATAGATTGTATAACTATAGTTTATATGCTTACTTGCGTTATTATATGATTCGGATTTATCGAAAAAGATAATAATTGCATTAGAGAATAAAGCGTTTCATTAATCGATAAAGCTTTTCGCTATCGTTTTTTTGTCTATCCCCTTTATAAAGTCCGTTCTATACTCAAAAGTATAATATAGAGAGGAAAGGATTGAACGAAGCGCTTTTGAAAGTAGTCGATCCGTTATCCGTAGTTTTGTACCGCATTGTATACGATATTCTAATACAATTAAATATATAATAAACGAATAATGTACATTTAGCTTTTTAAATCGAAAAGCCATATTAATACGGATATATTCTAAAGTTATTTTGCAAAACGAGAAGTCCGCGTTGTATAAACCAACTATTATAGGTATAATTCTTCAGATTGGTAATACACCTTTTGTTGTTATATTGATTATTTTGTTCGTTTTCGCTATATGTAACTTTATATGGGTATTTATTGTAATGCTTTGTAAATAACCATCATCCGCGTTTATTTTTGTTTATCCCGGGTATTACGCTTTTGCTTTATATAATAATAAAGGCAGAATGTATATAATAATGGCTTTTTGTAGAGAAGTCGTAAAAGGCTTATATTGCGTATTAGCAAAATGCTTGATATGTAATATTATTTTCTGTGTTTTTTTTATTTGTTCTGTAATATGCTTTTTAAACGTAAACTTGCGATTAAACTATACTCTTAATCATCTCAATACCGATTGCTTTATATCGTTTAATATGTTTATTGTAAACTGTATGATTAGTGTAGAAGAGATAACAATTTCCAGAGCGTATATATAACGCTTACAAATAAAGTATATCATCTTCAACTTTTCTAACGCAAAAGCGATTTTATTAGTCTATCTCTACGCTTCGATCTTTTGTATATCTTATATAATCACTATAATATTCTTTTTCAATGTATTGCTCACTTTGTAAAGCGCAATATCGTTTGTATATTCGAAGCGAAGAGTTTGATCCTGGTTTAAAAGTTCTGCTAAATAAAGTATATAAAGCATTAAAGATAAGGGTAAGTTTTAAAAAGTATTACACTATATCTGCAACTCGTTCATATACACATTCTTTAGTTTAACTATCATTTTGCGATTCTATAAAAACGATCGAATTATTTTCAAAAAAGCTATAAGCTAGCTTTAATTCTATATTCTCTTTAGTAGTTGTTAGAGTAGTAATGTATCGAATATACTTTAAATGTTCATTGTAATCAGTATAACCTTTCGTTTCCTAATAAAAGCGTATTCCATATCATATACAAATACCGTAATTAAATCCATAGTTGATTATTTAAACAAAGCTTTGTAATACTAAAGGTTTAGTGTACTATATATCAACGATATCCATGCTATCCGTTTCGCAATAGTTCGTTTCAAACCTTTGCTTATACAAAATAATAGAACTATCAAATACCAAAAGTATATAAAGCTTTTATTTTTCTTATCGACTTTGAATAATATTATTACTTCAACTAATCGCCAAACTTTGGGGAAATAACTTTTTTTAAAATAATATTCGAAAAGATTATATAAATATTTCTTAATATTATCCCAATAAGCTTTCAAAAGTTTAATTGTAATTCTATTAGCTTCTAATAAAGTATTTGAAACTTTAATAATATTTCGTTTTACTTTTTCAAAGGATATAATAGTATTCCAAAGAAAAATAGAGATATAACTTTCTAATATCGAATTTGCTTTTAAATCATTAATGCTATTATATCTATACAATACTTTGTTCAATAGAGTTTATACTTTCTTCTTTATATCTTCGATTAATTGGTTATTAATTATAAGCAACGAAGCTTTAAAAAAGAGGGTTGCTTTATATTAGTTTACTATTTTATATAAGTTTACATCATTTAATATATTATCAATTACTCTTCTTTAATACTTTTTTTTTGCTTTGTATATTGCGATAAGTATTTGTTTCTTATCCTTAAAAGTCTTGTTAAAACGTTTATATAAACTATACACCGTTGCATTCTCATTGGTTCATCAAAACATTGATTATACTCAATCGTTTGCCAATCGTTTTGCAATCTATATCAATTGTTGGAATAGATTAGTAAACCACTCTACAACTATTTCCAGTTCGATATTCGTAACAATATTTCCGATTTTCGATAATCAATATACTTCGTTTTTTATTAAACTAGCAAATGTATATAAACCGCTTTCGATAACTCTATATCTAATATGTTTATTAAATACTATACCTTGTCTTGGAATAATAGTAACTTGCGTATAATAGTTCAATCTACAATTCATATCCCAACGTATTATTGTTTTTGCGAAAAGTATATTAAAGAAAATAAAATCAATTATATACCTTACGCAATAAATAAATATCTCTACCTTGCTAATAAAGTCTATACCAATATCTTGTAATTAATTAGTAAGCGAAGCTTTTTGAATAATCGATAATATTTTTGGTTTATAGATATCGTATTTCGTATTGAAGTCCCCTTTAATCAATATACAAAATACCAAAGTGATACTCGTTATGTAATATATCATTGCTGTAGTATTAAGTTTATAATAGATATTAACTACATAGTAATCGTTTACTTCAAATTATATTATATTTTTACAACGTTCATCACTTCGTTGTTGCATTTGTATCGTAGCTTTTTGTTGTATATATAATATAATTTTTAATCGCTTGGTTTTCTTTTCGATTACTTTTTTCGATTTTTACAAATTGTAAAAAGTATAGCATTCGTATATTAAATGATTTTATATCTTAGTACTTAATAAACTTTAAGATTTTTAAATACAAACTATATCCGCTTTGTTTTTATAAACAAACTAAAGCAAAATATTATATATCTCCGCTCCCTTTCCTACATTCGCTTATATCACTATTATATATAAAATCGAACTATTCTTACAGCCTTCGCCGCTATACCAATCCGGGCTTCTATTTATTAAAAAAATCGATAACTTTAATCAATTGTATGATCATTGCGATATCATCGTTATCAATATTCATTGTATCTTTAACGCAAGTTTTGTATATATTATTTTGTAACAAAAACTTTAAGTTTATTTGATTTAAGGTTGCTTTAAAGCGTTTCAATGCTTTATTTTGCGATATCGTTATATTTGTCGTATATTTAGCGTTATCGTTTGCTTTCTTTGAAATCATTGGTATCTAGATCTTAACGCAAATAAGCGTTAGAGTTTGAACAGCGTTTAATTGTATAAAGCTTTGTATACTTTGAATTGTTTGAAAGTTTTGAACTTTTGTTTAGAATATATATATTATTTGTATAATGTATATGGCTATTCCTAAAGTGTACACTTTTTAAACTGTTTAATTATTTCTATAAATCAATTCCATTTAAATTTTAATCAAATTGTATTATAGTTTACTTTCAATTATGCTACAAAGCATTAGCAAGCAGTTTTTATATTCTATTGAAAACAAATTGTAATATTCGTTACATTTTGTAAACATTGGGTATAGTTTGTATATTAGTTTTTAATGTTTAGCTTTTGCGATATTACAATTATTGCATTGTATAGGTTTTATATAGCAATAAATGTTGCAATAAATTTGATAGTTTTGTTTGTAAAGCTTTATTTGATTGTAAAGGAGTAAAAAAATGAAGAGAGGAGTAACTTCAAATAGGCGAAAAAAAGCGATCGAGGTAGTAAAATTAATTATTTAAATGTTTTTCGCATTGTTTTCAAAACTTTTAAAGTATTTAATTAAAATGATATTGGTTTGGATCCGGGTTTTTTTCTTTATTATTTCTTTGATGATTTCGATCTATTCGTTAATTGCATTAAATAAAGTGTTTAATACCAAACGTATACAATGGCTATATTACATTTTTAAAAGATCGAGGTGTATAGCTTTAATGATTTTATAGATCTTTGATTTATAAATATCTTTTATTAAAGCGTCCCTTATCTCCAGGGATTTAGAGTATAATACTCAATCCGATTTGCATTCTATTATCTCCGGGATGTCTCCGTTTTTAATACCCGGGATAGCTTTAATTAGATTTTCTCGGATTAGAAAAGAGTTATTATAATATAGGTTCGCGAAAAAGGCGCATTTAACAAAAATGCGTTTATTCATTTTTGTTGTTTTAGCAACGTTTTTTTTTGCAGAGTTTGTTTTAAAAGCCTCGTTTTGAAAAGCGATCAATAGCTTGCCAATTTTAAAGGTTTTTACAATTCCTATTTACATTATAAGCGTTTCAATTATTATTATACCTTTTTATATTTTAAAGATTTTTGAGCTTATAATTATACCCGTTACAAAAGCATTTGTAATATATATTAGGATTGCCTTTTGAATCGATATAATAATGTGTACTTTTTCTTTAATAAAGGTTTTAACAATTCTTTTTAAAAAGTTAACAAATGCGATTGTATATTTGTAATAGGTTACTATTTGTTGTTCGGCTTTTTATAGAAGTTTGTTGACTCTTTAAAAGACTATCAATCGTTGAAGCCCTCTAGATACAATAAAAAGAAGCGATATGTTTTTAAGTTTTTTTTTAATTCGATTTTGAAAAGGGGTAAACAAAAAAGGATCTTGTTGCTGTGTATAATCGTTGTTGATCATTCGCGATCCCTTTGTTGATGTGATAAAGCCCGTTTCCGCCATAATGGCTTAAAAAAGCGCTTTGTATTTTTTTCGTATATATATCTTATGTTATGCGGCGCTGTATCGTGATATATCGTCGTTGCCAAAAATATGAACTTGAAATATAGTATAACTATTATATAAAGCAAATATCAAGGATTTTGTTTAACATAATTGATGAATAAATTAAAGTTACAAAAGAATTAATAAAAAAAAAAGGCTTGGATTCAAATCGATATTATTTTGATGAAATACTTTAAAAGTTTTAGAAATAGAGCGGAAAATGTTTAAATTATTAGTTTTATTATTTTAATCTTTCTTTTTTGTTTATTCGAAACTATTTCCTTCTTTTTTCTTTTGCTTTTTTGTAATTAAATAAAGCTTTACAAATAAAGCTATTAGATCTATTGCAATATCTATTATTATATAAAGCTTATGCGATACAATAATTGCAATATCGCAAAAACTAAATATTAAAGATTAATATACAAACTATGCCCGGCATTAGCGAAATGTAACAAATATTATAATCCTTTTTTAATAAAGTATAAAGATTACTTATTAGCATTTTACAATATAGTTGAAAATAAATCACAATGCAATTTGATTAAAGTTTAAATAAAATTGATTCGTAGAAACAATTGAACGGTTCAAAAAGTGTACGCTTTAAATATAGTTATAAACATTGTATAAACAATATATACTTTTTAAATAAATGTTTAAAGCTTTTAAATATTCTAAAGTATATAAAGCTTTACAAACTTTATAGTTTTGCCGAATACTATTCAAATCTCAACGTTTATCTATATTGAAATCCAGATACTAACGATTTTAAAAGAAACAAACAACAATACAAAATATATAATAGATATATTAATATTGCAAAATAAAGTATTAAAACATTTTAAAGCAACTTTAAATTAAATAAACTTTAAGTTTTTATTGTAAAACAATATATATAGAATATATATAAAAAATATAATAAATATAAACAAAAATAATACTATTGCAATTATATAATTAATTAAAGCTATTAATTTTCTTTCTAATAAATAACAATTCGGATTAACGTAATAATAAAAATTATAAGAATATCTCTAATCTATATTTATTAATAGTATAAATAAATGTAGAAAAAAATACAAAAGTATATAATATATTACTTCAATTTATTTACAAAAACAAAGCAGATATAATTTGTATTTAAAAACTATAAAGCTTTTCGAGCATCAAAATACAAAACCATTCGATATACAAATATTATATTTTTTACGATTTATAGGAATTGGAAAAAACAATCGAAAAGGAAATTAAAAAATTAAGAATTATATTGTATATATAGCGAGATATTGTAATACAAATACAATAACAATGAAAAGAATATAATAGAAATATAATATAGTTTAAAATAAATGGCTATTATATAATAAATATTTATTGCGAATCCAATATTATTATAATAATAAATTATATAGTAGATATTATTTTAAAGCTTTGTATATTAATCGAAAAGGATTTTAATATAAAGTATAATATTTATAAGCCAAAAATATTATTGATTATTTAAAGAGTTATACTTTCTCAATGGTTTCAAAATATAAATATAAACTTTATTAACAAAATAGAGATATCTATTTATTGCGTGGGTTATATAATTAACTTTACTTTTTCCAATATACTTTTTGCGAAAATAGTAATATGCCGGGATATAAATTATGGATCGAATTATTATATACAAATCATTATTATTTTGAGGCGAAGAATAATATATAATAAATATATTAAATATAAGGTTATCGAAGATGGTTTATATACATTTATTAGTTTTATAAAAAACGAAGTATATTGATTATCGAAAATTGAATATGTTATTATAAATATTAAACTTAAAATAGCTATAGAGCGATTTATAGATTTATTTTAATAAGCGATATAGATTGTAAAGCGATTGATAAACGATTAAACATAATTAGCGTTTTAATGAATCAACGAAAGTGTAGTAGTATATAATTTATATAAATATTTTAATAAAACTTTCGAGAATAAGAAATAAATGTTTAATACAATATATAAAGCAAAAAGAGAATATTAAAGAAAGACAATTAATAATAGTAGTAGTAATTCATAATCGATTTGATCTATCTATAGCTATAGCTACGCTGATTATGCGATTTGCTTATAATATATACAATAATAGATGTTTTGTAAGGAAAAAGTAGAAAAAGCTTCTACAAAACAACCTTTTATTCTCCGGAAGATCTTCAAGATGCTTATGGCTATTGTTCGTTCTATTAAACATTAATAACTTATAATATTAACAAATTGAAAACATTCTATTTTGCTTTATTAATTAGAATTAGTATATCGAATTGCATAATTATTACAAATTAAAAAGTGTATTTTCTTTTCTCGATTTAGATTTGAAAGTAAATCTTCTTTATTTTGTACTTTTTCTATAACTTATATGCTTTTTATAAGAGTTCTTTTATAAAAACGTATTTATTCATTGTTTTGTTATTTACTCTTTTGTTTTTCATTTGTGTTTTTTCATAAATAGCTTCATTTTTGTTAAATAACTTTTCGTTTAATATTTTCTTTTTTTCTCTTTAAAAGCTATATAATCAAAGATCCGCTTTACTTTTGAATTAGTAAATCCTTTTCCCCTTTTTTTCAAATTAACCATCAAATCTCATCACGATTTCATTACGATGCCCCCCAAAAAAAACAGAGCTTGCGATAAGCTTCCGGCATATTCCCGGGGTCCCTTTAAAGCTTCATTTTGAAAGTATTGTATTAAATGTTTATACAACTTTGTTATAAAGCCAAATTTAATCTATATTCATCAATACGAAAAATATAAATATTATTACAAAAGTAAAGCTTTTTGTTAAAATATAAATATACTTTTTTTGTACTTTTGTCAAAATTGATATTAATATATATATTTGTAAATCCTTATTAGTTGTATAGAAATTATATAAAGCGTTTTTTTGTTGTTGATGTTTATATCGTAAATGAAATAAAGGATATCGCTATTCTTATATATTATAATAAATAGAATCTAAAGTTCTTTATTGTAAAGTTTGGAGTTAAGCATTGTAAGAAAATATTCTAAACAATTGATAAAAAGATTGCTTTTTCAATATCTATTTTAAAGTAGTATTGTACCCTTTTTGTAGTTATAACGAATGTAATCATTGCAATCGCTAAAGCACAATATAAGAAAAGTATTATCGATGTTGAAGTTATTCGGATTCGATAAACGAAGGCTTTCGAATCGATTGTTTCTAGTTTTATTACTTTTTTGAATTTGTATAAAGCTCAAATATATTGCCGGATCCTTTACGATGAGTTTTTTGATGTATATAATATAATTTTGTTAATGAAGTTGATAATAATATTGAGAATGTAAAAGTTGCTATAAACTTTTTCGATAATATATAAAAGGTTGATTTATTAGACTAAATGGGTTTTTGAGTGGTTTGTAAAGTATACGATGGTTTTCCGTTAAATAATTTAGTAGTATTTTAGATATTATTAATCGATATTTTTAAAGATAATTTATACTATAGTAAAAGGCCAGTTTTCATTAGTCATATCGCTGCTGCTTTAAGTGCCGAACTGTTTCAATTAATAATATATTGAATGATATAAACCTATATAAAATAATAGATTAATATAAAGTAGCTTTATCTTTTAAAGCTTTATTGTTAGTAATTAATGATTAATCAATTAAAAGTATAAAAAAGAAAGTATAAGCTTTATTAAACAAAGTATTATATAAATATAATAATATTAATGATTTAAAAACGGATCCAATATTGGAAAACTATGTTTTTATTCTTTTATAAAACATTATTGTATCTTTTGAAAAAATGAAATAGAATATTATCAAAATTTCAAATACTTTATTAAGAGTTAATAAAGTTATGATTTAGCTTTTGAAAGTTTATTAAGGTAGTATTAAATTTATTTATTTATTATGTTTAACGTCTATGTAAACTAACTAGGCTCTTGACCTCCCGAAGAGTACTAGAGACAAATAATATACTAATAAGTCGTAAGCCCAGGAGCTCATCACTTAAATATATATTATACAATATCGCTAAGTTAAAGTATTAAAACTGCCTTCTCTCAACGGTCTTTTACAACTCTAGTTTTATTAAACAATCTTTTTCCATTGTTTAAAAAAGCGTTCTATATTAAAAAGGTTAGCCTTTGCTTATTATATTTAAAAAGAATAAATATCGGGCTGTATAACAATCGTATTGGTAGAAAACGCTAAAAGAGTAATTATTACATTAAATTGTAGTTTTTGTATTGTTGTATAAAATATTATACCGCGCTTTATAAATCGCGCTTTAGATTAAGCTTCGAGGTAAAGCAAAAAATAAAAAAGAGGGGAGAGTAAAGAAAGGATCGAATAAAACACTACATTGAATACTATCCAGAATACCGCTAAGCTTTTGGTTGCAAAACATAAAGTATTATATTATCGCAACAAAATACTCAAACTTTTTTGGAAAAGCAAAAAGTTGTTATATATAGTTATACCCTTTCCAAACGATTGCTAATAAACGGGCAAGTTTAAACGATTACAAATGGAACTTTCTAATAAAGATTTCGCAAAAGACGAAATGCTTAAAAGTTTTAACTTTATCGTATAAGTAATAGGTTTTTGCGTTTTTATATTTAAAACGTTTATAATAAATTTCAAAGTTATTGTATTTAGATTATAATATTAATAGTTTATATAATATTGATTTAGCAAATCTAAACTTTGTAGACTTTTTAAATATATAGTTTAATTGCTATTTACAATATCCTTTCGCTAATATAAACTCGTTTTTATTCTATTAATCGTTCATTGCATTACGGATTAAGTTTTGTACTATTGAATCTATCTCGTTGATTATTAATTATACAATAAGCTTTAAATCTATTATATCGCTTTTCGCATCTACATTTACTAGTTTATTTGTCGTTTCGTTATTGGTAATCTTTTAATATTTGAAAAACTATTATATTTTAATCGTATACTAATCGATAAATTTATAACTTTCTAAAAATACTTATTGTAAAATATTTGAAGCATTTGTATATTTGCATTATATTATCGAAATGCTATCGATACAAAGCTATTTTTGTATATTCATAGTAATTAGTAATGTTAACGCTTTTTGTAGTTTCTTTAAAGCATTTATCGCTTTTGCATTAAAGATATACAAAAGTATATTAATCGCATTTTTATTGATAACGATGAAATCTTATCTTTAATAAATCGCGTAATTGTAGCTTATATACTTGTTTGCGTTATTATATGATTTGAACCCATCGAAGAAAATGATAATTATATTAAAGAGTAAAACGTTTTATCAATCAACAAAGCTTTTCGCTGTTATTTTTTTATCTATTCCCTTTATAAAATCTGTTCTATACTCGGAGATATAATGCGAAAGGGATAGAATTGAACAAAGCGTTTTTAAAAGTAATCGATCCGTTATCCATAGCTTTGTACTGTATTGTATACGGTGCCTTGATGCGATTAGGCGTATAGTAAGCGAGTGGCGTATATCCAGCCTTTTAAATCGAAAAACTATATTAATACAAATATATTCTAAAACTATTTTGCAAAGCAAAAAGCCCGCATTATATAAACTAGCCATTATAAATATAATTCTTTAAATTAGTAATACGCTCTTTATTGCTATATTGATCATTTTGTTCGCTTTCGTTATATATAACCCTATACAAATGTTTACTATAATATTTTATAAATGACCGCTGCTTGTGTTTAATCTTATTTGTTTTGGGTATTACGCTTTTGCTTTGTATAGTAACAAAAACAGAATATATATAATTGTGGCTTTTTGTAAAAAAGTTGTAAAGGGTCTATATTGCGTATTAGCAAAGTGTTTAATATACAATGTTATTTTTCATGCTTTTTCCATTTGTTCTACAATATACTTTTTAAACATAAACTTGCGATTGAATTATATTTCTAGTTATTTTAACGTTGATTGCTTTGTATCGTTCAATACGTTTATTATAGGCTGTATAGTTAATATAAAGGAGATAATAGTTTTCGAAGCGTATATATAACATTTACAAATAAAATATATCATTTTCAACTTTTCTAGCGCAAAAGCGATTTTATTAGTTTATCCCCATATTTCAATCCTTTGTATATCTTACGTAATCGTTGTAATATTCTTTTCTAATGTATTACCCATTTTGTAAAACGTAATATCATTTATATATTTAAAGCAAAAAACTTGATCTTGGTTTAAGAGTTCCGCCAAATAAAGTATATAAAGCATTAGAAATAAAAATAAACTTTGAAAAATATCGTATTATATTTGTGATTCGTTTATATATATATTCTTTAGTTTAATCATTACTTTGCGATCTTATAAAAACAATCGAATCATTTTTAAAAAAGCTATAAATTAATCTTCATCCTATATCCTCTTTAGTAATCGCCGGAGTAACAACGCATCAAATATATCTTAAATATTCATTATAATTAATATAACTTTTCGTTTCTTAACAAAAATGTATTTTACATTGTATACAAATACCATGACTAAATTCATAGCCGATCGTTTAAACAAAGCCTTGCAATACTAAAGGCTTAGCGTATCATATATTAATAATATCCATGCAATTTGTTTCGCAATGATTTGTTTTAAACCTTTGCTTACGCAAAATAGTAGAGCTATCGAATATCAAAAATATATAAAGCTTTTATTTTTCTTATCGATTTTAAGTAATATTATTATTTCGATTAATTGCTAAACTTTGGGAAAATAGTTTTTTTTGAAATAGTATTCGAAAAAATCGCGTAAATATTCTTTAATATTATTTTAATAAACTTTCAAAAGTTTAATTATAATCTTATCAATTTTTAACGAAATATTCAAAATCTCGATAATGTTTTGTTTTATTTTTTCGAAGGATATAATAATATCCCAAAGGAAAATAGAGATATAATTTTCTAATATCGAATCTATATTTAGATTATTAATACTATTGTATCTATACAATACTTTGTTTAATAAAGTTTATACTTTCTTTTTTATATCTTCGATCGATTAATCGTTAATTATAAACAATGAAGCTTTAAAAAAGGGGGCTATTTTGTATTAATCTATTATTTTATACAAATCTGCGTTATTCAATGCATTATCGATTATTCTTTTTTAATATTCTTTTTTCGCTTTATACATTATAATAAATATTTGTTTCCTATCCTCAAAAGTTTTATTAAAACATTTATATAAACTATATATTATCGCATTCTTGTTGGTTTATTAAAACGTTGATTATGCCCAATCGCTCGCCGATTGCCCTACAATCTATATCGATTATTGAAATAGATTAATAAACCATTTCGCAATTATTTTTAATTCAATATTTATAATAATATTTCCGATTTTTAATAACCAATATGCTTCACTTTCTATTAAATTAACAAATATATATAAATCGTTTTTGATGATTTTATATTCAATGTATTTATTAAAAGCTATATTTTGCCCTAGAATAGTAATGATCTATGTATAATAATCCAATCCATAATTTATATCCCAATGCATTATTGTTTCTGCGAAAAGTATATTAAAGAAAATAAAATCAATTATATGCTTTGTATAATAGATGAGTATCTCTATTTCGCTAATGAAGTCCATACTAATATCCTATAATCAATTAGTAAGCGAAGCTCCTTAAATAATCGATAATACTTTTAGTTTATAAATATCGTATTTCGCATTGAAATCCCCTTCGATTAATATACAAAACGTTGAAATAATATCTATTATGTAATATATTATTGTTATAGTATTAGGTTTGCGATAAATATTAATTATATAATAATTGTTTATTTTAAATTATACTATATTTTTATAGCGTTTACTATACTATTATTGCATTTATATCGTAATCTTTCGCTATATATACGATATAATCTTTAATTGCTTAGCTTCTTTTTCGGCTATCCTCTCCGATTCCCACAAATCGTAAAAAGTATAATATTTATATACCAAATGATTTTATATTTTAATGCTTAATAAACTTTAAGGTTCTTAAATATAGACTATATCCACTCCGTTTTTGTAAACGAATTGAAACAGAACATTATATACTTTTGCTTTTTTTTCTACATTTGTTTATACTACCATTATATATAAAATCGGATTATCTTTACGGCTTTTGCCGTTGTACTAATCCGGGCCTTTATTTATTAAAGAGATCGATAGCTTTAATTAATTGTATGATCATTGTAGTATTATTGTTATCGATATTCATTGCATTTTTAATGTAAACCCTACATACACTGTTTTGTAATAAAAGCTTTAGGTTCATTTAATCCGAAATTACTTTAAAGCGTTTCGATATTCTATTTTGCGATATTGCCATATCTATTGTATGTTTAACATTATTGTTTGCTTTCTTTAAAGTTGTTGGTATTTGGATTTCGATACAGATAAGCGCTAAAATCCAAACGGCGTTCAGCTGTATAAAGTTTTGTATACTTTAAAACATTTAAAAGTTTTGAATCCTTATTTGGAATATATGTACTATTTATATAATACTTATAATTATCCCTAAAGCGTATACTTTTTGAACCGTTTAATTGTTTTTGCAGATCAATTCCATTTAAACTTTAGTTAAGTTATATTATAATTTATTTCTGGTTATATTGTAAAGCGTTAATAAGTAATCTTTGTATTCTATTAAAAACGGATTATAATATTCGTTATATTTCGTAAATGTTAAGCATAACTTATGTATTAATTCTTGATATTTAGCTTTTGCAATACTATAATTGTTGTATTATATAGATCTTATATAATAGTAGATATTGTAGTAAATTTGGCAATTTTGTTTATAAAGCTTTATTTGGTTACAAAAGAGTAAAAGAATAGAAAAGAGAATAGCTTCAAATAAGCGAAAAAGAATAATTAGGATAATAAAATTAACTATTTAAACATTCTCCATATCGTTTTCAAAACTTTTGAAGCATTTAATCAGGGTAATATCGGTTTAAATCCAGGCTTTTTTCTTTATCATTTTTTTGATAACTTTAACCTATCCGTTAATCGCATTAAACAAAATGTTTAGTACCAAATATATATAATAACTATATTATATCTTTAAAAGATCAAAATATATAACTTTAATGATTTTATAGATCTTTGATTTATAAATATCCTTTATTAAAGCGTTCTTTATTTTTAGGGATTTAGAGTATAATATTTAATCCGATTTATATCCTACCATTTCCAGAATATCTCCGTCCTTAATACTCGGGATAGCTTTAATTAAATTCTCTCGAATTAAAAAAAGATTATTGCAATGTAAACCCGCAAAAAATGCGTATCTAACAAAAATGCGTTTATCCATTTTTATTGTTTTAGCAACGTTTTTCTTTGCAAAGTTTGTTTTAAAAACTTCGCTTTAAAAGGCGGCTAAAGGCCCACCGATTTTAAGGGTTTTAATGATCCCCATTCAAATCATAAAAAGCAAAATTATTGTTATATTTCCTTTCGTTTTAAAGATTTTAAAGCTTTCTTTGCTTTTAAAGATTATATTTGTTGTAAAAACATTTACTATATATTTCAAGATCGCTTTTTGAATTAGCAAAATAATATATATTTCTTTTTAAATAAAAGTTTTAACAATTCCTTTTAAAAAGTTAATAAATATATTCATAAACTTGCAACGGATTATTGTTTATTGTTTAGCTTTTTGTAAGAGTTTGTTGACTTTTTGAAAAACTATTGATTTTTCTAATCTCTAAAGTACAACAGAAAAGAAAAGTATAAATTTTGTTTTTATTTTAATTTAGAATTAAAAAAGAATAAGCAAAGAAGAGTTGCATTGTTGTATATAATCGCTATCGGCCATCCGCATTGCTTTTGTAAGCGTAGTAAAGTTCATTTCCGTTATTCGGATTTGAAAAGTATGCTCTATATATCTCTCGCGAACATCAAAACTTTGCGGAGTTTGTAAAATATCGTTGTGCGTATCTACCGGTAGTGAAATGTATCGCGTCGTCGTTATATTCTTGCGATTGCGTATATTGTACAAATGCTTATTGAGGTAGTATTAAAGAATATATATATATAATCTTTTCGAATATTGCTTTAAAAGGAGCTATTATTTCAAAGTTTAATAATTAATTAAAATGATAATGTTATTCAAAATTGGCAAAAAGAATAAAAACTTTATATATTTATAACAATTAATAATTTTGTTATTTTGTATAAGCAAAAGTTTAAAACGAACTACAGTAACCGTGCATAGATACTAGCCAACATGCAAAATCACACCAAAAACAGCTGTTTTACTACATTTTCATTCG
>NGKF01000004.1:2133397-2145217 GCA_002162555.1 Monilinia aucupariae
ATTATAATTTCTTTTAGATTATATATATTAAATAATGTTAAACGTTGAAGTGTTTATATTGAATTTCGTTGAATTTTGGTGTGATTTTGATCTTTGGCTAGTATATGTTCGTTAGTACTGTATTACAAAATGAATAATATAGATATTATTAATGTATAGTATATTAAGCCTTTAGCATTGCAAAGCTTTATTTAAATGTTCAACTATGAATCTAATCGTAGCATTTGTATATAATATAGAATGTACTTTTATTAGAAAACGAAAAGTTATATTAATTATAATAAATATATAAAAAACGTTCGATATACTATTATTTTAACGATTATTAAAAAGAATACAAAATTAAAGTTGGTTTATAACTTTTTTGAAAATAATCCAATTGTTTCTATAAAAATGCAAAGTAAAGGTTAAGCTTGAAAATATTTATACAAACAAATCTTAAGTACAATACAATACTTTTTAAAGTTCATTTTTATTTTTAATGTTTTATATATTTTACTTAACAAAGCTTTTGAATTAAAATTAAACTTTTCGTTTTAAATATACAAACGATATTGCATTTTACAAAGTAAATAATATATTAAAAGAAAATATTATAACGATTGTGCAGAATGTATAATAAATCGAAATATAAGAATCAACTAATAAAGTTGTTTTTGTATTGGAAAAGTTAAAGATAATATATTTTATTTATAAACGTTATATTTGCGTTTCGAAAATGATTATTTTTTTTATATTAACTATACAATCAATAATAAGTATATTAAGCAATACAAAACAATCAACGTTTAAATAATTAGAAATATAGTTTAATCGCAAATTTATATTTAAAAAGCATATCGCGGAATATATAGAAAAGGTATGAAAAATAGCGCTATATATTCAATATTTCGTTAATACGTAATATAAGCTTTTTGCGGTTTCTCTACGAAAAGCTACGATCATTTGCGTATTACTTTCGCTATTATATGAGGCGAAAGTGTAATATCTGGGACAAATAAAGCTAAATATAGAAGATGGCTATTTACAAAATATTATAGTAAGCATTCGAATAGAATCATATATAACGAAAGCAAATAAAATAATTAATTTTACAATAAAAAGTATTTTGCTAATCTAAAGGATTACGTTTATAATAATTAGTTTACACAATATAAACCTTCTTTTTTGCGAAATGGCTTTAGAATATATCCGCATTAATATAGTTTTACAATTTAAAAGATTTAATATATATTATTCGTTTATTATATAATTGATTATATTGGATTATTGTATACAATGTAGTACAAAGCTATAAATAGCGGATCGATTACTTTTGAAAACGCTTTATTTAATCTTTTTCTTTTTGTATTCTACTTTTGGATATAGAATGGATTTTACAAAAAGGATAAACAAAAAAGCAATAATGATTAATTTTATCAATTAATAAAATACTTTATTTTTTAATATAATTATTATCGTTTCCAATAAATCTGAATTGTACAATAATGCAAGCAAATATATAAGCTATAATTATATAATTTACTAAAAATAAAAGTTTATTATCATTGACAAAAAAGCAATTAATACATTATTATATATTTTTGATATAAAAATAATAAATGCTTTAAAAAGGTTATAAAAAGCATTAACGTTATCAACTATTGCGAATATATAGCGATAGCTTTGTATCGATAATATTTCGATAATATAATACAAACGCGTTAATACTTCGAATACTTTACAATAAACGTTTTTGGAAAATCATCAATTTATCGATTGATATGCGGTTAAAATACAATGGTTCTTTAAGTATTAAAGGATAATCGATAATGAAACAACGAATAGGTTAACAAATGCAGATGCAAAGAGCGATATAATGAACCTAAAACCTATTGCGCAATTTATAATCAACAGGATAAGATTGATAGTATAGAATTTGATTTGCAATATTACAAACGAATAGTGAAGTAAGAACAAGTTTACGCTATTAGAAGGATATTACAAATAGTAACTATATTATACCTTTAAAAAGCTTATAAAGTTTAAATTTATAAAACCAATACTATATCGATTATTTATATTGTAATTTAAACATAGCGATTTTAAAGCTTATTATAAATGATTTAAATATAAAAACGTAGAGATTTATTGTTTATACAATAAACCCGAAACCCTAAAACATTTTGTTTTTTGTAAAATCTTTATTAAATAATTTTATTTGTAGTTGTTAAAATTCGATTGTTTTTTAGTTATTGCTTGAGAAGGGTACAATTATATACGATAGTTTCTTACTTTTCTATAAGAATTCGAACGCTTTATTACAATAATTCGATACTTTACGTTTTGCAATCCAAAACCTTATAATAATTCGGATAATATTCGATTTAATGCTTTATTCGATCTTTTTTTTACCTCTCCCCTTTTTTCACTTTTTGTTTTACTTCGGAATCTAATTTAAAGCGCAATTTATAAAGCGTAGTATATCATTTTATACAATGATATAAAGGTTGCAATCTAATATAACAATTGCTTATTTAATACTTTTTACTAATGCGATTGCTATATAGCTCGATATTTACTTTCTTTAGATATAATAAGCAAAAGCTAATCTTTTTAATATAGAATACTTTTTTAAATAGCGGAAGGAAATTGCTTAACAAAATTAGAATTGTAAGAGATCGTTGGAAGGAAGCGATCTCAATGCTTTAATCTAGTAACGTCGTATAATACATATCTAAGTGATAAGCTTTTGAGCCTTTAATCTATTAGCGTATCATTCGTTTTTAGTACTCCTCGAGAGATCAAGAGCTTAGTTAGCTTATATAGACGTTAAATATAATGAATAAATAAAAAATTTAATATATTTATTGATCTTTTTAATTTGTTTTTCATTAATAAATTAAATAAATTAATTAATGCATTTATTTATAAAAGTTAATTGAATTATTCGGTATTTGTTAAACTTATAATGATGATTTAAATTAATTGTTTGATTTTTTTTATAAAAATAATATTCAATAGCGTTATTGCTTTTCGTTTATTGTTTAAATCCGAATAATTATTGTAATCTTGATCTTTAAATAGCGAAAGATCCTTTTAATAAAGGATTATAATCTATTCGATCGATATAATTAACGAAAAGATTATTATATTGTTTTAGAGTAATAGTATAGCATTTTTTTTTATCTTTAATATTCAAGGTAATTAATTATTGTTTTAATCAATTTGAAACTAATTTGTTTAATACTTTGAAGAATTGTTTATATCTATAAATTCCTTTGATTTTTCAAAAGTTATAGATTAACGTTTAAATATAAAGAGATTTCTATTCTTTATATTATTTTATTGAATCGATTCAATTATTATATATATTGTTAAAATAATTAATATATTTCATTTAAATAGTTCTTAGGATTATTGAATTTGTAAAAGCAATCTTTATATATAATTAAATAATAATTTGTTTCAAAATCCGGTTTTATATAACTTTCTAGAAAATTTCCAAAATGTAGAATAAATTGATTATAATTATAATTCAATTAAATATATAATAGAAATTATCATGATTTTGATTATATTTACTTTTCTAAATCCTATAGATCTTCTCTATAAATAAAAAATTCTTTAAGAAATCTTTTAATATTGCAAAAATAAAATTTGCAAAAAGTTCAGATTTAGATATTTCATCTATTTCGATGTTTGTATTTATATATCGATTATAAATTTCAAAGTTTATAGCATATTGATTTTGGCGTTTACAATTCTTTTCAAAAATTATATAGTTTATAAAAAAAGCTTAAAATGAATAAACGCTTAATTAATTATAAAATTAGTAATTGAAAAAGTTTGAAATATTCAAATCAATACTATTCCAAATATATCTAAAGCAATTAATATTCTTAAACAATAAATATTAAAGAAATCAATCCATTTGATTATTAAAAATAATCTTTAATATAATAAAAAAAATGATTACTAAATAATAAAAATATAATAATAAATAATTAAGAATTAAAAGAAAAGAGAAATATATGATTTCGATATTAGTATTCGAATTATAGTTTTTATAAAGATTTCGAGTACAAATCAAACTTATAACTATTATAAAGAATAGCTACGAATATAATGAAATAATATTAGAAAAGGATTAAAATATAAATATAAAGTAATGATTATAATATTATCTATCTCTTTTAAATATAGAATTTATTCGTTTTTTATATATTATATATATGTAATTATATATGATCATTATATAATTCTATAATTATAAGGATTTATAGTACTATAAGTTATAATATTGTAGTATAACAATAGTTATAAGGATCTACAATATTATAAACTTTGATATTATAATATATTAATAATTATAAGTTTGAATGCTTTTAGTAAAGACTAGTAAGTTTAGTTTAATATATTTACTTAATTAGTTAATACGCTAAGCTTGGTTAGCGTTTCGATGCTTTTAGCTCCGGCAAATCGAAAGCGGTTAGCGTATTTATGCTTTTTAGCGTGCTTATACATTTTAACGTGTTTATACACTTTAGCGTACTTGTACACCTACTATTGAAAGATCCAAAGAACATGTAAAGGCATGGTGTTCGGTAAACACATGCTTCTTACGTGCTTTACGCTCTCAACGTAACATTTGTTTTATTCGATTTGAATTCTTAAAAAGATTTGTATCGATTTAAGATCTTTATATTTTCATTTTTAATTGATAATCTTCTTGATCGTATTGATCGTGGATTATAATCCCAATATTAGCAAATTATTTATATAAAATAGAATGTATACTTTTTTTCCAATAAACAAATTGGGATCTGCTATTGAAGCTTATAAATCTATATTTTTAAAGAACAATTTAATTATTTGCTATTATATTTTCGAAGTTTGTTTTAGCTTGTAAAATGATTTTTTAAATTTAAAGTAATTATTAATAGGATTCAAAGCAAATACTTTTTCAAAGAATTATAGAATCTTTATTAGAATTTAAATATTGATCAATTTTTTCTTTAGAAATACTATATTAATATTTATATTATCAATTTCTAGGTTCTTTTCTATTGCTTTAGTAAAAAGGGTTTATAATATAAAATATCTTACAACTTTTGCGAATGTTTTTGTAAAGTTGATTTCGTATTTTTGTAGGAATCCTTTAACCATTAATCTAGCTTTTTTTTTAATTTGTTATTTTAATTAAATTTGTTCTATAAAACCCATTTAGATTTCAAAAGTTTCTTTTTTTTCGACGAAGAGTTATTAATTATTTTAAAAATGCTGTTGTTTTTCAAATTAATTAATTCTATTTTGATTGTTTGTATTTATACTTTAAAGTTCGAATCTAAAGCGTTCTTTAGATCGATAGCTTTAATATTAACATTTGTATACGGATATACTATATCAAAGTCTTGTATAGAATATTATATCTTTTTTTCATTTTCTATAATTTCTTTAATTCCAGCTTATATTTGCAAATTACAAACTTTAATTATAATTGTAGAAAAAATCTCTTTTGAATAAGAATTCTATATAAAATCATTTTTATTTGAATTTATAAAAAAGCTTAATTTTTTGTTTTTATAGTTTAAGCTTATAAAAACTTTTAATTATTTTAATTTAATATTTAAACTTATAAAAGCTTTTAATTATTCTATATTAATATTAAAATCTATTAAAACTTTCATTTATTTTATACTAATACAAATTCTTTTTTGATTTCATTATTCTTTTATAAAATGATTTCTTATTTAATTTGTATTCTCTTTCGATTTTATTAATAACTTTTTATATATTAATATATTTGAATCGTTTTTCAATAGGAATTTGTATTTATTAAAATCAATATCTATTGTTTTTATAATCTTTAAAGAAATAAGATTGAAATGTTTGTAAATTTAACTCTTTTTTATATTTACAAAAAGATATTCTTTTTTTAATACTTTTGATTCAAACTTCTTTATAATTTGCTTTAATTATTAAAGATTGTATACAAATACTATATATTCGAATATTCTTAATTTTCGTAAATTTGGTTAACGATTATTGTAAGCTTTAAAAAGCGTTATAGTTTTCGAAAACATTTTAGCTTTTTCAAAAAGCAATGTTTTTGTAGAAAACCGATTTTTCAAATAAATAGCGTATAATATAATAATCTTTTATTAAATTAAAGTATTACGCTGAGAGCGTAAAGCACGTAAGAAGCACGTGTTTACTAAACAACATGCTTTTATGTATTATATGGATCTTCCGGTAATAGGTGTATGGGCATATTAAAGTATATGTACGCTAAAGCGCTCAAGCCCATTAAAGCATACGTATATAAAGGTGTTTAAGTATATTAATCGCTTTTGATCTGCTGGCGCTAGGAGTATCGGAGTATTAACCGAGCTTGGTATATCGATTAATTGAGTTTATAATTATTGTTATATGATAATATTATGATTTGTAGTATTGTAGATCCTTATAATTACAAAGCTATACAATGATCATGTGTGATCATATGTAATTATATATATATAGTATATAAAGAACAGATTAATCTTGTATTTAAAGAGATAGATAATAATACAATCATTGTTTTATACTTATATTTTTATCTCTTTTTGATATCACTTTATTATATATTCGTAGCTATTCTTTGTGATAATTATAAGCCCGGTTTGTACTCGAAATCTCTATAATAATTACAATTCGAATATCGATATCATATAATTTCTCTTTTCCTTTTAATCCCTAATCATCTTTTATTATACTCCTTCTATTCTTTAGAATCATTCTCTTCATCATATTATAGATTACTTTTAATAGCTAAGCGGATTGGTCCCTTTGATATTTATTATTTAAAAACGTTAACTATTTTAAGTATATCTGGAATAATATCGATTCAGATACTTCAAACTTTTCTAATTACTAATTCTATAATTGGTTGAGCGCTAATTCATTTTAAGTTTTTTCTATAGATATTATGATTTTTGAAAAGAATTGTAAACATTATAATTAATATATCATAAACTTTAAAATCTAAAATCAATATACTAATATCAACGTCGAAATAGATAGAATATCTAAGCCTAAGCTTTTTATAAATCTTATTTTTGTTACATTGAAGAATCTTTCAAAAACCTTTTTACTTATAGAGAAAATCTATAGGATTCAAAAAAATAAATACAACCAAAATTATAATAACTTTCGTTATATATTCGATTGGATTATAACAATAATCAATTTATTCTACGTTTTGGAAATCTTCTAAAATGCTATATAAGATTATATTTTGAAACAAATCATTGCTTATTTATATATGAAAATTGTTTTTATTGATTTAATAATCCTAAGGACTATTTAAACCAAATATATCGATCATTTGAATAATGTATGTAATAAATAAATCGATTCAATTAAATAGTATAAGAAATAAAAATCATTCTATGTTAAAGTATCGACTTATGATTTTCTAAAGATTAAAAGAATTCGTAAATGTAAACAATTCCTGGAAGTATTAAGCAAATTAACGCCAAATTGATTGGAGTAATAATTAATTATTTTAAATATTAAAGATAAAAAAGGATGTTATATTACTACTCTAAAACAATATAATAGTCTTTTTGTTGATTATATCGATCAAATGGATTGTAATCTATTACCAAAAGGATCTTTCGCTATTTAAGGATTAGGATTTTAATAATCATTCAGATCAAAACGATAATTGAAAAGTAATAATATTAACAATGCTATTTAGTATTGTTTTTATAAAAAAAATTAAATAATCAGGCTAAACTATTATTATAAGCTTAACGAATACTAAATAATTGAATTAGTTTTTACAAATAAATACATTAATTAATCTATTCGGTTTATTAATAAAAAGCAAATTAAAGAGATTAATAAATATATTAAAAACAAAAAATATAATAATCTTTGTAATGTTTTATTCAAAAAAAGATAACTCTTTAGTATTCAAATTAATCAACTTTATAAATTTTTACAAAGAAAGGATTTCTATAATATTATTTTTTATATTATCAACCCAAATAAATGTATTAGTGTTTTTATTATATTTATAATCATTTTCATATATATATTGGCAAATTGTATTTTATTAAATAATTGTAATGTTATATATATTATTAACAATACTAACCTTTTAATAAACGAAAAGTATATTCTTAACAATATTTCAAATTATATTAAAGCAAAATCATTAAATTTATTAATGATTGATTATAACGAAAAAATAATCAAAGGAATTTTGCTAAATAATACGGATTTTATATTAATTAATATTGCGTTTATTCCTGGTTTTTATATTAATCTTATATCCAAAACCCTTTTTCGTAACAAAGATACTTGGTTTAATAACTTTAACATTATTGTTAAGATTAGCAATCAGGTTAATAGTATTATTATTGTTTAATACATTAAAAAATATAATCTTGTTTTTTTAGAATATAATATTTGTTTTAATTATTCTAATAAATCTAATTTTTTTGTAAATATAAATATTATAATATTTATCGAAAAACAAAAAATTAATAAACATTTTTTTCGATTATATAAAATGTCACGCTAAATGCGTAGTACGTACATGCTTGTTAAAGCACATACTTTGTCGAAGCATATATTTATCGAATATAATGCTCTTAAGGATCTTCTAGCAATAGATGCATAAACTTATTAACCTTTTTGGGATTGCCGGAATTAGAATTATCGAAAGCTTTTAGTTTTTATTTTAATAGATGTATAAGAGTATTAATCGCTTTTTGATCTATAGAACTAAAAGCAATATTATATATTGTTCTATAAGGATCCAAATTTTATATACGAGTATACAATGATCTATATCGATATCATAAATCAGAATATTGTAGATCCTTATGATTACAAAGCTATATAATGATCATATATTATTACATATGATTATTTATATGTAATATATAAAGAATGGATGGATCTTGTATTTAGAAAAATAAATAACAATATAATCATTATTTTATATCTATACTTTTATTCCTTTTTGATATTATTTTATTATATATTTGTAACTATCCTTTATAATAATTATAAGCTTGGTTTATACTCGAAATCTCTACAACAATTACAATTCGAATATCGATATTATACAACTTCTTTTTTCTCTTTGATCCTTAATCATCTTTTATTACATTTTTATTCTTTAGAATTATTTTTTTCATTATATTATAAATCATTTTCAATAGCCAAGCAAATTAGTCCCTTTAATATTTATCATTTAAAAACGTTAATTGCTTTAAGCATATCTAGAACAATATCAATTCGGATACTTTAAACTTTTCCAATTACCAATTTTATGATTGGTTAAACGCTAATCCATTTCAAGCCTTTTTCATGAATATTATAATTTTTGAAGAAAATTGTAAACGCTATAATCAATATGTTATGGATTTTGAAGCTTACAATCAATATGTTAATACCAATGTCGAAATAAGTGAAATGTTTAAACCTAAGCTCTTTGCGAATCCTATTCTTGCTATACTAAAGGATCTCTCAAAAACCTTTTTACTTATGAAAAAGATTTATAGGATTTAGAAGAATGAATACAACCAAAATCATAGTAACTTTCGCTATATATTCGATTGGATTATAACAATAATTGATTCATTTTATGTTTTGGAAATCTCCTAGAATGCTATATAAAATTATACTTTGAAATAAATTATTGTTTATTTACATATAAAGATTGCTTTTATTAATTTAATAATTTTAAAGATCATTTAAACCAAATATATCGATCATTTGAATAATATATGTAATAAACAGATTGACCCGATTAAATAGTATAAAAAGTAAGAATCACTTTATATTAGAGTATCAATCTACAACCTTTTGAAGATCAAAAGAATCTATAAATATAAACAATTCCTGAAAGTATTAAGCAAATTAACGCTAAATTGGTTAAAGTAGCAATTAATTACTTTGAACATTAAAGATAAAAAAGGATATTATATCATTATTTTAGAACAATATAGTAGTTTTTTTGCTAATTATATCGATCGGATAGGTTGTAATCCATTACTAAAGGGATCTTTCGCTATTCAAAGATTAGGATTTCAACAATTATCTAGATCAAAGCGATAATCGAAAGGTAATAACGCTAATAACGCTATTTAGCATTATCTTTGTAAAGAAAATCAATTAATCGGTTCAAGCCATCGTTATAAACCGGACGAATGTTGTATGATTAAACTAGCCTTTACCGGTAAATGCATTAAACAATCCAATCGAACTATTAATGAAAAGCAAATTAAAGAAATCAATAAATGTATCAAAGATAAGAAATATAACAATCTTCGAAACGTTCTAACCAAAAAGGGATGGCTTTTTATTACTTAAACCAATCTATTTTATAAATCTTTACAAAGAAAGGATCTCCATAACATTACCTTTTGCATTATCGATCTGAATAAGTGTATTAGCGCTTTTGCTATACCTATAATCACTTTTACGTATATATTGATAAACTGTACCTTATTGAATAACTATAATACTATATACATTGTTAACAATACTAGCTTTTTAATAAGCGAAAAGTATATTCCTAGCGATATCTTAGATTACGTTAAAGCAGGATTATCAAATTTGCTAATGGTTGATTATGGCAAAAAAGTAATTAAAGGAATTTTGCTAAGTGATATAGATTTTACGCTGACTAATATTGCGTTTGTTCCTGGTTTTTATATTAATTTTATGTTCGAAACCCTACTTCGTAATAAGGGTGCTTGGTTTAATAGCTTTAATACTATTATTAAGATCGGCGATTAGATTAATAGTATTATTATTGCTTAATACATTAAAAAGCATAATCTTATCTTTTTAGAATATAATGCTTATTTCAATTATTTTGATAAATCTAATTTTCTTATAAGTATAAATATTATAATATCTACCGAAAAACAAAAGATCAATAAGCATTTTCTTTAATCATACAAAACAATAAAACTTCGATTAGAATCAAACGATTTGTAATATAAAAGATCAAGATATCTCGGCAAAAAAGCATTGGAATATTTAATTAGGATAACTAAAGAAGTACGAATCAAAAAAATCATTTAGATAAAATGCATCGATTATTCATGTACTCATATTAAACAGATTGTTTTATATTTATCTAATGATTATTAATCATCTAAACCTTTTTATAAAGTTCAATGGGATTTGTTCGATTTTCTTTATACCTATAACAAAGTATTATAATTGCTAATAATCAAAGATATATACAATAGAAAGATCTTTATTTCTACATTAATCCAAAAAACGTATAACAAAGTTTCTAAAATCTTAAAGAATTTCGTTGTATAAATCTATCGCAAATATAATCTTTATATTGTAATAATCAAACAAAACAATAATATATTTATAATAAGGATCAAAAGTAATATTGTATTCGAAAAATGGATCTTCGAAAAGAGTATAAAACTTGAACTCTCTCTTTCCCTTATATATAAACTTAACGAAGGAGCGGAATACGTAAAGCAAGAAATCATTACTAAGCAAATTAAAATATACATTTCAATTGAATTGTCGGATAAAATATAAATAGAAATCGCTTTTGCCGTTACTTATTTATATAATATTAATCTATTGAAAGCAAAGAGTTAAAAATGCTCTAACGAAATGATTAATTTCTAATTCAGGTAATACTATAGATGTCATGCCAAAATGACGCGCCATATCGAACATATGGCTAATTGGGTATATATACTAGGTATATGTCCACACAGCGGTATAACACTGTAACAATTTACTCGTAACACACCCCCAAGATCGTTAACGCTCTCTAAGATAAGGATCTTAATTATC
>NGKF01000004.1:2145435-2258165 GCA_002162555.1 Monilinia aucupariae
GCTACCGGGCTTATAACTGTCATGCCAAAATGACGCGCTATATCGAACATATGGTTAATTGGGTATATATACTAGGTATATGTCCACACAGCGGTATAACACCGTAACAGTTTACTCGTGACAATAGATAATACTCATTGTCGTTATTACGAAAGATCATTAACAATCTTCGTTCCGATTGGAATGCGATATATAAATATAATTGCTGTATATACCCTTTGAACAAAGAAAAAGAAATTGGGATTAGGGTAAAATAGTATAAAATTAACCCGCAAATATATATTAAATATTTGATCGAATATATTCTTGCTATAACAATCTTCCGTATCTAAATTCTTGTATTCGATAAAGTTATTATTACACAAAATGTCAGATTCGATAAGAGATTTATTTATAAAAACGATCTTCGTAGTAAGATTGTTAATACTATATCAATCCAAATAATCAAGGATTTAGTTGTCGAATTGAATATTTAACAAATGGAATCGCCGGATAGTACCATTTTAGAGAACGTAAATAATGAACTTACCGGAGGATCTATACAAAGAAAGCTCGAGATTATACGCACTTTTGATTTTAATTATAGATGCTTTAAATCTTCAATTTTGAGAATGATTGAAGATTAAAAGGATCAAAAGAATCTAGTAATAAAATCTTTACCATTTACTTTAATTTATAATAATGAGCATAACATTTCATTAGATCCCGATATAGTTATAGGAATCAACGAATCAACGCCGGTTCCTAATAAACCAAAATCTTTGTTAATTGTATTTATAACAAAAGATAAAAGTTTATTTAAAATAATTAATTTATAAAAGGTTTGTATAAACTTTGGTTATAAAGAATCAACAATTCCATCAAAACCATTAATATCAGCATTAGATAGTATTCTTAAGAACGATAAATCGAATAATCATTTGATTTTCAATAACAAAAAGAAAAATACAATATTGCTTTCTATAAAAAAGAATACATTTAAAAGATCTCTTTCGTTATTTATATTTAACAAAGCTATTAAACGGCTATATACTTTGCAAATAAAGATTCTTAAGCTTAATATCAATACTAAAGAGTATATTAAATTCGATATGTTTAACAACATTGATATAATCCTTAATCATACAAAGTATCAAACAATAAATTATATTAAACGCTTAAATTGTTTGCATTAATAAGCAAATAGTTATTACAAAACTAATACTTTTATTAGTATCGTAATTGCTTAATTATACAGATTCAGAAATGAACTTCAACAATTAAATGATTTCCATAATACTTTCTAACTTGATAAATAGAAAGATAAACTAAATGAACAAAATAATAAGTTTATTACTATATATAATATAGTAATTGTTATAATAAAATATAAACCGACAATTACGCTTTTGATTCAATCCAAAGTTACAGATCTTCCACAAATGCTAAAATTAACGGCATTATCATTATCGAGGTTTTTTCATAATCTTAGAACTTATATATTTGGATATTGGTTCAAAATGGATTGTAATTGCAAGATTAAAATATTATAGAATTAAAGCATTTGATAAAAAATTAAAACAATATCGATTAAATCAAAGTTTATTCTATTTCAATAAGTATTTATTTATAAGAATGATCAAAACGGCTATATCGATCGTTGCAAATTACAATTAGTAATTAAAAAAGATTTTCAAGATATAACAACAATTGAATCGATTTATGCAACTATATTTATTGCGTAATCCTTTCGTATAATAATAATAACGATAACGAAAAATAATCTTAAAACGAAGTAATACAACGTTGTAAATGCTTTTGTTAATGCATCTCGAAATCCTATTGGGAATCCAGTTATATACTATATACTAGATAAGTATAAAGTACTTAATAAATCCATCACTTTCAATTATACGCTGTATAACTTAAAAGATTCCTTTACACTTTAATATAAAAAGTTCACAAATATATTCATCAACTTGAAAATAATAAAATGCAAAAAAGAGCTTTGCATCTTTATATCTTTTGATTTCTATATATTTATTTTGTTCTTTGTTAACGATATCTAAATGATCTATTACAAAAGATATAAATATCAAAAAGATTAAATAATAAATAGAATTAAAGCTAGATATAAGCTTAAAGATCTTGGTAACATTCAATGGTTTCTAGGGATTCGAATTATTAAAAATCGATAATTTAAAAAATTATAGCTAACATACGATATCTATATCGATAAGATCGCTCGCAAATTTGGTTTTACAAAAGGAAAAGCAACTATATTATTTTTAATTATGATATTCGAGAAAAATAAAGAAATGGCTCCTTTTTCTAAAGTAAAGGAATATTAAGAAAAAGTTGAATCAATCTTATATTCGGTTATAACAATTAGAATCGATTTAGCTTTTCTTTTTTTTAAACTAAGCGAATATAGTATTAATTTTTCAAAGGATCACCTTATAACAGCAAATTATTGTATCGTATATTTATATAGATCTTGGTACTTCTCTATTTGCTATAGGGATAATTACATACCTCAAATGATAACCTTTTCAAATGCTTTCTTTGCAGATAATGTGGTTACTCGGAGATCCTCTCAAGGCTATGTGATCATGTTGTATGGTGGTGCCATTGTATGGAAAGCCATAAGACAACAATACAATCACTGTTTTATACCTATACTTTTATCCCTTTCTGATATCACTTCATTATATATTCGTAGCTATCCTCCGTGATATAAAACAATAAAACCTTGATTGAAATCAAGCGATTTGTAATATAAAAGATTAAAGTATTTTAGCAAAAAAGCATTAGAATATTTAATTAAAATAATTAAAGAAGTATGAATCAAAGGAATTATTCGGATGGAATATGTCGATTGTTTATATATATATATTAAATAAATTATTTTATACTTATTTAATAATTATTAATCATTTAAACCTTTTTATAAAATTTAATAAAATTTATTCGATTTTCTCCGTATTTATAACAAAATGTTATAATTGCTAGTAATCAAAAATATATATAATAAAAAGATCTTTATCTTTATATTAATTTAGAAAATATATAATAAGGTTTTTGAAATTTTAAAAAACTTTATTATATAGGTTTATTGCAAATATAGTTTTTATATTATAATGATTAAGCAAAACAATGATATATTTGTAATAAAAATCAAAAGTAATATTGTATTTAAAAGATAGATCTTTGAAAAGAGTATAGAATTTGAACTCTCTTTTTTCTTTATGTATAAACCTAACGGAGGAGTAGAATGCGCAAAGCAAAAAATCATTATTAAACAAATTAAAATGCGTATTTCAATTGGATTGCTGAATAAAATATAAATAAAGATTGCTTTTATCGTTATTTATTTATATAATATTAATCTATTAAAAATAAAGGATTGAAAATGCTTTAACAAAATAATTGATTTCTAGTTTAAACAATACTATAAATAATATTCATTGTTGTTATTACAAAAAATCATTAACAATCTTTGTTCCAATTAAAATTCAATATATAAATATAATTATTGCGTATATCTTTTGAATAAAAAAAAAAAATTGGGATTAAAATAAAATAGTATAAGATTAACCCGCAAATATATATTAAATATTTGGTTGAATATATTCTTGTTACAACAATTTTCTGTATTTGGATTCCTATATTCAATAAAGTTATTATTATACGAAATATTAAATTCGATAAAAGATTTGTTTATAAAAACAATTTTTGTAGCAAAATTATTAACACTATATTAATTCAAATGATTAAGGATTTGATTGTCAAATTGGATATTCAATAAATAGAATCGCTGGATAGTATTATTTTAGAGAATGTGGATAATGAATTTATTGAAGGATCTATACAAAAAAAGTTCGAGACCGCGTGCATTCTTAATTTTAATTATAGATACTTTAGATTCTTGATTTCGGGGGTGATTAAAGATCAAAAAGGTCAAAAGAATTTGGTAACAAAATCCTCGCTATTTACCTTAATTCATGATAATGAGCATAGCATTTTGTTAGATCCCAATACAATTATAGGAATCAACAAATCAATATTGATTCCTAGTGAACCAAGATTTTTATTGGTTATACTTATAACGAAGAATAAAAGCCCGTTTAAAGTGATTAATTTATAGAAGGTTTGTATAGATTTTGGTTATAAAGAATCAGCGACTTTATTAAAACCATTAATATCAACGTTAAATAGTATTCTCGAAAATGATAAATCGAATAATTACTTAATTCTCAATAACAAAAAAAAAATACAATATTACCTTTTATAAAAAGGAATATATTTAAAAGATCTCCTTTATTATTTATATCTAATAAAGCTATTAAACGATTATATATTTTACAAATAAAGATTTCTAAGCTTAATATCAATACTAAAAAATATATGAAATTCGATATACTTAATAATATTGATATAATCCTCGATTATACAAAGCATTAAATAATAGATTGTATTAAACGCTCAAATCGTTTGTATCAATAAACAAATAATTATTATAAGATTAACATTTTCATTAGTATTATAATTATTTAATTATACAGATTTAGAAATGAACTTCAACAATTAAATGATTTCTATAATATTTTTTGATTTGATAAATAAAAGAATAAACTAAATAAACAAAATAGTAAGTTTATTACTATATATAATATAATAGTTGTTATAATAAAATATAAACCGATAATTACGCTTTTGATTCAACTCAAAGTTACGGATCTTCTACAAATATTAAAATCAACGGCATTATTATTACCAAAGTTTTTTTATAATCTTAAAACTTATATATTTGAATATTAATTCAAAATGAATTATAATCGCAAAATTAAAGCATTATAGGATTAAGATATTTAACAAGAAATTAAAACAATATCGGTTAAATCAAAGTTTATTCTATTTCAATAAATATTTACTTATAAAAATAATCAAAGCGGCTATATCAATCGCTACAGATTATAATTAGTAATCAAAAAAAATCTTCAGGATATAGTGATAATCGAATTAATTTATACAATTATATTTGCCGTGCAATTTTTTTGTATAATAATGGCAACGATAACGAAAAATAATTTTAAAACAAAGTAATACGATATTATAAATGCTTTTGTTAATGCATTTCGAGATTTTATTGGGAATCCAATTATATGCTATATATTAGATGGGTATAAGGTACTTGGTAAATCCATCACTTTCGATTATACATTGTATAACTTGAAAGACTTTTTTGTATTTTGATATAAAGAATTCACAAATATATTCATTAATTTGAAAATAGTAAAATGCAAAAAAGAATTTTGTATTTTTATATCTTTTGATTTTTATGTATTCATTTTGTTCTTTATTAATGATATTCAAATAATCTATTATAAAAAGTATAAATATTAAAAAAATCAAATAATGAATAGAATTAAAGCTAAATATAAACTTAAAGATTTCAACAATATTTAATAGTTTTTAGGGATTCGAATTATTAAAAATCGATAATTTAAGAAATTGTCATTAATATACAATATTTATATTAATAAGATTATTTGCAAATTTGATTTTATAAAAGGAAGAGCAATTATACTATTTTTAATTATAGTATTCGAAAAAAATAAAAATATAGTTTCTTTTTCTAAAGTAAAAGAATATTAGGAAAAAGTTGGATCAATCTTATATTCGGTCATAATTATTAAAGCTGATTCAACTTTTTTTTTTTTTAAACTAAGCGAATATAGTATTAACCTTTTAAAAGATTATTTTATAACAACAAATCATTATATTATATACCTATATAGATCTCGATATTTTTCTATTTGCTATAGAAATAATTATATACTTTAAATAATAACCTTTTCAAATACTTTCTTTGCAAATAATATAATTATTCGAAGATCTTTTCAAAGCTATATAATTATATTATATAATGGTACTATTATATAGAAAGTTATAAAACAAAATATAATTATTATCTCGATTATAGAAATAGAATTTTTAAATATGAAAAAATTAATTAAAAAAACAATAGCAATATTACAACTTTTAAAAAAAATCAAAGTATTAATAAAAAAGTTTATTAATATCTTTTACAACAATACTTAAACAATTCAATTAATTGTTAATAAAAATAAAAGAATTTCTATTAAATTTAGATATATAAATATTTAGAATATATGGCTTTGTTAAAAATACGTTAATAAGCGATTCTTGATCATGTATTTATTAATTGCCGATATGCTAATAGATGGGTTTACTAAGAATTTTATTAAACAGAAGTTTAAATATTTTGTTAAACTAATCAATATGCAAAACGCTAAGGATCGAATTATAGAGATTATCAAATAATCGATAATCATATGATATTTAAACAAATTAATATTATAATACTTCTTTTATATTTTACTATTTCAAAGGAAATTTATCTCTAAGCAACTTTTCCATTACCACCATTACTCATCTTCCTTTTCTTTCTTTTCCTCTTCATCTTTATTGTTGCAAAGTAATCCTCCGAAGTATACCCGTTTCCAAAGGAATTCGCTTTTAATGCAAACATACCCCATACCGATTTCAAAGTTATCTAAAAATCAACATATTTCAAAACATTTCGAAAAACGGCCTAGAAACGCTTTATTTTTTATAATTATATAATTAACAATTATAATATAAAGCAAAAAAAAAGTATTATACTTTTTCATTGTTAATAATTTTCGCAATCAAAAAATTATTTACTATTATATACAAATATATTAGCAAAAACCGATATATATATATAAAGTATTAATAATATTAAGTTTTTTAGGAATTTACGTTTTTATAGTAGATTTCATTTTTTTGCTTAGCGATTAACGATTTTATATATTGCATATATAAATAAGAATTTCTTAGCTTTTTAAACTAAGTTTTCTTAGCGGGGATACAAAAAGTCAGGGTGAAAAAAGTAATAAAAGTGAAAAATATTACTTTAGATTTTTCATTGTTTAATTTATCACTATATTCAATCTTTAAAAGATTAAAACCAAAATTTTTACCAAAATTCTATGAAATATAAATAATGTATTACTAAAATGATTATAGTATTTACTTTACAACAAAACAAAGAATCTTTATCTTTATTCTTATTCTAATCCTTATCCTTATCCTTATTGTTATCTTTACCAAAAGAACCGGCTTAGAAGGGACAAAAAGAAAAGGAATTAAAGAAGTAAGGAGAAAAGGAACGAAAAAGCGAAGGGCAGCGATAAGGGCGATAGAGAAAGAAAACAAGGATGCAAAAAAAGCATCCCGGAAATGAACAAAAAGCAAAAGAATCAAAAAAAAAAGCAAAAAAAAAAACAAAGAAACAAAAGTAAAAAAAGTAAAAGGAGAAAAAGAAAAAGCAAAGGCAATACAATAACGAAAAGCAATTAATACTTTTTGAACATAAGAAAGATTCCCAATCTGGGAATTGCGATCATAGTAGAGTATATTGATGATGATATTAATGATGATATTGTTAATGATGTTGTTGTTGATGTAGTTATTGTTATTGTTATTGTTGTTAATACTTGTTTTTAAAGAATCGAAGGATCAAAGGATCAAAGTTATATTTAAATACCCATACGATAGAAATTACAATAAAACAACAATACGCTATAAAACGATTAAATCTAACAAATATATAATGAATCCTTTTAATTATAATCATCGCTGCATATAGAATCGATGATTCAAGTATTTATAGAATTATATGAAATTATATTCATTCAACTACTTATAAAAGAAATTGCATATATATCATTAGCTTATTTTCTGTTTATTTGTTTATTTCAAAGTATTATATAATGTATAATTGTAGATTCATTTATTTTGTTTGCTTTATAAACAGATTATATATTGTATATATAATCTAAAGGGTGTATTATATTGAAAGCGTAAAGTATATGAAAAGTATATGTTTACTAAACAATATACTTTTATATATTATATGGATCTTCCGATAATAGATGTATAGACACATTAAAGTATACATATATTAAAGTGCTTGAACCTACTAAAGTATATATACGCAAAAGTATTTGAATATACTAATCGCTTTTGATCTGTTAGTATTAAAAGCATTGGAATATTAATCAAACTTGGTATATCAATTAATTAAGCTTATAATTATTGTTATACAATAATATTATGATTTGTAGTACTATAGATCCTTATGATTATAGAGCTATACAATGATCACGTGTAATTATGTGTAATCATGTATATGTAGTATATAAGGAACAGATTAATCCTATATTTAAAAGAATAGATAACAATACAATTACTGTTTTATACCTATACCTTTATCCCTTTTTAATATTACTTCATTATATATTCGTAGTTATCCTCCGTGATATAAAGATATTTTTAATTTTGTTAAAAAGCTTTTTGATATAATATTTATATTCTATATTTTCTTTTTAGCAATGTTGTTTATAGTATATTTTCTTAAAGAAGATGGTTTAAATGGTATATCTCTTTTCGAAATCTCTATTTGGAAATTAGTTTCAAACTCGCTTTTACTATTATCGATATATATTATAACGATTTTGCCATTAGATTCTATTTCGATTAATTTGAATAAATTCGAAAGTATTAATACAATTGTAATCGCGGATTTATTAAGAGAATATTTAATATATATAAGCTTTATAATATTATTTACAATTATTATAAAGTATTTGTTGTTTGAAAAGAATATCTTTTGAATTTCAAAGAGATTACAATAAAAGCAATATTAAATTATAAACGTTTTAACGATTATATATTTATTAAAATACTTTCTTATTTTTTCTATTAAACAAAATGAATATATCGATCTTTTTATTGATTTTCGTTTTCTTAATGATTTTAAGTTTGTATATGCTTTTGAAAGCTTTTAAAGTTGATTATGATTGAAATAACCAAATCGACGATATAATAAATCGTATGTAAATTTATAAAGATCAATATCATTTATAACAATAAGCTTTTTAAATATAAAATTAGCAAATTATAATACAAAATCTTATATAAGATAATAGTTAAATATTTTTTTTATTATAAATTTCAATCAATCGAACTTTTAACAAAATATTGATTCTTTTTCGAAAATTATTTTATATCTATTTTTGCTAAAGAGATTAATAGAAATTAATTGTATTATTTCAAATTTCTTTATATATTATATATTAAAAAGCGTAAATCTATCAATTTATATATTTTCGTATATTACATTTAAAACAAATAATTCATTTGTAATTTAAACTTTTTGTAGTATAAACCATTTTGTAATATTATTCAAAGCTTTAAATTAATTAATAAAATGATAAAAAGTTTTTAAATCGAATTCTTATTTTGAATCGTTATTATATGCTTGAAAAAGGATATTAGAATAATGAAAAGAAATATGATTGTTATTTAATGCTATATTCGCTTTTGCTTTTTCAAAAACAAAATCTTCGCTATTTGTGGAAACTTTATAAGTATATTTTTCATCCTTTTTCGATGTATAATATACTCTTTTAAAATGTTCGTATTCTTTACAATTGTAACATTGATCTCTTTTAATACGAAAGAATTCATTTTCATCGTATAATTCTTTTGATTTTCTTTTATAATTATCTCTTTCGTTATAATTATTATATCTTTCTTTTTTTCCATTATTTGATGATTTAATAATAAATACAAAAACTTTAATTGGCTTTTCGATTATCTAAAAAAACGTTATAATCTTTTTCAAAAAGTTATTAAACAAATTAATATAAATATAAATTGTTATTTATATTTCGAAAATAGATATATATATATCAAAAATATATTTTTTATTATATTCTTTATAATTGGTTTGGAATTATCGAAAAGTGTTTTTTGATATGTTTGTAATTTTTGAAGAAATATTCAAATAGTTTCGTTTTTATAATAAAATTCTTTTTTAAAGAACAATCTTTTTGTATTTGTTACAAAAAACATATTAAAAGTTCGATTATATATCAATAACGTTTTCTATATATCAATAGGATTATTGTAATCTTGATTATTTTTAATCATATTGCAATGAGTAGTAATTAATTGTTACGAGTAAGCTGTTTACGATATTATATCGCTGTGCGGACATATATCTAGTATATATACCCAATTAGTCATATGTTCGATATAGCGCGTCATTTTGGCATAACAGTTATAAGCCCGGTAGCGCATTGGTATAATACTCGATTTGAGTTTGTTTATCTTTCAAGGATTTTTGAGGAATTCACTCTGATACCTTTATTAGTGGATCAACTGCATTAGCTTACGAATGAGATTCGATCCACTAGACCTCGTTTGAGCTCCATACGTATGGATTACTCCACTTTGAATCAATTATACGATTCCATTTAGCTAATTAGCTATTTCGCTACGTTTCACTTCATAAGGCATTTCTATAGAGTAATTAAGATCCCTGCTTTGAACGTTAGCAATCTTGAAGGTGTGTTACGAGTAAGTTGTTTATGGTATTATACCGCTGTGCGGACATATACCTAGTATATATACCTAATTAGCCATATGTTCGATATGACATGACATTAATCCTATTGTTATGATCAATATAGTTTATTTTACTCTTTTATTATAATTTGCAAATGCTATATCAAATTCCTTTTTCAAAATAATCGTTGTTTTTTATAAATTCGCTTTTATTATTCTTTAACAAGATTTTGTAACTTTCTTTATTAAAGGCTTTTATAAAACCTCGAAAATAAATCGTTTTTCGATGTTAAGTACAATATTTTTGCAATTTGCTTATACGAAAGTATTTATTCAAAAACTTCTATAATTAGTTTAATTATTATTGGTAAAGATAACGATAAAGCTTTATTTGATTATAAAAAAAGTAAATATACTTGCGTTAAAGAAAGGTTAATAAAATTAAGGTTTTTGATGAAATTTCAATAATGAAAATGATGAAAATAATGATTTTTCCGGCGGAAATGAGTGGAAAAGCGATCGTTTTCTTCGGAAAACGCGTATATAATCGTTTTAATCAATAAAATAATAATCAAATTGCTTTAATAAATATACAATATAAGGTTATAATCTATTGTAATGGTAATAATGTATATTATTTAATATACTAGAAGTAGCATATGTATTCTACTAAGTATATGAGGTGAAGACACCTAACTAGGTATAGCGCTACACGTGATTACAACAAAAATAAAAACTTTAAAAAACTTTGAAATAAAAATTATAAATAAAGATCGCTTTGTTGAAAAAAGCTTTGATAATTGTATAATATATAAATATACAAAGTTTGATTTATAAACTAGTATTAGTTTATAATGTTAATAATTATAAAATTCAAATCGATTCAATGAAAATCGAAATTTTAAAAAAACAATAAAAAAAAAGCTTATTAATCGAATCAATTTTGTTATTTTTATAGTTTAGATTATAGATATATATAAAATAACAAGTATTAGGTTTATAATTATTACGGAAACCAAAAAAGAATGAAATACAATTATAAATAATCTAAAATAGCTTTATTACTTTTTCTTGAATATTAAAACCAAAATATTCATTTATTAAATCGTAATATAGAAAATTTATATAAATATAATTAATAAAAACAAAAAGGATTCTTTATAATAAAAATTCATTTTATAATTAAAAATTAATAATATTAAATTAAATCTAAAAATTGATTATTCATTCTGATTAATTCGATGTAATACAAAAGAAAAAAAGATATTATTTTTAATATTAATTTTAATCTTTTTGAAGATAATTAATACAATATTAATAAATATTTTATTTTACGGATTTTAATAGTATAAAACAAGTTTCTATAATACTATTAATATTTTTAACTATTATCATAATTATTAAAAGTTAAACTATTATAAATCTTAATTATATATAAAGAAAACAATGTATAAGAATTGTATAGAAAATTATCGAATAAATATATACTCAAAGAAAAACAACGAATATAAAAGAAAAAGAAAATATATCAATTGTAAAAGCAAACATTGTATAAAAAATATATTCAATTATTGAAAACTAAATAACAAATTTATTTAAATGAAGAAAATAGTATTATATATGGTTAATAGATTTGTAATAAAAGATAACAAACGATTACTTCTTACAATTCTATTTTCTTTTATTTTTAACTTTTTTATTTTACAAAATATTCCAAATAAGAAAAGAAAAATAATAAAGAGAATATTTTTTCGTTTATTTTTATATTATTTATATTAAACAAAATTAATTATGGTTTTTTTTTGTTATCCAATTTTCTTAACCGAAAGAAATTATTAGCATTCTTAGTATTTATGTTTTTTTTCGAATTGTAAGCAATATTGCAATATATATTACAAAAAAAACATTATAATAATATTTAAAATTAATAAATTATAATGAAGAATTTAAAATATTATAATATAATATTAATAAACAAAAAACAATTATAATAACTTTTTTTAATAATTGAAAAATAATACGATATTATATTACAAAGTTATTATTATTATATTTACTACAAAAGCAAAACATTATACCTCAATTTATAATAATAAATATTACATTATTACATTTAACGACGACGTGATACACCTCAGCGTCGATAAATACGCACAATAATACTTTGCGAACTTTGTAAAGTATTATTGTTTACGAAAAGCATACAAAACGCGCTTTTTTAACTATTATAACGAAAACGGGTTTTTCTACGCTAATAAAGGAAATGCAAATAGTTGATAGTGATTATACGTAATATTTCGATTCTTTTTCGTTTATTCTTTTACAATCGTATATAAAGAGAAAAACAAAATCTATAGCGTTTCTCTTTATTATATTTAAAAAACTTTAAAGATTAACGATTTTTCAAAAAATCAATAAACTTTTATAAAAAGCTAAACAATAAATAACAACTCGCTATAAGTTTATAAACGTATTTGTTAACTTTTTAAAAGGGATTATTAAAACTCTCATTTAAAAAGAAATATATATTATTCTATCGATTCAAAAAACAATTTTAATATATATAACGAATATTTTTATAATAAATATAATGTTTAAAAACAAAGAAAACCAAAAGATCTTTAAAACGAAGGAAAATATAATAATAACTTCGCTTTTTATAATTTAAATAAAAATTATTAAAACCTTTAAAATTAATAGATTTTCGATCGCTTTTTAAAATAAAGCTTTTAAAGCAAACATTATAAAGAAAAATGTTATTAAAACAACAAAAATAAATAAATATATTTTAATTAAATATATTTCCTTTGTAAATCTATATTGCAATAATCTTTTCTTGATTCGAAAGAATCTAATTAAAACTATTTTGAATATCAAAAACGAAGATATTCTAAAGATAATAGAATGCAAATTGAGCTAAATATTATATTTTAAATCCCTGGAAATAAAAGATATTTTAATAAAGAATATTTACAAATTAAAGATTTGCGAAATTATTAAGATTATATATTTCAATCTCTTTAAGATATAATATAGCTATTATATAAAGCAAATATTAAGGATTTTGTTTAATACAATTAATAAACAAATTGAAATTACAAAAGAAATGATAAAAACAAAGATTTAGATTCAAATCAATATCATTTTGGTTAAATGCTTTAAAAGCTTTAAAAATAAAGCGAAAAACGCTTGAGTTATTAGTTTTATCATTTTAATCTCTTTTTTTTGTTTATTTGAAATTATCTCTCTTTTTTTTCTTTGACTTTTTTATAATCAAATAAAGCTTTACAAATAAAGCTATTAAATCTATTACAATATCTATCGTTATATAAGATTTGCGCGATATAATAATTGCAATATTGTAAAAGTTAAATATTAAAGATTGATGTATAAATTCTATTTAGCATTAGCGAAATATAATAAATATTATAGTTTATTCTTAACAAATTACAAAGATTATTTATTGATACTTTATAGTATAATCGAAAGTAAGCTATAATGCAATTTAACTAAAACTTAAATAGAACTAATTCGTAAAAACAACTAAGCGATTCAAAAAGTATACGTTTTGAGTATAGTTATAAGCATTGTGCAAGCGATATATATTTTTTAAACAAATGTTTAAAATTTTTAAATATCCTAGAGTATATAAAGTTTTATAAACTTTATAGCTTTAGTAAATACCATTTAAACCTCGACGTTTATTTGTATTGAAATTCAAATATTAATAACTTTAAAAAAGGCAGATAATAATGCAAAACATATAATAGATATATTAATATTGCAAAACAAAACATTAAAATGTTTTAAAGCAACTTTGAATTAAATAAACTTTAAACTTTTATTGTAAAACAATATATATAAAGTATATATAAAAAATGCGATAAATATAAACAATAACGATATTATTATAATTATATAATTAATTAAAATTATTAACTTTTTCTTTAAAAAAAACGATTCGAATTAGTATAATAGCAAAAACCATAAGGATATTTTTAATCTATACTAATATATACTAATAATATAAGCAAATATAAAGAAAAACGCAAAAGTATATAATATATTATTTTAATTTGTTTACAAAAACAAAGCGAATGTAAATTGTATTTAAAAACTATAAAGCTTTTCGAATATCAAAACGCAAAACTATTCGATATATAAATATTATACTTTTTATAATTTATAAGAATTAAAAAAAATAATCGAAAAAAAAGCCGAAAAGTTAAAAATTATATTGTATATATAGCGAAATACTGCGATATAAATACAATAATAACAAAAAGAGAATATAATAAAGATATAATATAGTTTAAAATGAATGGCTATTATATAATGAATATCTATTGCGAACCTAATATTATTACAATAATAAATTTTATAGTAAATATTACTTTAAAGTTTCGTATATTAATTAAAAGAGATTTTGATACGAAATATAATATTTATAAATTAAAAGTATTATCGATTACTTAAAAAGCTATACTCTTTAAATAATCCTAAAATATTAATATAGACTTTATCGATGAAGTAAAGATATTCATTTATTGCGCGAAGTATATAATCGATTTTACTTTCTTTAATATACTCTTTGTAGAAACGATAATGCATTAGAATATGAATTGCAGATTGGATTATTATACGCAAATCATTATTATCTCAAAACAAGAAATAATATCTAATAAACGTATTGGATATAAGATTATTAAAAGCGATTTATATATTTTTATTAGCTTTATAGAAAACAAAGTATATTGGTTATCGAAAGTTGAATATATTATTATGAATATTAAGTTTAAAACAGTTACAAAGCGATTTATAGATTTATTTCAATAAGCGATATAGATCGCGAAGCGATCGATAAGCGATCAAGTATGTTCAATATTTTAATGAATTAACGAAAACATAACGATATATAATTTATATAAATGTTTCAATAAAATCTTTAAAAATAAAAAACGAATGTTTAATGCGATGTATAAAGCAAAAAAGAAGTACTAAAGAAAGATAATCAATAATATATTGAATAATACGGATTTATATAAAGTAATAGATTGATATAAAGTAATTTTTTTTTGAAACTTTATTGTTTATAATTAACGATCAATCGATCGAAAATACAAAAAAAAATACAAACTTTGTTAAACAAAATATTATATAAATACAATAATATTAATAATTTAAAAACAAACTCAATATTGAAAAACTATATCTTTATTCTTTTTTGAAACATTATTATATCCTTTAAAGAAATAAAGCAAAACATTATTAAAGTTTCAAATACTTTATCAAAAACTAATAAAATCACGATTTAGTTTTTGAAAGCTTATTGAAATAATATTAAAGAATGTATATACGATTTTTTCGAATATTGCTTTAAAAGAAACTATTATCTTAAAATCTAACGATTAACTAAAATAGTAATACTATTTAAAATCGGCAAAAAAATAAAAGCTTTATTCGCTTATAGCGTTCGATAATTCTACTATTCTATGTAAATAAAAGCTTGAAACGAATTATTACAAAACGAATAATATAGATATTACTAATATATAATATATTAAACCTTTAATATTGCGAAGTTTTGTTTAAACGTTTAATTATAAATCTAATTATAGTATTTGTATATAATATGAAATACGCTTTTGTTGAAAAACAAAAGATTACATTGATTACAATGAATATACAAAAAGTATTTAATATATTATTATTTTAATAATTATTGAAAAGAATATAGAATTAAGGTTAATTTATAACTTTTTTGAAAATAATTCGATTGTTTTTACAAAAACGTAAAATAATGATTAAATTTGAAAATACTTATATAAATAAATTTTAAATATAATATAATACTTACTAGCGTAATTTAAAAGGTTTAAGATAGTTTAAAGATAGTTTTATTATTATTTCAAAACTAATTAAAGATAGTTAAATCTTTAAAATAATCTATAGATGGTTTAAAGACGATCTTAAATATAATATTTCATTTAATTTATTTCGATATAATTTTAATCGATTCTTAATATATTTTAAACGATTTTAAGTTATCTTATCCTATTTTAAGCTATTTTGAGTTATTTTAAGCTATATTCAACCATTTTTAATTATCTCAAACTAGTTCAAACGTATTCAAAACGAATTTAATTTTATACAAATCAATACTTTTAATAAAATCATTCGAAATCGTTTAAAATCGCTTGAGTTTATTCGAAATCGTTTAAGATCTTTTAAAAGTTCTCAATAATAATTAAGATCGTTTAAGATTATAATTTAAATTATTTTTAATAATCAATATTATTATTGATAATATTACTATTAATATTAATAATATTGATAATATTAATATAAATAATAATATAAACATTAATTATAATAATATTAATATTATTGATATTTTTAATTATTATTTATAGTAATATTAATTCTTTTAATTATTTCAAATCATGAAAAAAACAAATCATTATTTATATTATTCGAATCATTATTCGAATCAATTGCTATATACAATTTTTATCGATTCGATAATAGTATATTCTACAATAGAAAATCATCGATTATTAATTCGTTGAATTTTTCTTTTTTATATAATCCATTATATATAGATAATAAATACTTTCAAGTATATTTTAATAAAATACAATTTTGAATTTGTTTAAATAACTATATTAATTTTGTAATTACTAAGATTTTCAATATCGCATTTAATATAAATTAATTTGATTCAAATAGAAAGGATGATATTAATACTAATATATATATATTTGAAGAATTTTTTGTTTAATAACGATATATTATCCTATTTTATTATTTAATTAAATAAACGAAAGATAGTAAACAATTAATATTTTTTATATATTGCAAATAAAGTTGCTATTATATTAAAGAATATAATGATTTTTTGTATTTTTTTTGATAAATTCTTAATCCAATCAAATACAAATGTTTTTATTGTTTTTATAATATTAAATTTTCCATTTTTATAATTTCGCAATGTTTTTGTATATATAGATTTAAACAATGAATAAATAATAGCAATATTTAAAAAGACTAATTGAATTAATTTCGAATTCTTATTTTTATTAAAACCAATTATATATTGTTGTTTATTATATAGTTTTAATTCATTTATTATATTATTTTCTATTTTAATATATTTAATAATTGTTTATATTCTTTTCTTTATATTATTATATCGATCAACTATAATGCGTATAATAATGATTGAGTTTTTGTGTTTCAAACGGTTTTTCAAAATAAAGTCGCTTTCGAAAGCGTTATAATTAGAAATGATATTTTTGAAAATGTTACTTTCGAAAATCAATCCTTTTTCGAATATATTTCTATTAAAATCGTTTTTAAAGATTGTATTAAGTTTGTTTAGTATTGAAATAGAGAGTACAGTTCGAGTTCGGGTTTAAGTTTATATATTTGTGTTTATACTTATATTTATATTTATATTTATATTTATATACAAAGATGTTTTTCTTTTGATTTTCCTTTTGCTATTCTTTTTATTATTTATAATTTTATTAATATTCCTATTTATATATCTATTTATATTTTTATTTATATTATTTATATTTGCATTTATTGCTTTATGTATATTATTACTTTATATTCGCTTTAATCAAAATATATAATATCAAAGATCGTATTCATTATACTTTAAATTGTTTTAATGATAAAATATCTTTATTAAACGTTTCTTTACTTTCTTTATTTGTATTAAAATCTTTTAATAATATATCTTTCTTTTTTTTATTCAAATCGTTTATATCGCTTTGCAATAGATTTATATTATTATTAGATTTTGTAATGTTATTTATTAATCTAGATTTTAAATTATTAATAATTTAATAAAAATCTTTTATTTGCGAATATTTTATAATAGGTTTAGTATATCCTTGTTTTAACATATATAAAAATATTATTGCAAAATTGATTTGTGGATTATCAATATTAATCGATTAAAACAAATCTGAAAAGTTTGAAAAATCTTTTATATTAATATAGCAAAGAAAATAATAATAATAATAACTCAAAATTATATATATTTAAAATTCAACTTTTATATATTCATTTATTTATAATTAACTTTTACTAATAGTATTAATAATTGATATAAGATTGATTTAATAAACTAACTTAACAAATTGATTTAATAAATTAATAATTGATTTTATAAATAAATCCGATAAATTGAATTGATTAAGTTATTAATAGAAATAATACTAATAAGATCATTATTTAACGATTTATATATATAATGTATATGCAATAAAAACAATGCATATAAGTATTCATTCTGAAAAAAAAAGTAAAGGATCAAATAATTAGTATATTTACAAGAAAAAAAGAATATTTATATATTAATATTATTGATAGCTTTATTAATAGTAATAACCATATAAAAAAGTATTATTAGTATAAATAGCAAAAGCTAAAAAGCAAATGTTTAAGCTTTTAACGATAAATTGTTTTATTGTTTACTAGGATTATAAGTATAAATAATAATAGTTTAAATAAAGCAATTTGAAATCAAATTAATTATTATAGTTTAAAAAGATAGATATAAAGTTATTTGTAAATTAATATATTATTTATATCATTATTATTAATACTATTATTAGTATTGTTATATTAACTTTATTAAAGATATTGATAACAAATTTCTATATTTGGAATATCTTTGTATCGATTAAATATACAATCTTATTTTTTATATACTAAATGTATTTATTCAATTGAAATCTAGGATCAAGATTACAAATATAAAATGTAATATATTATATTATAGTTGGGTTAAACGAATCGAAAACGAATTATATCTTTAAATTGCAATATATTTATTAACCGATTATATTATATATTTGATTGTAATGGAAACTATATATAATTGAGAAAGCTATAATAATTAAAGAAAAGCTATATTATTCATTATTTTTAAAGCAATTTGATAAAGATGATTTAAAGCATTATCGATTAATAGTAAAGATAAAGATAATGAAAAATATAGATTTACAAATTTATATAATATTAAAGCTATTATTAATATTTATTTATTTATTTCATTATTTCCTTTTAAATGCACTCGAAAATTAAATTAAGCTTATAATACTATGAATTTATTTTATTTAATTTAATTTATATAATAATTAATTATATTCAATATTGTTTATTTTATATAAAACATTTTAATAGTATATTAAAGTTTAAACTTTAATATTAATTCAGATTTATTAATATAGAGTATGAAGCTATTAATAGTATTTATATATTATCAAAAGCTTTATTTTCAAAAGCTTCATTTTCAATTTCTTTTTATATTATATTATATTATTAATAATATATTATTTCTTTTGTTTTCTTTCTTTAACTTTTTAATAATAACAATCTTTTTTTACTCTTTTTATTCTTTACATACTTTTTTCTACTTTCTTTACTTTTTATATACTCTTTTTTATATACTATATACTTTTTCTTATATATTATATACTCTCTTTTACATATTACATACTTTTCTTACATATTATATATTATATATTCTTTTTAAATACTCTCTCTACTCTTTTTACTCTTTTCTTTACTTCTTTATCATTCGTTATCAATCTATATTAATTTAACACTATTAAACTGAATATAAAACTTATTCAAATAGAATCTATTTATAAATAAAGTTGATTCAAATAAAACTAATTCAATTGCAAATTGATAATAGATATGGTTTTATTAGTTAATATTAAATATATTTCTTTAAGAAAACGCATTAAATTATTTGTAAAAATATTTTTATTTAATAAAAAAAATATTATAAATATTAACAAATTATTCGGGATTATAATAAAATTTAAAGCTTTATAAAGTTTATCAAAAATAATCTTATATTTAAGTTTAGTTATTATTAATATAATATCGAAATTCTTTAAATTAAAAAAATTCTATCTTTACTTTAAAAAGCTATATTAATCGATAATTTTACTTTATATATCAAATATATCAAAAAGCAAAAAATCAATATTTAAATCTATACAAAATGTTATTATATAAAGTGAAATCTATAGCGATATAAAATATTTCAATATTTATTTGAATAAATTTGATTAAAAGAATATTGATTATTATATTCTTTATTTATATAGATTATGCTATATAAATTCCATTATATATAATGGAATTCTTTTAATAAACAAATAATAATTATAAAAAAAAAATTTATTTATAGATATATATAATAAAAGCTATAGCAGATATTAATTATATTATTATATCGGCTAAAAAACGTTGTAATGTAAACAATAATGCAAATATTGAAAAAGTATTGTTCTTTAAACTAGAGATTAATATATTCGATAATACTTTTAAGATTGAAATAAATAATCTATACTTTATACTACAAAAAGCATCAAAACTTAGCTAAAATGTTTCATTAAATTCATTAGAAATAATAATATTTATTAAATCTGCAAGAAATGTTATTCAATTTGTAAAGAATATTGCAAGATATTTTGATTAAGCTTTAAGATTTAGTATTCTTTAAGTATTAGAAAATATTGATATAAAACCGAAAGTATTAAATATATTTGAATTTATAGATGAGTTTGTTTATTTAAAAGTCATTAGGAATTCAAATAATCTTTTTAATCTTATAATACAATTCGAGCAATATTTGATTATTTAAGCTATTTTTAAACATTTCAATGATAAATTAATATTAAAAAATCTTGTATTTGGTATTATTAAAAACGTTGATACTAGTATAAATACAAAAGATATAAATGCGAAAAATATTTTATATAACTAAAAAATAGAAATTCTAATAAATAAAAAAGACTTTTTCAACTTTATTATTTTATTTTTAAAAGCTATCAATCATATAGCTAAACTAAAAGCTTTACTTGATAATCCTAAATACTAGCTTATAAATTATATTACGAATTATGCTTTTTTCGATTTCAATCCAAAACGTTTTCGTTTTCCAATTAATAAACTTATATTTAGGTTTGAAAACTAGCAAGTTATTGGAATCCGATAAATTATAAATATATTATACAATTTTTTAATTAAAATGTATTTATTGACGAACGCAATTAGCTTAAGGAAAACTTTGAAGATAATTAAATTCTGGATTTGACTTAATTGTTATTTGTATTAGCTTTATATTAATAAAATACTAATATAATTATAAATACAAAATCAACAAAATCAAAAATTTACAAAATATAATTGTTTAATTCAATAATATAATATATTTAAACAATAATATAAAAGCTAAAAACCAATAAAAGAAAAAGATAATAAAGATCCATTTTTGAACTTTAATAAAAATCCAATCAATATACTCGAAAAACCAAATAATCCGCTTTTAGCAATGCCAAAAATGTTGATTGTATTGTTTAAATTAATTGAATAATAAATATCAAAAATTAATTTTATTACAAAGGATTTTATTATCTTTATATACTATAGTAATAAACGTTAATTTATAAAAGGATATTATAGAAAAATATAGGGAAAATTAATTTAATCATTTAAAATTTTTAACGAAGTTGAAAAAAACTTTTGTATAATGATTATTATATCGATTATTATATTGTATATACATTATAATCTTTCGGCTTTAAAAAACTATCGAATAAACAAGCAATTTTATATAATGATTCAAGTTAATATAATATTGAATATAAATGATCCAGAATAAACTTATAACTTTAAAGAATTGTTCAAATTTATAATCATTAATAAAGCTTATATTTTAAAGAATGTTAATATTATATTATATAAAACTATTATATAAATAAAATTACGATTTCTATTAATAATAATAGTTACTATTCTCTTTAATCGTATTAAGGATTTTGTAAAGTATATAAAATTAATGAAAACAAACGATAATATATAAACTATTAAAAACTTTATAAGATGAAATATATTTATTTATTTATTTATTATGTTTAACGTCTATGTAAGCTAGCTAAACTCTTAACCTCCCGAAGGGTACTAGAGACGGGTGATATATTAATGGGTTGTAGACCTAGAAGCTTACCATTTAAATATATATCGTACGATATCGCTAGGTTGAAGCATTGAAGTCGTCTTTTCCCGGCAGTTTTTTACAATTCTAGTTTTGTTGAATAGTTTCTTTTTGTTGTTTAAAAAAACGTTTTGTATTGAAAAGATTAGCTTTTGTTTATTATATTTAAAAAGAATAAGTATTGAGCTATATAGCAATTGTATTAATAAAGAACATTAAAAAAGCAATTATTACATTAAATTATAATCTTTATATTATTATATAAAGTATTATGTTACGCTTTATAAATCGCGTTTTAAATTAAACTTCAAAATAAAGCAAAGGATAAAGAAAAAAGTAAAAGAGTAAAAAAAAGATCGAATAAAGCATTACATTGAATGCTATCCAGGGTACTACTAGATTTTCAATTGCAAAACGTAAAATATTATATTATTGCAACAAAACGTTTAAACTTTTTTAAAAAAGCAAAAAGTTGTTATATATAGTTATACTTTTCCCAAACGATCGCTAATAAGCGGGCGGGTTTGAACAATCATAAATAAAACCTTTTGATAAAGATTTTATAAAAAACGAAATACTTAAAGGTTTTAGCTTTATTGTATAAACAATAGGTCTTTATATCTTTGTATTTGAAACGTTTATAATAGGCTTCAAAATCGTTGTATTTAAATCGTAGCGCTAATAATCTATACAATATTGATTTAACAAATCTAAACTTTATAAGCTTTTTAAACGTATAATTTAATTGTTATTTGCAATATTCTTTTGTTAATATAAACTCGTTTTTGCTTTATTAATCGTTCGTTGCATTGTAAATTAAGCTTTGTACTATCAAATTTATCCCGTTGATCGTTGATTGTACGATAGGCTCTAAGTTTATTATATTGCTTTTCGCGTTTGCGTTTGTTAACTTATCCGTTATTTCGTTGTTGATAATCCTTTAATGCTCGAGGAATCACTATATCTTAATCGCATACTGATTAATAAGTTTATAGCTTTTTAAAAACGCTTATTATAAAGTATCCAAAGTATTTGTATATTTGCATTATATCATTGAAATATTATCGATATAAAGCTATCTTTGTATATTTATAGTAATTAACAATATTAATGCTTTTTGTAGTTTTTTCAAAGCGTTTATTGTTTTTGTATCAAAGATATACAAAAGTGTATTAATTGTATCTTTGTTGATAATAACAAGATCTTATTTTTGATAGATTATGTAATTGTAGTTTATATATTTGCTCGTATTATTATACAATTTGGATTTATTGGAGAAGATAATAATTGTATTAAAAAATAAAGCGTTTTATTAATCGATAAAGCTTTTTGTTATCGTTTTTTTGTTTATCCTCTTTGTAGGATTTATTCTATATTTAAAAGTATAATACAAAAGGGAAAAGGTTAAACAAAACGCTTTTGAAAGTAGCCAATCCATTGTTCATAGCCTTATACTGTATTATATACAATACTCTAATGCGATTAAGCGTATAATAAGCGGGTAATATATATCCAGCTTTTTAAATCGAAAAGCTATATTAATACAAATATACTTTAAAGCTATTTTGCAAAACGAAAGGTCTATATTATATAAATCAACCATTATAAACGTAATCCTTCAGATTAATAATATGCTCTTTATTGCTATATTAATCATTTTGTTCGCTTTTGCTATACGTAACTTTATATAGATGTTTATTGTAGTACTTTGTAAATAGCCGTTACTTATATTCAATCTCGTTTATTCCGAGTATTACGTTTTTGCCCTATATAGTAACGAAAGTAGAACGTATATAATAATGGCTTTTCGTAAAGAAGTTGTAAAGGACCTATATTGTATATTAGCAAAGTGCTTGATATGTAACGCTATTTTCCATACTTTTTCTATTCGTTCTATAATATATCTTTTGAACGTAAACTTGCAATCAAGCCATATTTCTAGTTATTTTAGTATTGGTTGTTTTGTATCGTTCAATACGCTTATTGTAAACCGTATAGTTAATGTAGGGAAAATAATAATTTCCGAAGCGTATACATAACGCTTACAAATAAAATATATCATCTTCAACTTTTCTAATGTAAAAGCAACTTTATTAGTTTACCCTTATATTTCGATCCTTTGTATATTTTGCGTAATCGCTATAGTATTCTTTTTCAATGTATTGCTCATTTTGTAAAGTATGATATCATTTGTATACCTAAAGCGAAAAGCCTAGTTCTAATTCAAAAATTCCGCTAAGTAAAGTATATAAAGCATTGAAGATAAGGGTAAGCTTTATAAAATACCGTATTGTACCCGCGATTCATTCATATATACATCCTTTAGTTTAATCATTATTTTGCGATCCTGTAAAAACAATCGAACCATTTTCAAAAAAACTATAAGTCAGTTTTGATCTTGTATTCTTTTTAGTAGCCGTCGGGGTAGTAACGCGTTGAATACGCTTTAAATATCCATTGTAACCAATATAACCTTCTGTTTTTTAACAAAAACATATTCTATGTTATATATGAATATTGTAATTAGATTTATAATCGATCGTTTAAACAAAGCCTTACAATATTAAAAGCTCAGCGTATTATATATTAACAATATCTACATTATCCGTTTTGCAATGATTTATTTTAAACCTTTGTTTACACAAAATAATAAGGCTATCGAACGCCAAAAGTATACAAAGCTTTTATCTTTCTTGTCGACTTTGGATAGCATTACTATTTCGGCTAATTACTAGATTTTGAGGAAATAGTTTCTTTTGAAACAATATTCGAAAAAATCGTATAAATATTCTTTAATATTATCCCAATAAGCTTTCAAAAATTTAATTGTAATCCTGTTAGCTTTTAGCGAAGTATTTGAAACTTTAATAATATTTCGTTTTATTTTTTCAAGGGATACAATAATATTTCAAAGGAGAATAGAAACATAATTTTCTAATATCGGATTCGCTTTTAAATCGTTAATATTATTATATCTATATAATACTTTGTTTAGTAAAGTTTATACTTTCTCCTTTATACCTTCGATCGATTGGTTATTGATTACAAGCAATAGGGTTTTAAAGGAAAAGATCGCTTTATACTAGCTTATTATTTTATATAGGTTTGTATTATTCGATACATTGTCAATTACTTTTTTTCAATACTTTTTTTTCGTTTTGCGTATTGCAATAAACATTCGTTTTTTATTTTCGAAAGTCTTATCAAAACGTTTATATAGGCTATACATCGTTGTACTTTTGTTAATCCATTAAAACGTTAATTATACTCGATTGCTCGTTGATTGCTTTGCAATCCGTATCGATCGTTGGAATAAATTAATGAGCTACTTTGCGACTATTTCCAATTTAATATTTATAGCGATATTTTCGATTTTCGATAGCTAATATACTCCGCTTTTTATTAGATTAGCAAACGTATATAAGCTGTTTTTAGTAATCTTATATCCAATATATTTGCTGAATATTGTACTTCGCTTTAGAATAGTAATGATTTGCGTGTAATAGTTCGATTTGCAATTTATATCCCAATGCACTATTGTTTTTGCGAAAAGTATATTGGAAAAGATAAAATCAATTATATACCCTGTATAATAAATAAATATTTTTACTTTGTTAATAAAGTTTATACTAATATTCTATAACCAATTAGTAAACAAAGTTTTTTAAATAGCCAATAACACTTTTGATTTGTAAGTATTATATTTCGCATTGAAATCCCCTTCAATCAATATATAAAGCGTTGAAGTGATACCTATTGTATACTATATCATTGTTGTAGTATTAAACTTATAATAAATATTAACTATATAATAACTATTTATTTTAAACTATATTACATCTTTACAACGTTTATTACACCATTGTTGTATTTATATCGCAACTCTTCGTTATATATATAATATAATCCTTAATCGCTTAATCTTTTTTTTAACTATTCCTTTTAATTCCTACGAATCGTAAAGGGTATAGTATTTGTATACCAAGTGATTTTGTATCTTAGTATTTGATAAGTTCCAAGGTTTTTGAATACAGATTATATTCGCTTTGTTTTCGTAAACAAGTTAAAGTAGAACATTATATACCCTTGCTCTCTTTTCTATATTTGTTTATATTATCGTTATATGTGAAATCGAACTATCCTTGTGGTTTTCATTATTACGCCGGTTTAAACTTTTATTTATTAAAGAGATCAATAATTTCAATTAATTGTATGGTTATTGCGATATTGTTGTTATTGATATTTATTGTATCCTTAATATAAACTTTGCGTATATTATTCTATAACAAAAGCCTTAGATTTATTTAATCCGGGGTTGTTTTAAAGCGTTTTAATACTCTATTTTGCAATATTGTTGTATTTGTTGCATATTTGGCATTATTGTTTGTTTCCTTTGAAATCGTTAGTATCTGGATTTCAACGCAAGTAAACACTAAAATCCGAGCGGCGTTTAATTGTATAAAGCTTTGCATACTTTGGGTCGCTTAAAAGTTTTAAACTTTTGCTTGAAATATATATATTGTTTATATAATGCATATAGTTATCTTTAGAGCGTACACTTTTTGAATTGTTTGATTGTTTTTGCAAATCAATTCCATTTAAACTTTAATCAAGTTGCATTATAGTTTACCTCCAGCTATACTGTAAAGCGTTAGCGAGTAGCTTTTGTATCCTATTGAAAACGGATTGTAACATTCGTTACATTTCGCAAATGTTAAGTATAGTTCATATATTAATCTTTAATACTTAGCTTTTGTAATACTATAATTATTGTATTATATAGGTTTTGTATAATAATAAATATTACAATAAATTTAACAATCTTGTTTATAAAGCTTTATTTGATTGCAAAGAAATAAAAGAGTAAAAAAAAGAGTAATTCCAAATAAACGAAAAAGAATAATCGAAATAATAAAACTAACTACTTAAACGTTCTCCATATTGTTTTCAAAACTTTTAAAGCATTTAATCGAAATAATACCGGTTTAAATCCAAGTTTCTCTCTCTATCATCTCCTTAATAATTTCGACCTATTTATTAATCGCATTAAACAAAATGTTTAATACTAAACGTACACAATGGTTATACTATATCTCTGAAAGATCAAAGTATATAGCTTTAATGATTTTATAGATTTTTGATTTATAAATATCCTTTATTAAAATATTCTTTATCTTTAAGGATTTAGAATATAGTACCCAACTCGATTTGCATTTTATTATCTTCGGGATATCTCCGTTTTTGATACCCGGAATAGTTTTAATTAGGTTCTCTCGGATCAAAAAAGAATTATTGCAATATAAGTCCGCAAAAAAAGTATATTTAATAAAAATATATTTATTTATTTTTGTTGCTTTAATAATGTTTTTCTTTACAAAGTTTGCTTTAAAAGCTTCGCTTTGAAAAGCGATCAATAGTTTGCTAGCTTTAAAAGTTTTTATAATTCTTGTTTATATTATAAGTATTTCGATTATTGTTATATCTTTTTGTATTTTAAGGATTTTTGGGTTTGTAATTGTGCTTATTACAAAAGTGTTTACAATATATATCAAGATTGCCTTTTAGATTGATATAATAATATGTATTTTTTCTTTAATAAAAGTTTTAACGATTTTTTCTAAAGAGTTAATAAGTGCGATTATGTACTTACAACGAATTGTTACTTGCTATTCGATTTTTTGTAAAAACTCATTAACTTTTTGAAGAGCCATCGATTGTTAAAGCCCTCCGGATACAATAAAAGGAAGTAATATATTTTTAATTCTTTTCTCAATTCGATTTTGAAAAAAAATAAACAAAAAAAGGTTTCGTTATTATGTATAATCGCTATCAACCATTCATAATCTCTTTGTTGATGTAATAAAACCCGTTTCTGTTATAATGGTTTGAAAAAGCGTTTTGTATCTCTTTCGTATATATATCTTATGTTATACGGCGCTGTATCGTGATATATCGTCGTCGATGTTTTGATGTTGTAAGATGAAATGTAAACTTTATAATAAATTTGTATAAGCTTTTCGATATATATTTTGCTATTATTTTATAATTCATTATTAAAACAATTAAAAAATGAATAATAAACGATAAAAAAGATTTAAACTTAATTAAAATTTATTTAACCAAGATATGATTAAAAGTAATGATTAAATATATATATATATATTGTTTAATCCTCAATTTCTTTAACAAAAGATTGTTATATATATCGCTGATTATTATATATATTGTATTATATACATTTTCGATGAAGAAAAAAGTATACAATATAACAACTTTGCTATTATATTCAATCGGAAATTAATGATAATATTATCAATAAAAAGTATTATTTGGAATCGGAAATATAATAAATGTTTCATTTTATTTTTTCTATAAATTGGATTTCATTATATCGAGTATTTATTCAAATCCGATAATATATCTATATAAAAAAGCTTAATATACTTTCTTTATACTTTAATTAAACACTTTCAAATCGCGATAATTATAAACAATAATCCTTTTAATTTTTGAAATAAATCAAACATTTTAAAGCAATTAGTAATAATTTATTATAATTCTTCAAAATTGCGAGCTTTATTAAAAATGATAACCGAATTAATTATTATTTACAACAAAAAAATCATTATTTGATATTTATTATTAATTATTTAATTATTTTGAAAAATTATATTATAAGCAATTAGTATTACTATAATATATTATATATTGAAATTAATTATAAAAAAAAGAAATAAATTAATGATTGATTTTTGTAATCTTTAAAATATCAAATGTTTTATTAAAGGTTTTTATATTAGTTTAATTAAATATAATTTATAAATATATTATTATTATTTAATAATATTTGATATATTTTTCAATAAAAATAACGAAAAACAAATATTTAATTATATTCGTTGTATAAGTTAAATTTTTAATATCGAAAACTTTAAGTTTTCGATTACAAACTTTTTCCAAAATCAATAGATCCAGACTAATTTAATAAAAGCTTTGTTTAAAATAATGATTAAAATGTTAATCAATATTCAATAGAATATTAATTATAAAAATAATAAATTGTTAACAATACAATACAAAATTACAATATAATATTTATACAAAAAATAATTGATTAAAGATTTAGATAATCAATTGAATAATCTGAATTTTGTATTATTAATATCATTAGAACTTGTTTTTGCGATCCTGCAAATATTTTGTAATAAAAATATAATAATAAACAGAGATAATTATAATATAAAGGAGGTTATTAATATAAAAACATTAAATGATTTGAATAAAGTTGGATTAGATAAGGATTTCAATAACTTTAGTAAAGAAAAGGAAAATAACGAAGATGAAAACAAAAATGAAAACGAAAATAAAGATAAAGATAAAAACAAAAATAAAGATGAAAACGAAAACAAGGAAAAAAACAAATAATTTGATGAATTCCATTAAAAGAAAACTTCGTTTTTTTTCCCTTTTTTTTTCTTTTTTTACTTTTTTTCTAATTATTATAATCGAAAAGGTTATTGTTTTTTATTTGCTTTTTATATTCTTATATTATTATTATTGCAAATTTTTCTTTTATTTGTTATATTCCTATATTGTTATTATTGCAAAATATATCTTTTTTTTATTTGTTTGTTTTATTTCTATATTGTTATTATTACAAAATATTTATATTCATTAAAAAAAGAATCTTTCTTTTATATTTATATAATAATAATATTTGTAGTATTATACTATTATTATATTATATTCTTTTAGTTTATTTTCTTTTGTTATTACTTTTCCTATATATAATATCAATACTAATATTTAATAATATTATTACTTTAAATCAACTTTATATTAATAACTATAAGTTTTAATATAAATTGTATTAGTAATTGTTTTTCTTTTTTGTAATTAGTATTAGTATTATTAATATTCTATTTATTAGTATTTCTATAATTTCAAAATAATATATATTTAATAATTGAAATAATAATATCATTTATTATATTGATTAATATATTATAACGCAAAGTTATAAATCGTTTATTTATTTAACGAATATTTATTATTAAATTTATCGTTACTATTATTATTACTAATTGTTTTTCTTTGCTTTTATCTTTAAAATCTTTAATTTTTACTTTAATTTTACTCTTTATTCCAATACTTTTTTCAATACTATCATTATTCGATATTTATTATAATATAAAAAATAATAATATATTTATATAATTAGATATTGAATCAAACTTATTCAAATAAAAAATATCGAACGATAAAGATTTCGAAAACGATAAATATTATAAACTTTATAATCAAATTAATTTTATTATATATTTTTACTAATTTAACAAAATATACTAATATATTATTGAGATTATAAAATATAATAAATACGATAAACAATATAACAATGATATTTAGCGAAATATATAACTTCGATTTATTAATGAACGATAACAAAAATAACAAATTCAAATCCGAATTCGAGTTTAGAAATAAAGTTTATTATTTATATACAATAATCAATTTAATATTATTAAAATCAAATAAAGCTTTATTTAACTTTATTTCATTTAATTCTATACTATTTATTGAGATAGATATTGAATTTGTATATAATCTTGATAATAAAAATGTATTCTCTTTTTTCTATTTAGTTTTTAGATTATAATATAAATATATTTCAATATTTAAAAAGGATTATAAAAAATTACAAAAGGTTTAAATAATAAATTGATAAATAATTCAATAAACTAATAGCAATAATAACAAAAATATTAATTTCAAATTGCTTTTACAATTGAATACTTTTAAATAAATAATATAAAGAAAACTTTCAATATTACAATTAATAAAAAAGTTTATTATTATAACGTTCGAAAAATAAACAATTTTATTTAATAACGAAAAAGCTAATAAAAAAAGCGGATTATATTCGCATTATATAAAAAACTTAGCATGATTGATATAATTTAATCGATTTAATTACTAAAATATTAAATATTTCAAAATTAAAGAACAAAATACATTTTGATATAATATATTATATCGATAATTCAAAGAAATTTTGGGAATTTAAAGTTTAGAGTTTATTTGTTATATTTATTTTTAAAGATTTTATACAAAATACAAAAAAGAATATTATATTATTAGGGATATTATTAAATTTTATTAATTAATATTAAATTGGATCAAAAAACAAATAATTTTCATTGATTAAGAATATAAAAGTTCAACTTTATAGAAAGTTGCTATAAACGATATTTTATTAATTATACAATCAATAATATTAATTAAAGATCTAAATGATTTGAATATAAAAATTGAAAATATACGAATAATATATAGAAAGTTTTTATTTATAAATAAAGTATTAGAAATTGATTGAAATATAATTTGATACCGGATAGATATTAATATATAATAGAATTATAATTTTGATATAGAAAAAGAAGATAATTTGATTAATTCAAAGAAATAATACTTTAAAAAATAAATAATTAATTTATAAACAAAAACAATAATATCTATACAATTTACAACTTCAATTCGAAAAAATATCGAAATGAAATATTACGATTAAGAAAATATTGAACAATTCGCAAATATCAATAAAAAGCAAATATTATTATTTCTATTTACTTTTATCATGCCAAAATGACGCGCCATATCGAATATATAGCTAATTGGGTATATATACTAATATATGTACACAGCGGTATAACACTTGATAGTTTACTTGTGATACACCCTCAAGATTGCTGACGCTCAAAGCAAAGATTTTATCCTATAGAAATGCTTTATAGAAAGGAATGTAGTGGTTAGTTGATTAGCCGAGTGGATACATATCCAAGTGAAGAATGGAACTCCAAAGTAAGGTTTAATGGATCGAATCTTATTTGTAAGCTAATGCAACTGATTCATTAGTAAAGATGCCGGAGTGGATTCCTCAAAAATCTTTGAAAGATGAGCAAACTCGAATCGAGTATTATATCAGTGCGTTAACCGGGCTCATAATTGTTATGCCAAAATGACGCGCTATATCGAATATATAACTAATTGGGTATATATACTAATATATATATACAGCGGTATAACACCTAATAGTTTACTCGTAACAACTTTATTTATAAATAATTATGAAATATATAGAAATATATATTGTATTTTAAAAACGTTTTATATTACATTAGTATACTTCGATTATAAAAATAAAAAAACGTTTAGCAATTTGTTTATTTGGATTTTAGATTTTTATAATACTAATATAAAAGATATTATTAATAATCTAAAGCTTAATATAAAAACTTTAAATTCAAATATAATAATAAAGATTAAAGAATATAATATAAATGTTAAAGCGTATTTTATCGTTTTAATAACAAATATATTGTAAACAATAAATAATTTTGGATTTATAAAATATAATATTAATCGAAATTATCGAGTTTGTTTTATTATCAAAAAAAAAGTTGATTTGAATTATAATATTATAATGAATAATCATTACTATTATAATACTATATATATTTATTGAATAAAGCTTAATACTTACCCCTCTCCTCTTCTCTTCATCCTTTGCTTCATTTCGAAGCCTAATCTAAAGCGCAATCTATAAAGCGCGGTATAATACTTTATACAACGATACAAAAGCTATAATTTAACGTAACAATTGTTTCTTTAGCATTCTTTATCAATGCGATTGCTATACAATTCGATATTTACTTTCTTTAAATATAATAAGCAAAAGCTAACCCTTTTAATATAGAACGCTTTTTTAAACAGCGGAAAAAAGTTATTTAACAAAACTAGAGTTATAAAAAATTATTGGGAAAAGGCGGTTTTAGTACTTCAATTTAGCAACGTTGTACGATATATATCTAAATGGTGAACTTTTGGGTTTACGACCCATTAGTGTATCACTCGTCTCTAGTACCCTTCGGAAGGTCAAGAGCCTAGCTAGTTTATATAAACGTTAAATATAATAAATAAATAAATAAATAAATAAATAAAGCTTAATATATAAACAAATAATAAATACAAAAAATATTTTCAAAAATTTGATATACAAAAAAAAGCTTTTACTATATCGAAATTTGCACTATATTTGGATTTGATATTGAAATATAAATATAATATATTTCATTTAAAATAATATAGAATTGATTAAGTATTAATAAAATTGTTATATAATAATATATTAACAAAATCTAAAAGAATAACGTTTATCAAATATTTACAAATATTTGTTTTCTCATTAAATTAATTACAAATTTAAAGTTAATTATATTTATTTTTGTAATTATTATTTGAAATTAATAAAACATTGATTTTAATACTTTTGATATTGCAATATTGCAATTATTTAACTTGATAAAAAGCTAATTTTATATAAACGTTATTTGCAAATACTTAAGAATCTGTATTTATAAAAGTATTAATAAAGTATTTTCAATATATAATTTATATACTTTTAAAGTTTTGTAATTGTTTAAATAAACTTGTTTTAAAAAAAGATAGGAAAATAATATTATATATATTGCAAACTATATATAAAACGTTAATAAATATAACATTATTAATAAATAATTGAATAACCAATAATTAAAATATTAATAATAATAAAAATATATAATCAGATTTTTTAAATATAAATAATATAATTGATTAAGAAATCAACAATTCAATAAAAGATACTAATAATATTATAGAATATAAAGAATTTTTAATAAAGAATAATATAAAGATAATTGTTTAAAATATTATACCAAAACAATAAAAAGCAAAGCTATTAAACAAATAGAAAAAGTTATTGAATTTATTAAATATATATATAAGTTTGTATTTATTAGATAATATATTAAAACATAAATATATTATGAATTGTAATATATTTAATAATAAACAAAACTATAAATATTTAATATTCATTATTATATAATAATTAATTTGAGCTTTAAGAAATAGAAAGTTTAAATTAATGCAATATCGCTTTCAAATTTTATAATATATCTTTTTATTAAAAACGTTATATTATAATTATTACATCTTGGTTTTGCAAAAGCGTAAATATATAATTTCTTTAAACTTGCTAAACTAATAAAGTTGATTAAAAATTGTTGTTTTAAACTTATTTATAGTTTTATACTATTTATAAAAAGAAATTATAATAATTAAAATATTAAAAATAATAAAAGATTAACAATTATCAATAATAAATATTATAAAAATATATTTACAAATTTGAAAAAGTATAGTAATTTAATATAGAATATAATTAAATATAGTTTTCAACTTTCATTAAAATTATTAAAATTGTTTATATTATCGTTTAATTATTTATTTTGAATTAAGTTTATTCAAAACTTTAATAAAAATAAATAAAAGAATTAAATTTGATTATATATCATTATTAATAATTATTTAAATTATAATATAAAAAATATTATTCAATTTAGTTAATAAAATAAAATATAATAATATTAATAAATCTTTTTTATTTTAAATAGAAAAAAAGTAATATATAATATCAACGATTTTTGTTGTATTCGAAATAATATATTATATTGATTATATCAATTTACAATAGTAAAATTCAATTAAAAACGATATTTGTTTATTATTGTAAATATTATTAATAATATAAATATATTTGATCTTTATTTTATATTATCAATTGTAAAAATGAATTATAAACTATTAATATATAGTTTGCTTATATTTCATTATAATTGAGAATATATTATTGAAGCTTTTATAGATGGTTTATAGAATAATAATAGCGATAAAGATAATGAAAAAAACAATGAAAAAAGCAATAATAATAACGATAACAATAATAACAATAAGAATAAAGATAATGATTACAAAAGCGATGGTTATAAAGACAATGGTTACGAGAGCGATGGTTACAAAAGCGATGATTATAAAAGCGATGGTTATAAATTTGTAAAGAATAGAACAAATTTGTTATAGCTATAATTGTAATTATAAAAATAAGCATAGGATTGAAAATATAGTACAAAATATTTTATTTATATAAAAGCGTATTAATTAGATTATATATAATTATTTTCATTATTATTTATAATATTTAAGGTTTTAATAATATTAATATATTAATATTTAATAATTGATATTAGTTTGAAATAGTAATAAAATAATTTCAAATAATCTTAAATAGTTTTAAAATAATTTTGATTTTTGAATTATTTAAAGCCTTTAAGATAATTAAAGAGTTATTGCAATAAGATAATAATAATATTATTTTAATATAAGCTTATAATCGATTAAGAATGGATTAAATCAATTTGATTGTGATTAAAATAAACTAAGATATCTTAAGATGGATTAAAATGTTTTAAGATATAATAAAAGCTTTTAAAATGATATAAAACATTTTGATTGAATAAAAGATTAATTTGAGATAGTATTGATTTATTCTTTAGATAATTTAAAAACCATTTCTAATATATAACTTAATCTTAAACCATCTTAAATAATTATAGTTACGCAATAAAGTACCTTTTAAAGCTTATCTTTATTTTTAATGCTTTATATACTTTATTTAACAAAGCTTTTGAATTAAAATTAAGCTTTTCGCTTTGGATATACGAACGATATTGCATTTTACAAAATGAATAATATATTGGAAAAGAATATTATAGCGATTATATAAAATATACAACAAATCGAAATATAAGAATTAATTAATAAAATCGTTTTTGCATTAAAAAAGTTAAAAACAATGCATTTTATTTGTAAATGTTATATTTATATTTTAAAGATAATTATCTCTTTTATATTAACTATATAATCTACAATAAACGTATTAAACAATATAAAACAATTAACGTTTAGATAATTAAGAATATAATTCGATCATAAATTTATATTTAAAAAGCATATCGCAAAACGAATGGAAAAAGTATGAAAAATAGCATTATATATTAAGCATTTCGCTAATATACAATATAAACCTTTTACAATCTTTCTATAAAAAACTACAATTATATGCGTATTGTTTTTGTTGCTATATGAAATAAAAATGTAATGCTCGGGATAAATAAGATTAAGCGTAAATAACGGCTATTTACAAAGTATTATAGTAAATATTCGAATAGGGTTATATATAGCGAAAACAAACAAAGTAATCAATTTTACAACAAAAAGTATTTTGTTAATCTAAAGAACTATATTTATAGTAATTAGTTTACACAATATAGATTTTCCTTTTTGCGAAATGGTTTTAAAATATATCTATATTAATATAGCCTTTTAATTTAAAAGATTTAATATACATTATTTGTTTATTATATGCTTAATTGCATTAAACTATTATATACAAAACGATATAAAATTACAAATAACGAATCGATTACTTTTGAAAACGCTTTATTTGATTCTTTCCCTTTTGTATTATATCTTTAAATATAAAACGAACTTTATAAAAAAAATAAACAAAGAAACAATAATGATTAACTTTATTAATTAGTAAAACATTTTACTTTTTAATACAATTATTATCTTTTTCAACGAATCTAAATCGTATGATAATGTAAATAAATATATAGATTATAACTATACGATTTACCAAAAGCAAAAGCTTATTGCTATTAGCAAAAAAGCGATTAATACATTTTTGTATATTTTTAATATAAAAGCGATAAATGTTTTAAAAGGGCTATAAAAAATACTAACATTACTAATCATCGCGAATATACAACGATAACTTTGTATCGATAATATTTTTATAATATAATACAAATATATAAATGCTTTAAACATTTTATAATAAGCATTTTTGAAAATTATCGATTTAATGATTAGTATATAATTAAAATACAATGATTCTTCGAATACTAAAGAATAATCAATAACAAAGCAATAAATTAATTAATAAACGCAAACGCGAAAAGCGATATAATGAATTCAAAGCTTATCGCGCAATTTATAATCAATAGAATAGAATCGATAATATAAAGTTTAACCTATAATGCTACAAATAAATAGTAAAGCAAAAACGAGTTTATATTAACGAAAGAATATCGCAAATAGCAATTAAATTATACTTTTAAAAAGTTCGCAAAACTTAAACTTATTAAATCAATGCTATATCAATTATTTATATTGCGATTCAAGTACAATGATTTTGAAATTTATTATAAACGATTTAAATACAAAAACGCAAAAACTTATTACTTATATAATAATGTTAAAACTTTAAAACATTTCGTTTTTTGCAAAATCTTTACTAAACGGTTTTATTTGTAATCGCTAAAACTTGTTTACTTTTTAATAATCGCTTAAAAAAAAAGTATAACTATATATAATAGTTTTTTGTTTTTTTACAAAAATTTAAACGTTTTGTTACAACAATGTAATATTTTATAATTTATAATCGAAAGCTTTATAATACCCCGGATAGTATTCAATTTAATGTTTTATTTAATCTCTTTTTTACTTCTTTTTTTTCTTTTTTTTACTTTTTGTTTCATTTTGAAATTTAATTTAAAGCGCGATTTATAAAGCGCAATATATCATTTTATATAATAATAGTAATAGTAATTCATAATCGATTTGATCTATCTATAGCTATAACTACATTAATCATGCGATTTGCTTATAATATATACAATAATAGATATTTTATAAGGAAAAAGTAGAAAAAACTTCTATAAAACAATTTTTTATCCTTCGAAAAATCTTCGAGATGCTTATAGCTATTATTCGTTTTATTAAACATTGATAACTTGTAATATCGATAAATTGAAAACATTCTATTTTGTTTTATTAATTAAAATTAATATATCGAATTATATAATTATTACGAATCAAAAAATGTATTTTCTTTTTTCAATTTGGATTTGAAAATAAATCTTCTTTTTTTTGTATTTTTTTTGTATTCTTTATATTTTTTATAAAAGTTCTTTTATAAAAGCATATTTATTTATTGTTTTACTATTTAATTTTTTATTTTTTATTTGCATTTTTTTATAAATAGCTTTATTTTCTTTAAATAACTTTTTGTTTAATACTTTCTTTTTTTCTTTCTAAAGGTTATATAATTAGAGATTCGCTTTACTTTTGAATTAGTAAATTTTTCTTTCATTTTTTCAAATTAGTTATCAAATCTTACTATAATCTTATTATAATATCCTTCAAAAAAAACCAAATTTATAATAAACTTTCGGCATATTTTTAAAGTTTTTTCGAAGCTTTATTTCGAGAATGTTGTATTAAATGTTTATACAACCTTATTATAAAACTAAACTTAATCTATATATGCTAATACAAAAAGTATAAACATTATTGTAAAGGTAAAGCTTTTTATCAAAATGTAAATATACTTTTCCTATATTTTTATTGAAATCGATATTAATATGTATATTTACAGATTTTTATTAAATATATAGAAATTATACAAAATGCTTTATTTATTATTAATATTTATATTGTAAGCAAAGCAAAAGATATTATTACTTTTGTATATTATAATAAATGAAATCTAAAGTTTTTCATTGTAAAATTTAAAGTTAAACGTTATAAAAAATGTTTTAAACAATTAATAAAAAGATTATTTTTCTAATATTTATTTTAAAACAATATTATACTTTTTTTGTAATTATAACGAATACAATTGTTATAATCGCTAAAGCATAATACAAAAAAGATATTATTAATATTAAAACTATTCGAATTCGATAAACAAAAACTTTCGAATTAATTGTTTTTAATTTTATTACTTTTTTAGATTTATATAAAACTCAAATATATTATTGAATTTTATATAATAAACTTTTTGATATATATAGTATAACTTTATTAATAAAATTATTGTAGTGGTAGAGTGTATATTGTCTAATATGCTAGAAGTGGCATATGTGTTCTACTGAGTATATGAGGTGGAGACACCTAACTAAGTATAGCGCTACACGTGATTACAACAGCCTCTCTATGGTTGAATTCGACCATTAGAATCATATAAAGAAAAGGCTTTTTAAAAAGCGTTTTTAAAGGTTTTTTGAAATGCTTTTTGATACTAATGATCCTATATCTCCCAAACCTCCATATAAGCCCAAAACGCATTCTGATTGGTCCATTCCAAACCCAAAAATCTGTACAATTGAACACTTTATAAAAACAATCACTTTTTCCATTACTTTCGATTTCCTAGTATTGTATTCCCAAGGCCTTATTAACTTTTATAGCAACAACTTATTATCGTTGCAATGTTTATATTTCCTTTTAGAAATTCAATATTTTACAACCATATTGTATTGCGATACAAAAGCTCCTTTAATGCTCTTCGAAATCAAAACCAAGCCCTTTATTATAGACCAAAAATCCAGGGTAAATTAATTGTTTTATCAAAATATTAATTCTTTGTTTAAAACTAGGAATCTATATTACTCGTAATCTTTTGTTTTCGATTATATTCTTTTGTATAAAATGCCATTATATATCAATATATTTAGTTTTGTTATAGAATTTGTTCTTTTACATTCAATTAATATCGCTTTTGTTATCGCAATATAATATAGATATAAATGGCTTTGAAGAAGTTTATTCTTTTAAATCGATAATTAGTTTTTCAAGCTATACAACTTTTTTTGTATCTTTATTTGCGGCTATAATCTTAGCTTTTATTGTACAAAATGCTGTAGATTTTTGCTTATTTGAGGATTATATTATTATGCTTTTGTATCGAATAATAATTACTCTTTGTATCGATTTTCGATTCGCCTTTAAGCTTTATATAGCATTTGTAAAAATATCGTAGAAATATAGTAGATACTGTAATCGATTTGAGTAAGTTATGCCAACATTAATTGTATTATCGAGGAATTCCAGAAAGTGATTTGTAAGGATTAAATACTCTTTTCTAAAAGCGTACATTATTTTTGTAAACTAACTAATTGGAAATGCGAGATCGCTTTTTGTTTCGTTTATCAAATAAATCCTTAATTTAACAATTTGTAAATATAAAGCTTTATTGTTTTTATTGAATAGCTTTGCTATTGTAGTTGGTTTTAGTATAATATTAGCAAAAAAAGAGAGATTCCGAAATATCGGATTGTAGATTTTGAACCATTTCAAAAGCTTTTTGATGTACGCTCTTTAATATATTTTAAAAGATCTTTAAGCTTTATTCTACTCGATTTGAATTCCTAAAAAGATTTGTATTGATTTAAAATCTTTATATTTCCATTTTTGATTTATAATCTTTTTAATTATATTAACCGCGGATCGTGATCCCAATATTAGCAAATCGTTTATATAAAATAGAATATATACTTTTTTTTTAATAAACAAATTGGGATTTGCTATTGAAGTTTATAAATCTATACTTTTAAAAAACAATTTAATTGTTTGCCATTATACTTTTGGAATTTGTTTCAATCTATAAAATGATTTTTTAAGTTTAAAGTAATTATTAATAAAATTCAAAGCAAATACTTTTTCAAAGAATTGTAGGATCTTTATTAGGATTTCAATATTGGTTAGTTTCTTATTCAAGAACGATATATCAATGTTTATATTATCGATTTCTAAATCCTTTTTTGTTGCTTTGGTAAAAAAAGCTTACAATATAAAGTATCTTGCAATTTCTACAAATATTTTTGTAAAATCGATTTTATATTTTTTGTAAAAATTCTTTAACTATTAATCTGACTTTTCTTTTTTTTAGTTTATCATTTTGATTAAATTTGTTTTATAAAACCTATTTAAACTTCAAAAGTTTTTTCCTTTTCGAAAAGAATTTATTAATTATTTTAAAAATATTATTGTTTTTCAAACTAATTAACTTTGTTTTAATTATTTTTATTCATATTTCAAAGTTCGAATTTAAAGCGTTTTTCAGATCGATAGCTTCAATATTAGCATTTTTATACGGATATACTACGTTAGATTCCTATTATGCTTTTTTTTCGTTTTCTACAATTTCTTTGATTCCAGTTTGTATTTATAAGCTATAAGCCGTAATTATTATAAAAAGAGTCTTTTTTAAACGAGGATTCTATATAGAATTATCTTTATTTGAATTTATAAAGAGACTTAACTTTTTATCTTTATAGTTTAAGATTATAAAGACTTTTAATTATTTTAATTTAATGTTTAAACTTATAAAAGCTTTTAATTGTTCTATATCAATATTTAAGTTTATAAAAACTTTTGTCCGTTTTGTATTAACGCAAATCCTTTTTTAACTTTGTTAATCTTTTGTAAATTAATTTTCTATTTGATTCGCTTTCTCTTTCGATTTTATCGAAGTCTTTTTATGATTTAATATACTTGAATCGTTTTTTAATGGAAATCTGTATTTATTAAAATCAACATTTACTGTTTTTATCGTTTTCAAGGTAAGAAGATTAAAAAGTTTATAAATTTGGCTTTTTTTTATGCTAATAAAGAGATATTCTTCCTTTAATATTTTTAATTTAAATTTCTTTGTAATTTGCTTTAATTGTTAAAGATTGTATACAAATATTGTATATTCAAATACTTTTAATTTTTATAAATCTAATTAACAATTATTATAGGCTTTAAAAAGCGTTATAGCTTTTAAAAACGTTTCAGCTTTTTTAAAAAGTAATACTTTTGTAGAAAACTAATTCTTTAAATAAACAATATACAATATTGTAATTTCCTATTAAATCGAAAGCATTCTTAATTTTACCAAAAAACTTTTTGATATAGTATTTATATCCTATATTTTCTTTTCAACAATATCGTTTATAATATACTTTTCTAAAAGAAAAAGCTTAAATTATATGTTTCTCTTCGAAATCTTTATTTAAAAAGTAGTTCTAAATTTATTTTTGTTATTATTGATATATATTATAACGATTTTGCTATTAAACTTTGTTTCAATTAATTTAAACAAATCTAAAAGTATTAATATAATTATAACCACAGATTTATCAAAAATATATTTAATCCATATAAGCCTTATAATGTTATTTATAATTACTATAAAGTATTTGTTGCTCGAAAAAAATGTTTTTTGAATTCTAAAAAGATTATAATAAAGATAATATAAAATTGTAAGTGTTTTAATAATCATATATTTATTGAAATGCTTTTTTATTCTTTTTACTAAGCAAAATAAACATATCGATTTTTTTATCGATTTCCATTTTCTTAATAATTTTAAACTTATATACATTTTTAAAAGCTTTCAAAATTGATTGTAATTAAGATGATTAAACCGACAATATATTAAATCGAATATAAACTTGTAAAAATCAATATCATTTATAATAACAAACTTTTCAAATATAAGATTGGTAAATTATAATACAAAATCTTATACAATATAATAATCAAATGTTTTTTTTGCTGCAAATTTCAATTAGTTAAACTTTCAATAAAACATTAATTCTTTTTCGAAAATTATTTTGCATTTATTTTTGATAAAAAGATTAACAAAAATTAATTATATTATTTCAAATTTCTTTATATATTATATATCAAGAAATATAAATTTACTAATTTATACATTTCTGTATATTATATTTAAAGCAAATGATTTATTCGCAATTTGAACTTTTTATAGTATAAATCATTTTGTAATATTATTTAAAGCTTTAAACTAATTAATAAAATAATAAAAAGCTTTTAAATCAAATATTTACTTTGAATCGTTATTATTTACTTGAAAAAAGATATTAGAATAATAAAAAAAAGTATAATTGCTATTTAATACTACATTTACTTTTATCTTTTTAAAGTTAAAATCTTCGTTATTTGCGAAAGCTTTATAAGCATATTTTTCATTCTTTTTGAATATATAATACTTTTTTTTGAAATGTTTATACTTTTTACAATTGTAACATTGAATCTTTCCGATTTGAAATAATTCATTTCGATTGTATAATCTTTTTGATTTTCTTTTATAATTATCTTTACAATTATCTTTTTTATCGCAATTATTTCGTTTTTCTTTATTTAAAGATTCCGTAGCAAATACAACAACTTTAATTAGCTTTTCGATTGTTTGAAAAAGCGTTATAACCTCTTTTAATATTTTTTCAAATATATTAATATAAATGAAAATCGCCATCTACACATTATACATTAATATATATACCAAAAACGTATTCTTTATCATTTTATTTGTTATTGATTTTTTTGCGTTAACGAATATATATTAATATAATCTTAATTTTATAAAGAAAATCCAAATAGTTTCGTTTTTGTAATTAAACTTTTTCTTTAAAAACGATTTTATTGTATTTGATATATAAATAACATTAAAAATTCGATTATAAACCAACAACTTTTTTTAAACGCTAATAAGATCTATATTAACAAAGTTTTCTTTTATTATATTATAATAGAAAACTATAAGTTCTAAAACTATAATAGTTATAGCGATATTTTTTTTCTTTATAAAAGAAATTAATATCTTTTCAAATTTTATTTTTAAAACAATTGTTTTTTGCAATACTATATTTATAATCTTTTAACAATCTTTTATAGCAAATCCATTCGTTATAAGTTTTTTTAAAAGTTCGAAAACAAATTGTTTTTCTTTATCAAATATAATATCGTAGCAATTCGCATTTATAAACGTTATTATGCAAAAGTTGTAATAATTTATATAATTGTTTTTTATAAAGATAATAATAAGACTTTATTTAGTTATAACTACGTTTAATATAATAATGTTAAAGAAATATTAATAAAAATAAGATTTTTAATGAAAATTTCGATAATGAAAATGATGAAAATGATGAAAATGTGATTTTTCCGGCGGAAATAAATGGAAAAACGATCGTTTTCTTCGGAAAAAACGTATATTATCGTTTCAATCAATAAGATAATAATTAAGTTACTTCAGTGAATATACAATATAGGGTTATAATCTATTGTAATGATAAAATATATATTGTTTAATATACTAGAAGTGGCATATGTGTTCTATTGAGTATATGAGGTGGAGATACCTAACTAGGTATAGCGCTATACGTGATTACAACAAAAATTAATAATAATATCGAAAATGTAAAAATTGTTATAAGTTTTTTCAATAATATATAAAAAATTGATTTATTAAATAAAATAAGTTTTTGAATAGTTTGTAAAATATATAATAGTTTTTTATTAAGTAATTTAATAGTATTTTAAATGTTATTAATTTATATTTCTAAAAATAATTTATATTATAATAAAAAACTAGTTTTTATTAGTTATATCGCTATTGCTTTAAATATTGAATTGTTTTAAATCAAATATTTAACAAAGAAGATATATATATTATATTGCAAATCTATATATTATATTTCGAAGATGAAATATCTAAATAATATATATTTTATTGTTTGTTTTCTTTATTTATAATAATTATATTTCGAAATAATACTAAAGATTTTGCGATTATAAAGAAAGTTTTTTAAACCAATTTCTTTTGTTTTAATTGCTAAAATTATTAATAAAACCTTTTTCGATATTTTGTTATATATTGTTATTTTAATCTTTTTGATTTTATAATTGTAATAAACCAATGTTTTCTATTCAATATATTTGTTTTTAACATTTTGCTATTTTTTCAATTAATTGTTTTGGGTTTTTTGTATAATTTTATCGATTACAAATAATACAAAAAGTATTTGTTTATTGATTATTGAATTATGGTTTTAATAAATTAAAACTTTTTTAATTTTTATACTTTCCATAGCTTATTTATATTTAAATATATTAAGAATAAAAAGGTTTATTGTTTTCTTTTTATATTTTCGGGCTATTTTTTTAATTTTATTATATACATTTTGGATTAGATTTATTATTTCTATTGTTTGGATTTTGTATTTCGTTTTCGCTTAGAGTTTATCAAGATAAAGTTTCAAAAGAATATATATTATTTTTGTATAAAGGATTAATATAGAAATAGCTTTAAAGCTTTTGCAAACTAATCGAAATAAAGTATTTTGTTATTTTTGAAGTTTTGAAGTGATGCTTTTTTTATCTCTTTCATTTTACTCAATATATACTATATAATTAAAACATAAATAATAATCGACATTACTATTGTTTTGTAAATTTATTAAACATTATATAAATTCATTTCCTATATAAAGAATATTATTCGCATTAAAACTAATATTTAAATTACTAGTTTGCATTCGATTTTCTTTATATATTCTTGTTACTTTAATTGTTTATCGATTTAAAGGTTTAATATTTTGATATTAATACATAAATTAATTATAATAATATTGAAAGCAATTGAAATTGTAAAATCATATCATTTAAAATTTCTAATAAAATAAAAAAGTTAATATTTCTCTAAAGCAAACTTGGCTTTATATCGCTTTATTTAATCCTAGTATTTATTGTATATACATTATAAGATTTGGCAAATATCTATAATAATAGTACCTCATATTAAAATATTGATATTGTTTACAAATCCAATTATATTACCCTTTTAATATATTATAAAGTAAGTTTTGATCAATTCGTTATTATAAAACAAAAAAAGAATCGGGTTTAATAATAATTTTTATAGGATTTTATTATATACTAGTTATTATAAGTTTATATAATTGTTTATTTATATATTACTATATCTATTAATAAAAAAACTAGTTATTATATCGATCAAATATTTAAATATACGTTTTTAATATAAAGTATATAATAATTGCAAATAGAAAACGTTATCGAATATATCTACTATATCGAAACTCAAAAGATTAATTATTTAATTTAAAAAAGATTTTCAAAATATATATATTTGTTCAATAATTACTTTTAATATTACAATAATATCCTATATCAATTTTGCTTCTATTCAATAAACAAAGAAAAATATATTAGCTTTTACTATATATAAGATTTTGTTAATAATTAATTTTTTCAATAGCTTATTAAAAATATTTAAAAAAGCTATTAAATAATATAATCTCATTAACAATTTATTTTTGCTTAGCTTTAAAATTATAACAATACATATTTGTTTAAAGTATCTAAAAAAATAATTTAATTTAATATATCCTTTAAATAAATATATAAAATGAAGATCAAAAACTTTAAATGATTTCTTAATTGCAAAATTAGTAAATCCAAATAAACCGAAAGCTTTATAATTCGGTAGTTTTGATATTGCAAAACATATATTATCCTTATCAATTTTCTATTCCTTATTTAATAATTACAAATTTTTTTTTTTTTTATTATAGTTAACGATATTTATTAAGTTAATATATAGCGAGGATGCAAAAAAATGGTTTGCAAATATTAAAGCTTTTTCTTCTTCTATCGTAATCCAATTATTATTTATTTTAAGGTTTGAGAATTGTAATATTTGTTTAAGGAAATGATTTCTGTTTTTTGCTCATCTCTTTGCGTCTTAGATTCCTTTTTGCGTATGTATACAATAATATAAAAGCTATAATCTAATATAATAATTTTTATTTAATATTTTCTATTAATGCGATTGTTATATAGTTTAATATTTATTCTTTTTGAATATAACAAGCAAAAACTAATCCCTTTAATACAGAACGCTCTTTTAAACAATAGAAAAAAGCTATTTAATAAAGTTAAAATTATAAAAGATCGCCGAGAAAAAGCGATTTTAATATTTCAACTTAATGATTTTGTATAATACATATCTAAATAATGAGCTTTTGGGTCTTTAGCTTATTAGTGTATTACTCGTCTCTAGTACCCTTCGGGAGGTCAAGAGTCTAGCTAGTTTACATAGACGTTAAACATAATAAATAAATAAATAAATAAATATCTTTAAAGATTTTATATAAAATACAAAAAAGAATATTATATTATCAAAAGATATTATTAAATTTTATTAATTAATATTAAACTGGATCAAAAAACGAGTAATTTTTATGAATCGAGAATATAAAGGTTCAATTTTATAAAAAGCTATTATAAGCAATATTTTATTAATTATATAATTAATAATAATAATTAAAGATTTGAATATAAAAATCGAAAATATATAAACATTATATAAAGAGTTTTTATTTAGAAATAAGATATTGGAAATCGATTCAAATATAATTCAATATTAAGTAAATATTAATATATAATAGAATTATAATCCCGATATAAAAGAAAAAAATGATTTGATCAATTCAAATAGATAATACTTTATAAAGCAAATAATTAATTTACAAACAAAAACAATAAAATCTATACAATTTACAACTTCAATTTCAAAAGATATCAAAATAAAATATTATAATCGAAAAAATATTAAACAATTTGTAAATATTAATAAAAAACAAATATTTTTATTTTTATTTACTTTATTTATAAACGATTTCGAAATATATAAAAATATATATTGCATTTTGAAAGCGTTTTATATTATATTAATATATTTTAATTACAAAAATAAAAAAACATTTAGCAATTTGTTTATTTGAACTTTAGGCTTTTAAAATACTAATAGAAAAGATATTATTAGCAATTTAAAGTTTAATATAAAAGCTTTAGATTAAAATGTAATAATAAAAATTAAAAGATATAATACAAATATGAAAATATATTCTATCGTTTTAATAATTAATATACTATAAACAATAAAAAACTTTGAATTTATAAAATATAATATTAATTAAACTTATTAAACTTATTTTATTATCAAAAAAGAAAAATCTAATTTAGATTACAATATTATAATGAATGATTATTACTATTACTATTACAATATTATATATACTTATTGAATAGAGTTTAATATATAAGCAAATAATAAATACAAAAAGTATTTCTAAGAATTTGGTATATAAAAAAAACTCTTATTATATCAAAACTTGCATTATATTTAGATTTGATATTGGAATATAGATATAATATATTATATTCGGAATAACGTAAAATTAATCGAATATTAATAAGATTATTGTATAATAATATATTAATAAAACCTAGAAGAATAATATTTATCAAATATTTATAAACGTTTGTTTTTTCATCAAATTAATTATAAATTCAAAATTTAATACATTTGTTTTTATAATTACTATTTGAAACTAATAAAACATTAATTTTGATATCTTTGATATTGCGATATTGTAATCGTTTAATTTGATACAGAGCAAATTTTATATAAGTATTATTTGTAAATACTTAAAAACTTATATTTATAAAAACATTAATAAAATGTTTTCAATATAAAACTTATATACTTTTGAAGTTTTATAATTGTTTGAATAAGTTTATTTTAAAAAGAAAAAGGGAAAATAATATTATATATATTTCGAATTGTATCACGGAGGATAGCTACGAATATATGAGAGGATATCTGAAAGGGATAAAGGTATAGATATAAAACAATGATTGTATTATTGTCTATCTCTTTAAATACAGGATTAATCTATTCTTTATATATTACATATACATAACTACACATAATTATATGTAATCATTGTATAGCTTTGTAATCGTAAGGATCTACAATACTATAAGTCATAATGTAATTGTATAACAATAGTTATAAACTTAATTAGTTGATACGCTAAGCTCGGTTGATACTCCAATGCCTTTAGCATTGGTAAATCAAAAGCGGTTAGTATATTCAAGCACTTTTGCGTATATATACTTTAATAAGCTTGGGCGTTTTAGCGTATATATACTTTAGTGTACCTGTGCATTTACTACTGGAAGATCTATGTAATATATAAAAGTATATTGTTTAGTAAAACATATGCTTTTCATATACTTTACGCTTTCAACGTGATATACCCTCTAAATCATATGCGTAGTATATGATTTGCTTATAAAGCAAACAAAATGAATGAATTTACAATTACGCGTTATATAATACTTTGAAATAAACAAACAAACGAAAAATAAATTAATAATATATATACAATTTCCTTTACAAATAGTTGAATAAATATAATTCTATATAATTCTATAAATATTTAAATCATTAATTTTATATACAGCGATAATTATAATTAAAGGGATTCATTGTATATTTATTAGATTTAATCGTTTTATAATATATTATTGTTTTGTTATAATTCCCATTGTGTGGGTATTTAATTGTAACTTTGATCTTTTGATCCTTTGATTTTTTAAAGACAAACATTAATAACAATAACAATAATAATAACTATACCAATAATAACATTATTAATAATATCATTATCAATATGCTTTACTATGGCTGCAACTCCTGGGCCGGGAATTTTTTTTGTGTTTGGAAAGTTTTGATTGTTTTTTATCGCTGCGTTTTTTTTTTCTTTTTTTCTTTTCTTTTTGCTTTTATTACTTTTTTTACTTTTTCTTTTTCTTTTGCTTTTTCTTTTTCTTTTAATCCTTTTGGATTATTTTTAAAATATTCTTTTCGTATCTCTGTTTCCTTTCCCTATTGTTTTTATTGCTGCTCTTTATTCTTTTGTTTTCTTTTTCTCTATTTTTTCGATTTCTTCTTTTTTTATCCCTTCCAAACCGGTTCTTTTAACGAAAATGACAACAAAGATAAAGATAAGAATTAAAGTAAAGATAAAGATAAAGATTCTTTGCTTTGTTGTAAAATAAACATTATAATCATTTTAATAGTATATTATTTATATTTTATAGGATTTTAGTAGGGATTTTGGTTTTAATCTTTTAAAGGTTAAATATGGTAATGAATCGAGTAGTAAAAAGTCTGGAATAGTATCTTCTACTTTTGTTACTTTTTTTACTCCGACTTTTTATACCTTTATCAAAAAGATTTGATTTAAAAAGCTAAAGAATCCCCATCTATATATATAATGTATAAAATCGCTAATCGCTAAGCAAAGAGATAAAATTTGCTATAAAAACGCAGATTTCTAAAAAGCTTAATATTATTGATGCTTTATACACATATATCGGCCTTTGCCGGTATATTTGTATACAATAGCAAATAATTTTTTGGTCGCAAAAACCAGCAATAATGAAAAGATATAATACTCCCTTTTTGCTTTATATTATAATCGCTAATTATATAATTATAAAAAATGAAACGTTTCTAAGTTGTTTTTCGAAGCGTTTTGAAGTATATCGATCCTTAAATAGCTTTGGAGTTGGTGCAGGGTATATTTGCATTGAAAGCGGATTCTTTTAAAAGCGGGTATACTTTGAAGGATTACTTTGCAATAACAAAAATGAAAAGAAAAAAAAAGAAAAGGAAAATGAATAATAATGATAATGAAAAGGTTGCTTATAAATGAGCTTTTTTAAAGGTAGAAATAGAGAATGAAGTTGATAGTAATAGGGTATAAAGAAAGTATTGTAATATTAATTTTTTGTTAATTACGTTGATCGTGATCTAAATACTACGTAATTCCTAATTATTCGATAATCTTTATAATTCGATCCTTAGCGTTTTGTATATTGATTAGTTTAACAAAATGTTTAAACTTCTACTTAATGAAATTCTTAATAAGCCTATTAGCTAGCATATCGGCAATTGGTAAATATATGATCAAAAATCGCTTATTAGCGTATTCTTAACAAAGCTATATATTTTAAATATCCACATATTTAAGTTTAATAAAGATTCTTTCATTCTCATCAATTATTAATCGAATCGTTTAAATATTGTTGCAAAAGATATTAATAGGCTTTTTTACTAATACTTTAATCTTCTTTAAAAGCCACAATATTGTTATTGCCTTTTTAATCGATTTTTCCATATTTAAAAGTTTTGTCTTTATAATCGAGATAGTAATTGTGTTTTGTTTTGTGGCTTTCCATACAATAACATTACTATACAATATGATCATATAGCTTTAAAAGGATCTCTAAATAACCATATTATCTATAAAAGAAACATTTGAAAAAGTTATTATTTAAAGTATATAATTATCCCTATAACAAATAAAGAAATATCAAAATCTATATAAATATACGATATAATAATTTGCTATTATAAAGTAATCCTTTGAAAAATTAATGCTATATTTGTTTAGTTTAAAGAAAAGGAACGCTGAATTGGCTCTAATTGTTATAACCGAATACAAAATTAATTCAACTTTTTCCTAATATTCCTTTACTTTAGAAAAAAGAACTATATTCTTATTCTTCTCGAATACTATAATTAAAAGTGATATAATTGCTTTTTTTTTTGTAAAGCCAAATTTGCAAGCGATCTTATTAATATAGATATTGTATGTTAATTATAATTTTTTAAATTATCGATTTCTAATGATTCGAATCTTTAGAAATTATTGAATATTGTTAAAATCTTTAAATTTATATTTAACTTTGATTTCATTAATTATTTGATCTTTTTGATCTTTTTGATATTTATATTTTTTGTAATAGATCATTTGAATATCGTCAACAAAAAATAGAATAAATATATAAAAATTAGAAAATATAAAAATGCAAAGCTTTTCTTTGCATTTTACTATTTTAAAGTTAATAAATATGTTTATAAACTCTTTATACCAAAATGCAAAGGAGTTTTTTAAGTTATACAATATACAATCGAAAATAATGAATTTATCAAATACTTTATACCCATTTGGTATATAATATATCACTAGATTCTTAATAGGATTTCGAAATGTATTAACGAAAATATTCATAACATTGTATTGCTTCGTTTTAAAATCATCTTTTGTTATCATTACCATTATTATGCGGAAGGACCGTATAGCAAATGTAGTTGCATAAATTGATTCGATTGTCGCTATATCTTAAAGATTTTCTCTAACTATTAATCGTGATCTACAATAATCGATATAGCCGCTTTGATCATTTTTATAAATAAATACTTATTGAAATAGAATAGGCTTTGATTTAATCGATATTATTTCAATTTCTCGCTAAATGCTTTGATTTTGTAATGTTTTAATTTCGCGGTTATAATCCATTTTGAATTAATATCCAAATATATAAATTCTAAAATTATGAAAGAACCTTGGTAATGATGATATCGCTGATTTTAATATTTGTAAAAGATCTATAACTTTGGGTTGAATCAAAAACGTAATTATTGGTTTATATTTTATTGCGGTAACTATTATGTTATATATAATAATAAATTTATCATTTTGTTTATTTAGTTTATCCTTTTGTTTATCAAATTAAAAAGTATTATGAAAATTATTTAATCGTTAAAGTTCATTTTTGAATTTGTATAATTAAATAATCATAGTACCAATGAAAGTATTAGTTTTGTAGTAACCATTTGCTTATTAACGCAAACGATTTGAACGTTTAGTATGGTTTATTGTTTAATGCTTTGTATAATCGGGGATTATATCAACGTTGTCAAACGCATCGAATTTAATGTACTCTTTAATATTGATATTAAGCTTAAAAATCTCTATTTGCAAGATATATAATTGTTTAATAGCTTTATTAAATATAAATAACAAAGAAAATCTTTTAAACGTATTTCTCTTTATAAAAAGCAATATTGTATTTCCTTTTTCGTTATTCAAAATCGAATAATTATTCGATTTATTATTCTCGAGAATATTATCTAATACTAATATTAATAGTTTTAATAAAATCGCTGATTTTTTATAACCAAAGTCCATATAAGCCTTTTGTAAATTAATCACTTCGAGCGAGCTTTTATCCTTTGCTATAAGTACAACTAATAAGGATCTTGATTCACTAAAAACCGATATTGATTTGTTGATTCTTATAACTATATCGGGATCTAACGAAATGCTATGCTCATTATTATAAATTAAAGTAAATGGCGAGGATTTTGTCATTAGATTTTTTTAACCTTTTTGATCTTTAATCACTTCTAAGATCAAAAACCCAAAGCGTTTATAATTAAAATTAAAAATATATACAGTCTCGAGCTTTTTTTGTATAAATCCTTCAGTAAGTTCATTATCTACGTTCTTTAAAATAATACCATCCAACGATTTCATTTGCTGAATATCCAGTTCGACAACCAACTTTTTGATTATTTGGATTAGTATAACGTTAACAGTTTCGTTACAAAGATCGTTTTTATAAATAAATCTTTTATCGAATTTAACATTTTGTATAATAATAACTTTATCGAATATAAGGATCCAAATACAGAAAATTATTGTAACAAGAATATATCCAATCAAATATTTAATATATACTTGCAAATTAATTTTATACTATTTTATTTTAATCCCAGTTTTTTTTTCCTTATTCAAAAGGTATATATAGCAACTATATTTATATATCGCATTCCAATCGAAACGAAGATTATTAATAATCTTTCGTAACAATGACAATAAGTATTATCTATAATATTGCTTAAACCAGGAATCAATTATTTCGTTAAGGTATTTCCAACCCTTTATTTTCAATAAACTAATATTATATAGGTATATAATAGTAAAAACAATCTTTATTTACATTTTATTCGGCAATCCAGTTGAAATGCATATTTTAATTTATTTAATAATGATTTCTTGTTTTGCGCGTTTTGCTTTTTTGTTAAATTCATATGTAAGGGAAAGGGAGAGTTCAAGTTCTATACTTTTTTCGAAAATTTATTTTTTAAACGTAATATTACTTTTGATCCTTATTATAAATATATCATTGTTTTGTTTAATCACCACAATATAAAAACTATATTTACAATAAACCTATACAACAAAGTTTTTTAAAACTTCAAAAACCTTATTATACATTTTTTGAATCAATACAAAAGTAAAGATTTTTCCACTGTATATATCCTTAATTACTAGCAACTATAACACTTCGTTATAAGCATAAGAAAAATCGAATAAATCCTATTGAACCTTATAAAAAGGTTTAAATGATTAATAATTATTAGATAAGCATAAAACAATCTGTTTAATATATATATATAAACAATCAATGTATTCCATTTAAATAATTTTTTTGATTTATACTCCTTTAGCTATTCTAACTAAATATTCTAATATTTCTTTATCGAGATATCCTAATCTTTTATACTACAAATCGTTTAATTCTAATCGAAGTTTTATCGTTTCGTATAATCGAAGGAAATGCTTATTAATCTTTTGCTTTTCGATAAGCATTATAATATTCATATTTATAGGAAAATTAAATTTATCAAAATAGTTAAAACGAACATTATATTTTAAAAAGACAAAGTTATACTTTCTAATATATTGAGCAATAATAATACTATTAATTCGATCGCCGATCCTAATAATAGCGTTAAAACTATCAAATCAAGCACCCTTGTTATAAAGTAAGGTTTTGGACACAAGATTAATATAAAAACCAAGAACAAACGCAACATTAGTTAGTGTAAGATCCGCACTATTTAACAAAATTCCTTTAATTACTTTTTTACTACAATCAACTATTAACAAACTTGATAATCCTGCTTTAACGTAATCTAAGATATTGTTAAAAACATACTTTCCGTTTACTAAAAGGCTAATATCGTTGATAATATATATAATACTACAATTATCCAACAAAATGCAGTTTACCAGTATATGCGTAGAAATGATTATAAGTATAGCAAAAACGCCAATATATTTGTTCGGGTTAATAATGCAAAAGGCAATATTGTAAAGATTCTTTTTTTATAAAGATCTATAAGGTTGATTAGCCTAAATAATAAAAAGTCATTTTTTTTTGATTAAAACATTTCGAAAATTATTATATTTCTTATCTTTAATGCGTTCATTGATTTCCTTAATTTGCTTTTTACTAATAGTTCGAGTAAACTATTTAATATATTTATCGATAAAAGCTAATTCAATTATACAGTATTCATTTGACTTATAACGATGGTTTAGACCAATTGGTTGATTTTCTTTACAAAGATAATATTAAATGGCGTTATTGCCCTTCGATTGTCGCTTTGATTTGGATAATTATTGGAATCCTAGTTCTTGAATAGCAAAGAATCCTTTTGGCAATGGATTATAATCTATTCGATCGATATAATCTACAAAAAGATTACTGTATTGTTTTAGGGTAGTAGTATAGCATTTTTTTTTATCTTTAATATTCAAAGTAATTAGTTATTGTTTCAACCAATTTGGTATTAATTTATTTAATACTTTCAGGAATTGTTTATATCTACGAATTCCTTTGATTTTCAAAAAGTTGTAGGCCAATGCTTTAATATAAAGTGATTCTCACTTCTTATATTATTTAACCAGATCGATTTGTTTATTACGTATACTATTCAAATGATCAATATATTTGGTTTAAATAATCTTTAGGATTATTAAATTAGTAAAAGTAATTTTTATGCGTAAATAAACAATGATTTGTTTTAGGATATAATCTTGTATAGTATTTTGAAAGATTTTCAAAGTGTAGAATAAATCGATTATAGATATAATCCAATCGAATATGTAGCGGAAATTACTATGATTTTGATTGTATTTATTTTTCTAAATCTTATAAATCTTCTCCATAAATAAAAAAGTTTTTGAAAAATCCTTTAATATAACAGGAACAAAATTTGCAAGAAGTTTAGGTTTAAATATTCCACCCATTTCGATGTTAGTAGTATATCGATTATAGGTTTCAAGATCTATAATATATTAATTATAATATTTACAATTCTTTTCAAAAATTATAATATTCATGGAAAAGGTTTAAAGTGGATTAACATTTAACTAATCACAAAATTGATAATTGGGAAAGTTAGGGGTATTCGGATTGATATTGTTCTAGATATGCTTAAAGCAACTAATATTCTTGAATGATAAATACTAAAGGGATCAATCCGTTTGGCTATTGAAAATGATATTTGATATAATAAAAAGAATGATTACTAAAGGATAGAAATATAATAAAAAATGATTAAAGATCAAAAAAAAAAAAGAAGTTGTATAATATCGATATTCGAATTGTAATTGTTGCAAAGATTTCGAGCATAAACCGAGCTTATAACTATTACGGAAAATAGCTACGAATATATAAAAAGATATTTAAAAGGGATAAAAATATAAGTATAAAACAATGATTATATTGTTATCTATTTCTCTAAATATAGGATTAATCTGTTCTTTATATATTATATATACATAACTATATATAATCACATATAATCATTGTATAGCTTTGTAATTGTAAGGATCTACAATACTACAAGTTATAATATAATCGTATAACAATAGTTACAAGCTCAATTAATCAATACACCAAGCTCGGTTGATACTTCGATGCCTTTAACGCCGGTAGATCAAAAGCGATTAATATGCTTGAACACCTTTGCGTATATATGCTTTAATGGGCTCGAGCGCTTTAACGTACGTATACTTTAGTGTGCCCGTGCACCTACTACCGGAAGATCCATGTAATACGTAAGAGCATGTTGTTTAGTAAAACACGTGCCTCTCACGTGCCTTACGCTCTCAGCGTGACAAATTGTATATAAAACATTAATAAATGTAATATCAATAATAAATAGTTAAATAATAAATAATCAAAATATCGATAATAGTAAAGATATACAATCAGATTTTCTAAATACAAATAATATAATTGATTAAAAAATCAATAATTGAATGAAAAAGTAATAATGTTTCAAATATAAAGAATTATTAATAAAGAATAATATAAAAATAATTATTTAAAATATTATATCAAAGCAACAAAAAGTAAAGCTATTCAATGAATAAGAAAAATTATTAAATTTATCAAATATATATATAAGCTTATATTTATCAAACAATATATCAAAGTATAGATATATTATAAATTGTAATATGCTTAACGGCGAATAAAGCTATAAGTATTTAATATCAAATATTTATTTATTATTGTATAAAAACTAATTTAAACTTTAGAAAATAGAAAATTTAAATTAATACAATATCGCGTTCAAATTTTATAATATACTAGTATTTCTTTGTTAAAAACGTTGTATTACAATCGTTATATTTTGGTTTTGTAAAAACGTAAATATATGATTTCTTCGAATTTGTTAAACCGATAAAATTGATTAAGAATTATCATTTTGAGTTTATTTATCGCTTTGTATTATTTACAAAGAATAATTATAATTAAGATATTGAAGATAATAAAAAATTGATAATTATCAATAATAAACATTATAAGAATATATTTGTAAATTTGAAAGGGTATAATAATTTATTATAGAATATAATTAAATATGATTTCCAATCTTCATCAAAATTATTAAAATTATTTATATTATTGTTTAATTATCCATTTTGAATTAGGTTTATTCAAAGTTTTAATAAAAATAAATGAAATAATTAGATTTGATTATATATTATCATTAATTATTTAGATTATAATATAAAAAACATCATTTAATTTAATCAATAAAATAGAATACAATAATATTAATAAATATCTTTTACTTCGAATGGAAAAAGAGGAATATACAATATCAACGATTTTTGTTATATTCGAAATTATATATTATATCAATTATATTAATTTGAAATAATAAAATTTAATCAAAAGGAATATTTATTTATTATTGTAAATATTATTAATAATACAAATATACTTAATCCTTATTTTATATTACTAATTGTAAAAATGGATTACAAATTATTAATATATAGTTTGTTTATACTTTATTATAATCGAAAATATATTATTAAAGTTTTTATAAATGGTTTATAAAATAATAATAATAATGAGAATAATAAAAAGAATAATAGCGATAATAACGACGATAACGATGAAAAACATAATTATAAAAGTAATTGTTGAGTTCATACTATAGGCCTACGGTTGTATTGAGCACAAAATATATAGTATGAAAAGTATTATATTGAATTAAGATGTATATCCTTTTTCCTTTGTACAAAGGAAAAAGGATATATTTAACTATAAAGGAAATTGTGCATTAACTCATTTCCTATTCCTTTACTCAAAATGGAAAAGGGAGTGAAAACTCTTTTAATGTATAACAAATATTTTATATCTTTTTTGTATATATCGTATAATATCTACGGTATTGCCCGATATATGTTAGGATCCTATTTATATGTTCCGATACTAGATCTTTTTTTTTTCTTTGTACAAAGCGTATTATATGATACCATATAATATGGAGTAATTATGTTGTACAAAGAAACCTAATATCGGGAACATAAATATTCATTATTATCCTATCGTTTGATTATTATTTTGTTTCTTTTTATCTTTATAATTTTCCGAGTTATCTTTTTTCTTTTTTTCTCTTTTTTATTTTTTATAACCTTTTTGTTCAATTTAAATAATAAGTTATTTTTTGTATTAGAGTACGCTAGTTTTGTATAAAGTTCAATTAATTATAGGAATAGTACAAAAACAATTAAAAACAAACAAAACAATCGTATAAATAATAATAAAAGATCAAAAATATAAATCGTACAATTTCAAACAAATCCATACTTTGAATTTCAATTTTGATATATATTTTGTACAATAGAACCTTTAACTCCGCTTAATATTAACAAGTTCGAGTTCTTTGGGATACTATTATCAATCGAATAGATAATGATCATTCATATATCGTATTACCAATTAATGGCGATATTTTGCGTTTCCTAATTCATAACAATGCTCAATATACAATTTTGACGCTTTTTGGTATTGATTATATAACGGTTTTTGGTTGTATTTCTTTTAAATAAATTCTAATCTATTATATATCGTATATAAATACTTTTCTTATTTAATGTTTTAAAATAATTATACAAAAATATTGTATACTTTATCAACGCTATAAATGCATTCCGTTCCCGGAATATTGTAGAATAATAAGCCATTTTAGCAATATTTACGAAAATTACAAATAATGCAATTATAAAAAGAAATGCTTTATATTACCCGGTAATATTGAAATAAGAATTGTAAATAAAGATCGGTTCCGGAAGTTGTTAAATAATAATGATGAGAATAAAGCTACTGTGGCTTGTACAATTGGTAATGACAAAATGAAAAAAAGTATTGGTTCTGCAAATAAGCTTTTTGTGATTGAATAAGCTTTTGTTGTACAATATGTTTTTCGAAGGAATTTTAAAGTGTTTTTGAATGTTTTTCTTTTTACTTTTATAAAATGAAATAAAATGAAATAAAATAAAATGAAATAAAATAAAAGTTGTTTTTTCGTTATACAATACAAAAAAAAGTGTAAATAAATGGTGATATATATAAATAAAATAATAAATGAATATTAAATAGTCTTTGTAATGTATTATAATGTACAATATTGTAATCGTTTAATATATTAAGGGAATATAAGAAAGGGATACAAAATGGAATAGAAAAATCCTAAAAAAACTTAAAAAAATAAAGGAAAAACAATTTATATAAAGGCATATAGCCTTCGTTTATTGATCTTTATGATTAATTTATTCCTTAATTTGTATATTCAATTCGTTGATATTCATAAGCTTTTTCAAGGATTTATTAGGATTCGTCTTCATTATTGTATCGGCCGGATTATTATTCCCATTTATTCATTGGATCTCTATAAGTTCTTTTCGCTTATACGATTGTTTTAAAGCTATAATATCGATTATTAGCTTTTTCTCTTTGATTGTTCCTAATTTGATTAAGTATTTATACAAAAAGTAAAAATCGATACATATAATAATAAATATATTAAGTAAATCAAATTGCTTTATAATTATATCCATTATTGTACGAAATGCGATGCCAATATCGATACCGGCTATTATACTATATACCTTAAATGCTAATACACTTTTTGTTATTTGTTTGCTTTTCGTATTAGTGTAATGGATAATATTGCCATTCAATTTGAAGGAATTTAATTCTATTGAAGATTTATTGTTTAGTATAATAATATAACCTATTTGATTAATCAAATCTTTGTTATTGACAAATAATTCATCAACAAAAATGAAGAACTTCGCTTTCGACAAATTCAAAAGAATATATTGTAATCTGCGATTAATATTTTCCTTCTACCATTTTAAACGTTTATTTAATACATTGATCTCTTTGTTTAAAGGATATTGATATTGAACAACAATAAATACATTGTACAATGCTTTGGGTTGATATATAGTTGCAATATATACACCTTTTGCTTTTTGTTCTTGATAACAATTATCTTAATTTATCGATTTCTCCATTAACTTTAATCTTTTCCTTTAAACTTTTTGAACAAATATAATATTTTCTTTATTTTGTTATATAATATATCTATTGAATATCAAAAGAGATATGTTCAAAATCTTTTCAATTGATTTAACTAATAGCTTAACTTTCTTCAATTCTATGTTTTCTTTTTATATAAACTTAACTAAAGCAAAAATTAAATTATCATCAATTTGTATTTCTATAATATCAAATTCTATACTTCGAAATATTAGCAAATATGGATTGTACAATAAAGTATTTATATTCAATTTCTTTTGATAATATTTCTAATAAATTGTTCACCAATAAATGCCAGCTTTTAATATACTATATAATGGTTTTTTAATGATTATGATTGTATTAGATTCATATTTATCCTTAAACTCTTTTGGCAGATTAACTAGAATCGTACAATTGAGTATAGTATCTAATTATATATATACTTAAATGATATCCTGGATTCATAAATTCATTTCCATCTTTCTTAAGGATAAAGCTAATGCTATAATGAATCTTTGACTTAAACGTTGAATTATTAGAGATTATATTAAAATAACTTGCTTATCATCATTGTTATACATTTGAATAATTAATCGGGATTTCTTGTATAAAGCATTTGTAGTTTTTTCTTTTAATTCATTTATCAATTTGGAATTGAAGATGCGATCAATATAAATGTTAGGATTATATTGTACAAATTCAAATATATCCTTTGCAATTAATAAATCGATCTCTTTGGTTTGAGCTTTTTCAAATAATTATTTATTTGTTGTAATGACTTTAATTATACAAAATTGAATTGTTAATTTATGATTACTTTATTCCTTCTTTATTATATAAACTTCAACAAAGGCTCAACTATTTTATACAAAAGCAAGTATTTCTATAATAAACATTTTAATTTATTAATCTTTTTAAATCGTTGCTTTTATTTATTGAAATTGTAGGATAACCTTTTGTTTTTATAGTTCATCATTGTCTTCAACCTTTTCGTTCGAAAAAGTATAAAATGGTTTAACAACAATGCATCGAAAATCTATTAATTTGTTTAGCATTTCGATTATACATATATAACCATTAATTGCCAACAATATATATGATTCTATTTATCCTTTTCTTTTTCTTTATACTCGAATTTGTGATTATAATGAAAGATTTAGGGTTTTGTACGAATCTGGTTTATTCCGTTTGGTTAATACTTTTTGCATTATTCTTTTAACTTGAAGATCGCAAATCTGTTTTATTACCAATTAAATTGTTTCGGTCTATTTAATTATTTCTAAAGTAAAGGCATTATACAAAGTAATTTTTGGATAAGTATTGAATATTAACAATATAGGAATTAACCCTTAAGGATTTGCTATATTGTTTATAGCCTTTATTACCATTTATAATAATGATTTTTTGTTAATCCCTTCGTTTTTTAATTTATTAATAAAGATTTTATAAGCTTTTTGTATAAAGGCATAGAATCTTTCGATTTTCCCAATATTATAATATATTTCCACTAGTATTTCTTTGATTTCGATTAATATTGTTCAAATATTTTATCGGAACTTTTTTAAAAAAAAATTAATGTTAACATTATAAATAAAATAATCTAAAAGACCCAAATATATATCGATCCAGTATTTTTGTACTTTATCCCATATAGTCTTTGCCGATATATCCTTTAAAAATATTGCTGTGTTGTACAATATCGCTTTATTCACAAGATAGATAATTGGCTTCCTTTCAATATAAAAGATATTTAGAATTATCGAATAATTGAACTTAATATTATTCTTTAATACAAATTTGAATCAACCGGATAATTTCGTATACAATTAACAATGTTTATAATATTTATATAACCTTTCGATTATTTAATTATTTATATTATGCTCTATACAATTCAATATTTGTTTTAATCTTTGTACAAATAGATATTTAAAACGTTGATGAATTTGTTTCAACTTTACTTTAATTAAATGATTATAAGAGATTATACAATCCTTTTCTTTTAATAGTATTTATAAATAATTTTATTTCCGAATAATAAGGATTAAAGTATTGTTCTGTATAAGAACGTTTTGTATATTATCCAAATATACCTTTATATTGTTTATATTTTTAATGCAAAGCAAAAATGATATATTAGTAGGAACAATAAAGAATCGAATTCTATTAATTGGGGTTAAAACAATAACTATACCCTTAGATTATATAAATCCTTTTCCGAATCTTATTTGATGATCTAAACCTTTTGTATAATCGATATTTATAGGAATATTCGTATATATTAAAGTTTTAATTTAGAACTTTCTAATTGTCGAAACTTTTAATGCTTTAGTATTAGGTATAATGCCTTGAAAAATGCTTTTATTGTATCTCTCATTCAATAAAAAGACTTTTTCAATATTATCGAACAATTTAAATAACTTATCCGATTTAATAAACGAATGGAGATATACATTATTGTTCAATATCGTAACAATATTTGCATTATTGATATTTTCAGTTTTTGTAAAGAATATATCGATTATATTTTTTTTTGCCGAAAACTTTTTTTTATTATACTTTAGATTATATTGTTCGATTTCCTTTAAATTCGATTCTTTGAATTCGATTTGAAAATGATCGAATTGTTTATGGATTGTATTGTATTTTAAAATATATTGGTTGTACGATTTTCTTTATTTATATAATGAATGATTTCGAGTTTAATAGCCGTTTTTACTATAAATAAAGCATATTTTTATTTGTTCAAAGCTTTTGTTATTATTACTTCGTTCTTTTCTGTATAATTTGCTTCGAAAAGAATCTATAGATGATTGTTTTAATTGATCAAAAAAATCTTTTTGTTCGAAAGATATTCGTTTATTAAACGTTTGACTGCAATAATTGTAATAATCTTTTTTTCCTTTGTTTGTTTCATTGTTATATATACAATCTATTCAAAATTATTAAAATTTCGATTTTTTTTTATATTGTTCATCTTCTTATAGATATATTGATAATGTTAAATTCTACATTTATATAGTAAATGTTATAATGCTTTTTAATTCTATATAAAAACCTTTGTATAAAATGGCAAATCGCAATAATGCAACAAAACATTCTTATATATTTCGATAAACGTTAAGGATTTGATTTTGTAGATTCGTTTTTGTTTAGTAATCGTTGATAAAACCATATTGCAATATATACAAATTGATAAATAGTTGTTTTAGATTTTTTAGTAAGGATTTCTTTAAATACTTTTGTACAATATTTACCAAAATAATTAATTGCTATTCGATTAAATATTTTTAATAGTATTCCTTTATTTTGAAATGTATTTGTACAAGTATAATCATATTATCGAATTTAAAGCTTTGTTTTGATATCTTATCGAAATAGAAACCTAATGTTCGATTTTTCAATATAGTAGAGAATGTTAAATAATACTTTTTTTGTATAAAACCAATCTTTGTACAATAATCGAAAAAGATCTACAATTTTATATTTAAGAAATTATATTCCTTTTTTTTATATTTTTGCTTATTATTTCTATATATCTTTATTATATCGAATAAAACTTTGATGTTTATGGCAATGTTATACAATATTCTTTTTTGTATAATATAGCTTTGATTGTTATATGGTTTAGTTATCAAAATTATTATATTACGATCTATATTAAAATATAAGAATGATCGCTTTTTGTTCAATGTATATAATGCGGGTTATATAGATAAATATCAATGATTTTCGAATATTGTATATCTATTGTTTATCTTTTATCGTACGGGGTATTTAATTATAGATTTGATTTGTTCAAATTAAAGATTTAATATATTTTGATTCGAGTTTCGTTAATTAAATAGTTTCGATTTAAATTATATCAAAAATCTATTATACAATAGATCCATTGTTTTGCTTAATATAAAAAAATCTTTAAAGTTGATTTATTAATATTTGTTTTTTTTTTATTTTATTTTATTATTCTATTTGGCTTTTGGATTTTTTATTATTGTTTGAGCTAATTTAATGAAGAATTTATATCGAGCGATTGGTTTGTTTATTTTTACTTTATATCGTATAAAATATGATTGACATAGTTTTAGATAGGCTCTATTTGCTGTACAAAAGTGATCAACAATTTAATTAACAAAAACTTCTTAGAATTCTTCCCAAAATACCGTTTTAATATATTATTGATATTGATAATTAAGGATTTATATTGTAATGTATACATTGATTTTAGTTTTTACAAATTGTTTTTGAATTGCTGGATCGAAAGATTATCCCTACTCTTCGATATTATACGATATATTATTGGGTATAGGAAATATAGTATTGTAATATCGTAATGAATTGCAATTGATTTAAGTTTTATAAGATCGACGATGTAGCTCTTTTGTATAAACCGATTAGTTAAAATACATAATAAACGCAAGTAAGATTTCTTAAAACATTTATATAGATTATAATCAATATACATTCGTACGATATTCGTTCAAACCCTGAATCAAGATTTGTTTACAAATATTGATTTATAGTACAATTTCTAAAGATAATACAAAGTGTCTTTTGATAGCACTTTGTATAAGAGTATTGTATATATTAAATAAATATTCTTTATTTGTCTTTCGATTTTGTCTTTTTTAAGTATTATATTTAATTGTTTTGTAATTGAAATATAATTTCAATTATTGATTAATATTGGATTTATATTGTAAACTTATAGTTGTATTGAGCACAAAATGTATAGTATAAAAAGTATTGTATTGAATTAAAATATATATTCTTTTTCTTTTGTACGAAGGAAAAAGGATATATCTAATTATAAAGGAAATTGTACATTAATTTATTTCTTGTCCCTTTGTTCAAAATGGAAAAGAGGGTAAAAACTCTTCTAATGTATAACAGATATTTCATATCTTCCTTATATGTATCGTACAATGCCTACGGCATTGCCCGATACATATCAGGATCCTATTCACGTGTTCCGATAGTAATGGTTATAAAGATAATGATTACAAAAATAATAATTACGAAGATAGTAATTATAAAGGTAATGATTATAGAGGTAATGGTTATAGGTTTACAAAGGATAAAACAAAGTTATTGCAATTATAATTGTAATTTTAATCGTAATTATAGAAATAATTATAGAATTAAAAGTATAAAACAAAATGTTTTATTCATAAAGAAATGTATCGATTAAATTATATATAATTAATTATTAGTACTATTAATAGTAATATTCAAAGTTCTAATAATATTAATATATTTAATCATTGATATTAGTTTGAAATAGTAATAAAATAGTTTAAAATCATTTAAAGGTATATAAAGTAATTTTAAATAATTTTGAAATGGTTTTGGTTTTTTGAATATTTTTAATCTTTAAAATAATTAAAAAATTATTATACTAAAATAATAGTGATATTATTTTTATATAAAATTCAAATCGATTAAAAATGGATTATATGGGTTTAATTTAATTTCAATTGAAATGAGATAAGATATCTCAAGATATCTCAAGATATTGTAAAAGCTTTTAAAATGAAGTAAAATATCTTAATCGAATAAAAGATTGGCTTGAAATGATATCAATTTGTTCTTTAGATTATCTATAAACCATCTTTAATATATAATTCTATCTTAAATTATCTTAAACAATTATAGTTATGTAATAAAGTATAAACAAATAGATTTAATTAAAACATTTATAATAATGATAAAAATTAATATTTTATATATAAATAATAAATAAATACAAAAGTAGTTATATTTCTTAACAAAAAACTCGATATTAAAAATTAAATCTTTATTATATTTATATTGAATCTATATACTTTTACAATTCGAATAAACCGATTTACAACGAAAAGATTCAAATATACCCAATATCAAAATTATATTAACACATTTAACGACGACGTAATACACCTTAACGATAGTAGATACGCGCGATAATACTTTGTAGAATCTATAAAGTATAATTGTTCATGAAAAGTATATAAAATATGCTTTTCTAATCATTATAGCGAAAACAAGCCTTTTCATATTAACAAAAAAAATACGAATAATCGATAACAATTATACGCAATATTTCGATTCTTTTTTGTTTATCTTTTTATAATTACATATAGGAAAGAAAACGAAACTTACAATGCTTTTCTTTATTGTATTTAAAAAACTTTAAAAATTAATAATTCTTTAAAGAATTAATAAAGTTTTATAAAAGATTAAATAATAAATAATAATTTATTGTAAATTTACAAATATATTTGTTAACTTTTTAAAAAGGATTAATAAGATTTTTATTCAAAAAGAGATATATATTATTTTACCAATTCAAAAAGCGATTTTAATATATATAGCAAACGCTTTTACAATAAATATAATGCTCAAAAATAAAAAAAGCTAAAAAATCTTTAAAACAAAGGAAAATATAACAACAATTTCGCCTTTTATAATCTAAACAAAAATCGTTAAAACCTTTAAAATTGACAAATTTTCGATTGTTTTTCAAAATAAAGCTTTTAAAGTAAACTTTATAAAGAAAAACGTTACTAAAGCGATAAAAATAAATAAATATATTTTGATTAAATATACCCTTTTTGCAAGCCTATATCGTAATAGCTTTTTTTTGATTTGAAAGAACTTGATTAAAATTATCTTGAATATTAAGGATAAAGATATCCTAAAGGTAATAGAATACAAATCGAACTAAGTATTGCATTTTAAATCTTTAAAAGTAAAGGATATTCTAATAAAGGATATTTACAAATCGAAAATTTACAAAATCATTAAAATTATACATTTAGATTTCTTTAAAACGTAATATAATCATTATATAAAACAAATACTAAAAACTTTGTTTAATATAATTGATAAACAAATTAAAGTTATAAAAGATATAATAAAAAGAAAAACTTGAATTCAAACCAATACTATACCGGTTTAATATTTTAAAAGCTTCAAAAGTAAAACAAAAAATATTTGAATTATTAGTTTCATTATTTCAATTCTTTTTTTTTTCGTTTATTTAAAACTATTTCTTTTTTTTTTCTTCTATTTCGTTACAATTAAATAAAGCTTTATAAATAAAACTATTAAATTTATTACAATATTTATTGTTATACAAAATCTATGCGATATAATAATTATAATATTGCGAAAACTAAATATCAAAGATCAATACTATATAAACTATATTTAATATTAATAAAATACAACGAATATTACAATCCGTTTTTAATAAAGTATAAAAGCTATTTGTTAGCATTTTGTAATATAATTAAAAGTAAACTATAATACAATTTAATTAAAGTTTCAATAAAATTGATTTGTAGAAACAACCAAATAATTCAAAAAGTATATACTCTAAATACAATTACAAATATTGTATAAACGATATATACTTTTCAAATAAATATTCAAAGTTTTCAAATATTCTAAAATATACAAAGCTTTATAAACTTTATAGTTTCGCTAAATACTATTTGAACCCTAACGTTTTTTTGCATTGAAATCCAAATATCGACGATTTTAAAGAAAACAAATAATAACGTAAAACGTATAACAAATATATCAATATTATAAAACAAAGTATCAAAACGTTTTAAAACAATTTTAAATCAAATAAACTTTAAACTTTTATTGCAAAACAATATATATAGAGTATATATAAAAAATATAATGAATACAAATAATAATAATATTATCGCAATTATATAATTGATTAAAACTATTAATTCTTTTTTTAATAAATAATAATTTGAATTAATATAACAATAGAATTTGCAAAAACGTTTTTAATTTATATATACTAATAATATAAACAAATGTAAAAAAAAACGTCAAAGTATATAATATATTATTTCAATTTGTTTATAAAAATAAAGCGAATATAATCTATATTTAAAAACTATAAAACTTTTCGAATATTAAAATGCAAAACTATTTAATATACAAATACTATATTCTTTATAATTTGTAAAAACTAGAAAAAACAATCGAAAAGAAAGTCGAAAAGCTAAAAACTATATTATATATATAGCGAAATATTGCGATATAGGTATAATAATAACGAAAGGAATTCATTAAAGATATAATATAGTTTAAAATAAATGATTATTATATAATAAACATTTATTGCAAATTTAATATTACTATAATAATAAACTATATAATAAATATTATTTTAAAGCTTTATATACTAATTAAAGAGAATTTCAATGCGAAATACAATATTTATAAGCTAAAAGTATTATCAATTATTTAAAAAACTATACTTTCTAAATAATCTTAAAATATTAATATAGATTTCATTAGCAAAGTAAAGATACTCATTTATTGTATAAAGCATATAATTAATTTTACTTTCTTTAATATATTTTTTGCGAAAATAATAATACACCGGGATATAGATTGTAGATTGAATTATTATATATAAATCATTATTATTCTGAAACGAATAATAATATTTAATAAATATATTAAATATAAAGTTATTGAAAACGGTTTATATACTTTTATTAATTTTATAAAAAACGAAATATATTAGTTATTGAAAGTTGAATATATTATTATGGATATTGAATTTGAAACAATTACAAAGCGATTTATAAATTTATTTCAACAAGTAATATAGATTGTAAAACAATTAATAAGCGATTAGGTATATTTAATGCTTTAATAAATCAACAAAAACGCAATGATATATAATTTATACAAATATTTCAATAGAACTTTCAAAAATAAAAAACGAATATTTAATACAATAGTAGTAGTAATTCATAATCGATTTGATCTATCTATAGCTATAGCTACGCTAACCATGCGATTTGCCTATAATATATACAATAATAAATGTTTTGTAAAGAAAAAGTAGAAAAAGCTTTTACAAAACAACCTTTCATTTTTCGGAAGATTTCCGAGATGTTTATAGCTATTGTTCGTCCTATCAAATATTAATAACCTATGATATCGATAAATTGAAAATATTTTATTCTATTTTGTTAATTAGAATTAATATATCGAATTGCGTAATCATTACGAATCAAAAAGTATACTTTCTTCTTCCAATTTGGATTTGAAAATAAATCTCCTCTATTTCGCATCTTTTTCGTAATCTATACGTTTTCTATAAGAGTTCTTTTATAAAAACGTATTTATTCATTATTTTGCTATTTACTCTTTTGTTTTTTATTTACGTTTTTTTATAAATAGTTTTATTTTCGTTAAATAATCTTTTATTTAATATTTTCTTTTTTTTCCTTTTAAAAGCTATATAATCAAAGATCCGCTTTATCTTTAAATTAATAAATCCTTTTCCCTTTTTTTTAAATTAATCATCAAATTTTATTACGATTTTATTACAATGTTTTCTAAAAAAAACAAAGCCTATAACAAGTTTCCGATACATTTTCGAGGTTCTTTTAAAGCTTTATTTCGAGGATATTGTATTAAATGTTTATATAACCTTGTTATAAAGCCAAACTTAACCTATATTCGCTAATACAAAAAATATAAATATTATTGTAAAAATAAAGCTTTTTGCTAGAATGTAAACGTATTTTTTTTGTATTTTTGCCAAGATTGATACTAATATATATATCTATAAATTTTTATTGATTGTATAAAGATTATACAAAACGCTTTTTTTGTTGTTAATATTTATATTGTAAGCGAAGCGAAGAATATTGCTACTTTTGTATATTATAATGAATAGAATCTAAAGCTTTTCATTGCGAAATTTGAAATTAAGCGTTATAAGAAAATGCTTTAAACAATTGATAAAAAGATTGTTTTCTCGATATTTGTTCCAAAGCAATATTGTACTTTTTTTATAATTATAACGAATGCGATCGTTGTAATAGTTAAAGTATAATACAAAAAAAGTATTATTGATATCAAAGCTATTCGGGTTCGATAAACAAAGATTTTCGAATCGATTGTTTTTAGTTTTATTACTTTTTTGGATTTATATAAAGCTTAAATATATTATTGAACTTTTTGCGGTAGGCTTTTTAATATATATAGTATAACTTTGTTGATAAAATTAACAATAATGTTAAAAATATAAAGGTTATTATAAACTTTTTCGATAATATATAGGGGTTTTATTTATTAAACTAAATAGGTTTTTAAATAGTTTGTAAAATATACGATGGTTTTTTGTTAAGTAATTTAATAGTATTTTAAATATCATTAATCGATACTTTTAAAGATAATCTATATTGTAATAAAAAACTAGTTTTTATTAATTATATCGCTATTGTTTTAAATACCGAACTATTCCAAACCAAATGTTTAACAAAAATAATATATATGTTATATCGTAAATCTATACATTGTATTTCGAAAACTAAGCATTTAAATAGTATATATTTTGCCGTTTGTTTTTTTTATTTATATCGATTGTATTTCGGGGTAATATTAAATACTTTGCGATTATATAGAAAGCCTTTTAAGCTAATCTTTTCTATTCTAATTGCTAATACTATTAATAAAACCTTTTTTAGCATTTTGTTGTATATTGTTACTTTAGCCTTTTGAATTTTGTGGTTACAATAAACTAGCGTTCTCTATTCGATATACTTGTTCTATACACTTTGCTATTCCTTCAATTAATTGTTTTAAGTTTTTTATATAATCAAATCTATTGCGAATAGTACAAAAAATATTTATTTGTTGATTATCAAACTATAATTTTAATAAAACAAAACCTTTTTGATTTTTATACTTTTTATAGTTTATTTATATTTAAATATTTCAAAAATAAAAGAGTTTATTGCTTTTCTTTTATATTTTCGGGTTATTCTTTTAACTTTATTGTATATGTTTTGGATTAGATTTATTATTCTTATTATTTGAATTTTGTATTTTATTTTTATTTGAAATTCGTTAAAATAAAGTTTTAAAAAAATGTATATCGTTTTTGTATAAAGGATTAATATAGAAATAGTTTTAAAGCTTTTACAAACTAATCGAAAAAAAGCATTTTGTTGTTTTTAAAGTTTTAGAATAATACTTTTCTTCATTTTCTTTATTTTACCCGGTGTATACTATACAATTAAAATATAAATAATAATTAGCATTATTATTGCTTTATAAACTTATTGTATATTATATAAAATTATTCTTTATATAAAGGATATTGTATATGTTAAAGCCAAAATCTGAGTTACTAATTTATATTCAATCTTTTTTATATATTTTTACTATTTTAATTGTTTATCGATTTAAAAGTTTAATATTTTGATATTTGTATATAAATTGATTATAATAAAATCAAAAGCAATCAAAGCGATAAAATTATATCGTTTAGGATTTCTAATAAAATGTAAAAGCTAATATTTCTTCAAAACGAATTTGGCTTTATAACGTTTCGTTTAATCTTAGTATTTGTTATATATATATTGTAGAATCTAATATGTATTTATAATGGTAATGCTTTACACTAAGATATTGATATTGTTTATAAATCTTATTACACTATCTCTTTGATATACTATAAAGCAAGTTTCAACCAGTTCATTATTATAAAACAAAAAAAGAATCAAACTTAATAGTAATCTTTGCAGAATACCATTATATATTAAGCGCTGGGGATTTATATAATTATTTATTTGCATACTACTATATCTATTGGTAAAAAAACTAATTATTATATTGATTAAGTATTTCAATATTCGTTTTTAATGTAGGATATATAACAATCATAAATAAAAAGTATTATCGAATACCCCTACTATATCGAAACTCAAAAGACTAACCATTTGATTTAGAAAAGATTTTCAAAGCGTATATATTTGTTCAATAAATAGTTTTAGTATTACAATAGTATTTTATACAAATTTCGCATTTATTTAATAAATAAAAAGAAGTTCATTAGTTTTTGTTATATATAAGATTTTGTTAATGATTAATTTCTCTAATAGTTTACTAAAGGTATTAAAAAAGGCTATCAAATAATAAAACTTTATTAACGATTTGTTTTTGCTTGGTTTTGGAATTATAATAATATACATTTGTTTAAAGTATTTAGAAAAATAGTTTAATTCGATATATTCGCTAAATAAATATATAAAATAAAAATCGAAAACTTTAAATGATTTTTTAATAACGAAATTGATGAGTCCAAATAAACCAAATGCTTTGTAATTCGGAAACTTAACGATTATAAAACGTATATCGTTCTTATTAATGTTTCATTCTTTATTTAATGATTATAGGTATTTTTTTTTTTTTGTATCGTAATCAATAATATCTATTAAATCAATATATAACAAAAATACAAAAAAATGATTTATAAATACTAAAACCTTTTTTGATTTTATTGTAATTCAAATATCGCTTATTTTAAAGTTTAGGAATTGTAGTATTTGTTTAAAAAGATGGTTTTTATTCTTAGCCTATTTCTTTATATCCCAAATCCCTTTTTGTATACAAATCGTTTTTGCCAATTACTTTCGAAAATGGATTATCGTTTCTTTATTTATTATTCTCTTTTTCGCTTTATATATTTTATTGTATTTTATACAAATCGCTTGAAAACCGATGGTTAATAGTTTATATTTTAGTGATCGCGTTTTTTTAACAAAAGCGAAACATTAAAGCATTTAATACAATTTATTATAAATTATTACTTTGGATTTGAGGATTATATTATTGATTGATTTGGTTATATAATAAAGAATATCGTTTAGAAAAAGATTTATATTTTATTCGCTATTAAATATAAATATATCGTTTAGAGCGTTGTAACGAAAAGCATTGTAAAAGTTTTTATCTATTATTTTTTTCTATTGCCATTTATATAAAGCTTTGAACGTTTTAAAAATTAAATTAAATCTTGTTTAAACCGGAAAATGATTTGAACCGAAATCAAAGTTTTTTTGAACTTTACAATTCATTAATAAATATTTTAAATTGTATAATATCTATATAAAATCGATAATAAAAAAGAAAATCCTTTTGTTCTATATCCTGAATGCTTTTGATATAGTTAAAATAGTATTGGTTTGTTGTATTATATTGATTAGAATAATAAAGTATTTTTTTAGTATTTATTTTGCGATTTTTTTCTATAACGGATAGTATAAATTAAAATCTCCTAATATAATATATTGAACATTATAATTATTTAGTTTGGTTTTTATAATTAATAAAATGGATAGTTTGGTAGCTTTATAGTATAAATTTGGGATCGGATTGTAAATATTAATGATTTGAATAAATATCTTTTGATTTGAATTGTTTGTTCGAATAATAAAAGTGTATAGATCCAATATAAGTATAGTAAAGGTTCATTCTTTAATATCGAGTTTTTTGTTAATAAACATAATTATTTTTATGCTTTTTTATTGTTTATATATAAAATGTTAGTTTTTACTATTATTATAAATATTTTGATTAAATTTATTTATTTATAGCTTTTAAATTGCTACGATTTGGTACTGCATTATTTCCGGATCATTAAAAAGGGTTATTATAATTATCTTTTGTTTATTAACATTATATTATAGTATTCTAAATTCTTTATTATAATTTATTAATCTTGTATATTATTATAATGTTTCTTTGTAGTATATATAACAATACCGCCATTATCTGAAAAGCAAATATTAACTTTTAAATATTGAAAATGAATATTTGAATACTAAGGATATTAATAATTGCTTTTAGTTAAAAAGATTAAGTATTAAATATTGTAGTTAGTTTTATTTAATATGGGATCAAACAAAAAAGCGTTTTCTTTGTTGTTTTTTTTCTTTTATTCGAAACGTTTTATAAAGTAAAAAAAGTAAAGTTGAACGAAAATAAATTTGCGAAAAATAATTGTTTACTTTTTTCTATTGCGAATCTGTTTGATATATATAATATCATCTTTTTTGCTTAAGCAAATTTATCGTTTAGTTTTCGGCAATTAAATTTATTCTATACGCAATAATTGCCTTTACAATTAGCATATTTTCATTCTTTTTTATATTTAAAATCTTTTTTCGAGTATATATCTATTCGATGATCTTTTGTACAATTGTTGTATACTATTTTCTTTATATATGATTAAAATTTATAATAGTTTAATTCCTGGTAATTGTAATATTTATTAAAAATATAAATAATATCGTACAGGTTCGTTTTATACCATTAGGATTTATAAAATAAACTGTTTATTAATATTGCATTAACTATCTCCAAAAAGATTAAAGCCAATATTAAGAATAATATCTTTTTTTTTTTTGCGTTATATCGAATTAATCAAAACGAATGATCGATTTTCAAACTTAGTTTTATATTATCGATTTTTAATTATAAAATGAATTTTTATTATAAAGAATCCTTTTCGTTTTTATCAATTATATCTATACGAATATTATATATTATGATTTAATGGGTTGGTTTTTTAACTTTAACGTTGAGGAAAAAGTAATAAAGCCATTCCAGGTTGTTTATAATCGCATTATATTCCTCTTTAGTTTTTATAATAATTATAAACTTAATATTTATTATTCTATATATGCTTATTGTTTAAACTATAAAAATAACAAGATTGATTTAGATAATAAGTTTTTTATTTATTGTTTCTTTTAGAATTCCAATTTTCATTAAATCGATTTGGATTTTATAACTATTAAAGCTATAAATTGATACAAGTTTATAAATTAAGTTTTATATATCGATATATTGTACAACTATTAAAACATTCTTTAATAAAGCAATCTTTACTTATAATTTCTATTTCGGGATTTTTTAAAGTTTTCGCTTTATTCTTTCAAATTGGTTTGTTATTTAAGTTTATAATGGTATATTATACTTTCCTTTGGAAAAAATGATTCAAACGTTGAAAAGTTTTTTTATATAATTACGGATCGTTTTCAACAAAACATATTGATTCTTTGTAAAGTTATTAATCGTCTTTAAAAATGTTAATATCGTTTAAATAATAATTGTATAAAATATTACAATAGAAAGCTTATTGATAAATAAGCGAAATCTGCTCGATTTATTTCCGGATATTATAGCTTAACAAGAATCTAAATCCGGCGTCAATAAGATCGCCATTTCGATTCCGAGTGAACTAACTTCACAAAAAGGATTCGGGGAGTATTCTAATGATAATTTGATGCGAATTGGGTCTTATTTTCAAAAATTTCAATTGCTCACTTTTTCATGTTTTTTATTTAATACAATATATAAAGCAAAAAAAAGAATATTAAAAAAGAATAATCAATAATATATCGAATAATACAGATTTGTATAAAGTAATAAGCTAATATAAAATAGCTTTTTCTTTTAAAACTTTATCATTTATAATTAATAACCAATTAATCGAAAATATAAAAAAGAAAATATAAACTTTGTTAAACAAAGTATTATATAAATATAATAATATTAACGATTTAAAAGCAAACTCAATATTGAAAAACTACTAGTATATTTTTACTTTTCTTTGAGATATTACTATATTCTTCAAAAAGATAAAACGAAATATTATCGAAATTTCAAATACTTTATCAAAAACTAACAAGATTACAATTCGGCTTTTAAAAGCTTATTGAAATAATATTAAAGAATATATATACGATCTCTTCGAATATTACTTCAAAAAAAGTTACTACTTTAAAGTTTAGCAATTAATTGAAATAATAATGCTATTTAAAATCGGTAAAAAAGATAAAAGCTTTATTTATTTGTAGCGTTCAATAGCTTTATTATTTTATATAAACAAAGATTTAAAACAAACTATTGCAAAACAAATAATATAGATATTATTAATGTATAATATATTAAATTTTTAATATTACAAAGCTTTGTTTAAAGGTTTGATTATGGATTTAATTACAATATTTGTATATAATATAAAATGCATTTTTGCTAAAAAACAAAAGGTTATATTGATTACAATAAATATGCAAAAAACGTTCGATACATTACTACCTCAACAGCTATTAAAAAAAATATAGAATCAAAGTTAACTTTCAACTTTTTTGAAAATAATTTGATCGTTTTTACAAAAACATAAAGTAATGATTAAACTTGAAAACGTTTATATAAACAAATTTTAAATACAATATAATACTTTTTAAAACTTATCTTTATTTTTAATACTTTATATACTTTATTTAACAAAGCTTTTAAACCAAAACTAAACTTTTTGCTTTAAATATACGAACAATATTGCACTTTACAAAATGAATAATACATTGAAAAAGAATATTATAGTAATTACGCGAAATATATAGTAAATCAAAATATAAGAATTAATTAATAAAATCGCTTTCGCATCAAAAAAGCTAAAGATAATACATTTTATTTACTAACGTTATATTTGTACTTCGAAAATGATTATCTTTTTTATACTAACTATATAATCTATAATAAATATATTAAACGATATAAAACAACTAGTATTTAAATAATTAAAAGTATAATTCGATTACAAACTTATATTCAAAAAATATATTGTAAAACGAATGAAAAAGGTATAAAGAATAGTACTATATATTAAACATTTCGTTAATATATAATATAAGCCTTTTGTAGTTTTTTTACAAAAAGTTACAATTATATATATATTGTTTTTGTTACTATATAAGGCAAAGATATAGTATCTAAAGCAAACAAAATTGAATATAAATAGCGATTATATATAAAGCATTATAATGAACATTTAAATAAGATTATATATAGCGAAAGCGAATAAAATAATCAACTTTATAATAAAAAATGTTTTATCAATTTGAAGAACTATATTTATAATAGTTAGTTTATATAATATAAACTTTCCCCTTTACAAAGTAGCTTTGGAATATATCTATATTAATATAACTTTTCCATTTAAAAGATTTGATATATATTATTCGTTTATTATATATTTAATCGTATTGGGCTATTGTATACAAAGTAATACAAAGTTACAAATAGCAAATCGATTATTTTCGAAAACGCTTTATTTAATCTTTTCTCTTTTGTATTATACTTTTAAATATAAAATGAATTTTATAAAAAAAATAGATTAAAAAACAACAGCGATTAACTTTATTAATTAATAAAACGCTTTACTTTTTAATACAATTACTATCTTCTTCAACAAGTTTAAATTATACAATAATACAAACAAGTATATAAATTATAATTATACAATCTATTAAAAGCAAAAGCTTATTGTTATTAGCAAAAAAACAATTAATATATTTTGGTATATTTTTAATACAAAAACGATAAATGCTTTGAAAAAGCTACAAAAAGTATTAACGTTACTAACCATTGCGAATATATAATAATAGCTTTGCATCGATAGCATTTTTATAATATAATATAAATATACAAATATTTCGAACATTTTACAATAAGCGTTTTTGGAAAATTATTAATTTATTAATCAATAGTATATAATTAAAATATAATAATCCCTTAAGCATTAAAAAATAACCAATAACGAAGTAGCGAATAAATTAACAAATACAAATATAAAAAGCAATATAATAAACCCAAAATCTATCGCGTAATCTATAATCAATAGAATAAAATCGATAATACAAAGTTTAATTTATAATATTACAAATAAATAATAAAGCAAAAACGAACTTATATTAACAAAAGGATATTATAAAGAATAATTAAACTATATTTTTAAAAAATTTATAAAACTTAAATTTGTTAAACCAATACTATATCGACTATTTGCGTTGCAATTTAAATACAAAGATTTTAAAGTTTATTATAAACAATTTAAATATAAAAACATAAAGATTTATTGTTTTTGCAATAAAATTCAAACTTCGAAATATATTATTTTTTATACGATCTTTATTAAATAGTTCTATTTATAATCGTTAAAACTTATTCGCTTTTCAATAATTGTTTGAGAAAAGTACAATTATATACAATAGTTTTTTGCTTTTCTATAAAGGTTCGAGCGTTTTATTGCAACAATGCAATATTTTACGTTTTACAATCAAAAGCTTTACAATACTTTAAATAGCATTCAATTTAATGCTTTATTGAACTCTTTTTTTCATTTTTTACTTTTTTTTAAAGTTTAATTTGAAACGCGATTTATGAAGCGCGATATATTACTTTATACAACAATATAAAAGCTATAATCTAATATAATAATTGTTTATTTAATATTTTTTATGAATATAATTGTTATATAATTTAATATTTATTTTTTTAAAATATAATAAACAAAAACTAATCTTTTCAATATAAAACGTTTCTTTAAACAACGAAAAAAGATTATTTAACAAAATTAGAATTGTAAAAGATCGCTAGGAAAAAACGATTTCAATACTTCAATTTAGCAATATTGTACGATATATATTTAAATGATAAACTTCTAAATCCTTGGCCCATTAGTATATCATCCGTCTCTAATATTCTTCGAAAGATCAAGAGCCTAATTAGCTTATATAGACGTTAAATATAATAAATAAATAAATAAATAAATAAATAAATAAATAAACCCGAATAAATAAACCAAATCAAAGAACAATAATCCAAATCATTAATATTTACAATTCGATCTCGAATTTATATTATAAAACTATCGAATTATTTACTTTATTAACTATAAAAACCAAATTAAATAATTAAAACGTTTGATATATTATATTAAAAGATTTCAATTTATATTATTCGTTATAAAAAAGAATTACAAAATTAATATTAAAAGAATATTATTACGCTAAAAGCGTAAGACACATAAGAAGTATATGTTTATTGAATACTATACTCCCATATATTCTTTGGATCTTCCGGCAATAGATGTATAAGCACATTAATCGCTCTTTAATTTGCTGAAGTTAGAAGCATCGAAACGTTAACCGAACTTAATATATTAATTAATTAAACAAGTATACTAAATTAAGCTTGTTCTATAGTCTTTACTAAAAGCATTCAAGCTTATAACTATTGTTATATTATAATTCATAATGATATCAAAACTTATAGTATTGTAGATTTTTATAATTATAGAGTTATATAATGATTATATATAATCACGCATATCCAGTATATAAGGAACGAATGGATTTTATATTTAAAGAAGACAAACAATATTATAATTATTACTTTATACTTATACTTTAATTCCTTTTTGATATCACTTTATTATATTCGTAGCTTATTCTTTGTAATAGTTATAAGCCCGGTTTGTATTCGAAATCTTTACAAAAACTACAATTCGAATATTAATATCGAAATCATATAATTTCTCTTTTCTTTTGATTTTTAATTATTTATTATTACACTTTTATTATTCAATTATTATTCTCTTTATTATATCAAAGATCATTTTTAACAATCGAGCGAATTGGTTCTTTTAATACTTTTCGTTTAAAAACATTAATTGCTTTAAATATATTTGGAACAATATCGATCCAGATATCTTTGATTTTTCTGATTACTAATTTTGTAATTAATTAAGCATTGATCCATTTTAAGTTTCTTTTATATACTATATAATTTTCGAAAAGAATTGTAAATATCAAAATCAATATGCTATAAACTTTAAGGTTTATAATCGATACGCTAATACAAATATCGAAATGAATGAAATGTTTAAACTTAAGCTTTTTGCAAATCTTATTCTTGCAATATTGAAAATTCTTTTCAAGAACTATTTGTTTATAGAGAAGATTTATAAAACTTAAAAAAATGAATACAATCAAAATCATAATAATTTCCGTTATATATTCAATTGGATTATAACTATAACCGATTTATTTTACGCTTTAGAAATCTTTTAAAAGATTATACAAAACCGAACTTTAAAACAAATCATTACTCAATTATATATAAAGATTGTTTTTATAAATTTAACAATCCTAAGAACCATTCAAACCAAATACATCGATTATTTAAATAATACATATAATAATCGAATTGATCTAATAGAATAATATAAAAAATAAAAATCTCTTTATATTCAAACATTAGTTTATAATCTTTTGAAGATTAAAAGAATCTATGAATATAAACAATTCTTGGAAACATTAAACAAATTAGCTTCAAATTGATCAAAACAATAACTAATTACTTTAAATATTAAAGATAAAAAAAGATATTATACTATTACTTTAGAACAATACGGTAATCTTTTCGTTAATCATATCAATCGGATAGATTATAATCCTTTATCAAAAGGATTTTAGCGATTCATAGTATAAAAGATTAAAACATTTTGATAAAAAAACAATAGAATACTTAGTTATGATAACTAAAGAAATACAAATCAAAAGAATTATTCGAGTAAAATATATTGATTATTTCTATATTCATATTAAACAGATTGTTTTATATTCATTTAATAATTATTAATTACTTAAACCTTTTTATAAGATTCAATAGGATTTGTTCGATTTTTTTTGTATTTATTTATTTATTTATTTATTATATTTAACGTTTATGTAAGCTAGTTAGGCTTTTGATCTCTCGAAGGGTATTAAAGATAGATGATATACTAATAAGCCGAAGGCTTAGAAGCTTACTATTTAAATATATATTATACGATGTTACTAAGTTGAAATATTGAGATCGCTTTTTTTTAGCGATTTTTTACAATTTTAGTTTTATTAAACAATTTTTTTTTTCATTGTTTAAAAAAACGTTCTATATTAAAAGAATTAGCTTTTATTTGTTATATTCAAAAAAAAAGAATTTAAGTTATATAATAATTGTATTAATAGAAAATATTAAATAAACAATTATTATATTAAATTATAGTTTTTGTATTATTATATAAAATAATACTAGTATATTATGCTTTATAGATCGCATTTTAAATTAAACTTCGAAATGAAATAAAAGGTAAAAGAGAAGGAAAAAAAAGAGATAAAAAAAGAGTTGAATAAAGTATTAAATTAAGTATTATTTAAAATGCTATAAAGCTTTCGATTGCAAAATATAAAATATTGCGTTGTTGCAACAAAACGCTTGAACTTTTGTAGAAAAGCGAGAAGCTATCGTATATAATTATACTTTTCCTAAACAATAGCCGAAAAACGAACAAGTTTTAGTAATTACAAATGAAATCGTTTAATAAAGATCTTACAAAAAACAAAATATTTTAAAGTTTTGGGTTTATTATATAAAAAATGAGTTTTTATATTTTTATATTTAAATTGTTTATAATAAACTTCAAAATCGTTATATTTGAATTGTAGCGCAAATAATCGATATAGTATTGGTTTTATAAGTTTAAGCTTTGTAAGCTTTTTAAAAATATAATCTAATTGCTATTTACAATATTCTTTTATTAATATAAACTTGTTTTTGCTTTATTATTTGTTTGTAATATTACAAATTAAACTTTATATTATCGATTTTATCTTATTGATTATAGATTATACAATAGATTCTGGATTCATTATATTGCTTTTTGCATTTATATTTATTAGCTTATTCATTGCTTTATTATCGATTATTTTTTGATATTTAAAAAACTATTATATTTTAATCGCATATCGATCAATAAATCGATAACTTTTCAAGAATGTTTATTATAAAGTATTCAAAGTGTTTATATATTTATATTATATTATCGAAATGTTATCGATATAAAATTATTATTATATATTTATAATAATTGATAATATTAACGTTTTCTATAGCTTTTTCAAAGCATTTATTATTTTTATATTAAAAACGTATAAAAATGTATTAATTGCTTTTTTGCCGGTAATAACAAGCTTTTACTTTTAATAGATTGTATAATTATAATCTATATATTTATTTGTATTATTATACGATTTAAACCTGTTAAAAAGAATAGTAATTGCATTGAAAAATAAAATATTCTATTAATTAATAAAGTTAATTGTTATTGTTTTTTTATTTATTCTTTTTGTAAAATTCGTTTTACATTTGAGGGTATAATATAAAGAAAAAAGAATTGAACAAAATGTTTTCGAAAATAATCGATTCGCTATTTATAATTTTGTATTACATTATATACAATAGTTTAATACAACCAATTGTATAATAAACAAATAATATATATCAAATCTTTTAAATTGTAAAGTTATATTAATATAGATATATTTTAAAGTTATTTTGTATAAAAGGAAACCTACATTATATAAATTAACTACTATAAATATAATTCTTTAAATTAGCAAAATATTCTTTGTTATAAAATTAATTATTTTATTCGTTTTTGTTATATATAACTCTATTCGAATGCTTATTATAATACTTTGTAAATAGTTATCTTTTATATTTAATTTTATTTGTTTCAGATATTACGCTTTTGCTTTATATAGTAACGAAAACAATATATATATAATTATAACTTTTTGTAGAAAAACTGCAAAAAGTTTATATTATATATTAATGAAATACTTAATATACAATACTATTCTTTATACTTTTTCTATATATTTTGCGATATACTTTTTGAATATAAATTTGCGATTAAGTTATACTTTTAATTATCTAAAAATTGAATGTTTTGTATTGTTTAATATATTTATTATAAATCGTATAATTAATATAAAAGAAATAACCATTTTCAAAGTGTAAATATAATATTTACAAATAAAATATATCATTTTTAGCTTTTCTAATACAAAAGCGATTTTGTTAATTAATTCCTATACTTCGATTTATTGTATATTTTATACAATTATTATAATATTCTTTTTCAATATATTATTTATTTTATAAAATGCAATGTTATTTGTATATTTAAAACGAAAGGTTTAGTTTTAGTTTAAAAGCTTCGTTAAATATAGTATATAAAGCATTAAAAATAAAAATAAATTTTAAGAAATACTATATTATATTCAGAATTTGTTTGTATAAACATTTTCAAATTTGATTACTATTTTGCGTTTTTGTAAAAACAATTGAATTATTTTCAAAAAAGTTATAGATTAGCTTTAATTTTGCATTTTTTCTAATAACTATTAAAGTAATAATATATCAAACGCTTTTTATATATTCATTGTAATTAATATAACCTTTCGTTTTTTAACAAAAATGTATTCTATATTGTATACAAATATTACAATTAGATTTATAATTGAACGTTTAAACAAAGCTTTGTAATATTAAAGATTTAATATATTGTATATTAACAATATTTATATTATTTGTTTTACAATAATTTATTTTAAGCTTTTGTTTATATAAAATAGCAAAACTATTAAACATTATAAACAAACGAAGCTTTTATTCTTTTTGTTAATTTTAAATAGTATTATTATTTCAATTAATCGTTAAATTTTGAAATAGTAACTTTTTTTAAAATAGTATTTGAAAAAGTTATATATATATTCTTTAATACTACTTTAATAAGCTTTTAAAAACTAGATTATAACTTTATTAACTTTTAATAAAGTATTTGAAATCTCGATAATGTTCTGTTTTACCTTTTTGAGAAATACAATAGTATTCTAAAGGAAAATAAAAACATAGTTTTTTAATATTGGGTTTGCTTTTAAATTATTAATGTTATTATACTTATACAATATTTTGTTTAATAAAACCTATACTTTCTTTTTTGTATTTTCAATTGATTAATCATTAACTATCAATAATAAAGCTTGAAAAAATAAAACCGTTTTATATTAATCTATTACTTTATACAAATTCGCATTATTCGATACATTATCGATTATTCTTTTTTAATACTTTTTCTTTACATTATATATTGCATTAAATATTCGTTTTTTATCTTCGAAAGTTTTATTGAAATATTTATATAAATTATATATTGTTATGTTTTTGTTTATTTATTAAAATATTAATTATATTTAATCGTTTATTAATCGCTTTACAATTCGAATCATTTGTTCAAATAAATTTATAAATCGCTTTGTAATTATTTCAAATTTAGTATTCGTAATAATATATTCGACTTTTAACAATTAATATATTCCGTTTTCTATAAAATTAGCAAAAATGTATAAGCCATTTTCGATAACTTTATATTTAATGTATTTATTGAATATTATTCTTTGTTTCAAGATAATAATAATTTGCGTATAATGATCCAATCTATAGTTTATATCTCGGCGTATTACCATTTTCGTATAAGATTTATTGAAAAAACTAAAATCGATTATATATTTTGTATAATAAATAATCATCTTTACTTTATCGATGAAATCTATATTAATATCTTAAAATTATCTAAAAAGTATAGCTTTTTAAATAATTAACAATATTTTTGGTTTGTAAATATTGTATTTTATATTAAAGTTTCTTTTGATTAATATACAAAGCATTAGAATGATATTTATTGTATAATTTATTATTGTAATAGTATTAAATTTACAATAAATGTTCATTATATAATAGTTTTTTATTTTAAATCATATTATATTTTTGTTATATTCTCTTTGTTGTTGTTGCATTTATATTATAATACTTTGCTATATATACAATATAGTTTTTAGCTTTTTAATTTCTTTTTCGATTGCTTTTTCTAATTTTTATAGATTGTAAAAAGTATAATACTTATATACTAAATAGTTTTACGTTTCAATATTTGAAAAGCTTTATAGTTTTTAAATATAAATTACATTTGTTTTGTTTTTATAAACAAATTAAAGTAATATACTATATATTTTTACGCTTTTTTTACGTTTATTCATATTATTAATATATATAAATTAAAGCTATCTTTATAATCTTTATCGCTATATTAATTTCAATTGTTATTTATTAAAAAAAGAATTAATGATTTTAATTAATAATTTTAATTAATTGTATAATTGCAATGATATTATTGTTGTTTAAATTTATTATATCCTTTATATATGCTTTGTATATACTATTTCGCAATAAAAGTTTAAAGTTCATTTGATCAAAAATTACTTTAAAGCGTTTTAATACTTTATATTGCAATATTAATATATTTATTATATATTTCGCATTATTATTTGTTTTTTTTAAAATTATTAATATTTAGATTTCAATATAGATAAATATTAAAATCCAGATAATATTTAATAAAGCTATAGAATTTGTAAAGCTTTGTATACTCTAGAATATTTGAAAGTTTTAAATATTTATTTGAAAAGTATATATTATTTATATAGTATTTGTAGCTATATTTGAAATATATACTTTTTGAATTGCTTGATTATTTCTATAAATCAATTTTATTTAAACTTTAATTAAATTGTATTATAATTTATCTTCAATTGTATTGCAAAGTATTAATAAGTATCTTTTATACTCAATTGAGAACAAATTATAATACTCATTATATTTCGCTAATATTGAGTATAGTTTATACATCAACCTTGAATATTTAACTTTTGCGATATTGTAATTATTATATTATATAAGCTTTATACAATGATAAATATTATAATAAATTTAATAGTTCTATTTGTAAAACTTTATTTGGTTATAAAAAAATAAAAGGAAAAAAAAAAGATAATTTTAAACAAACGAAAAAAAAGAATTAAAATAATAAAATTAACAATTTAAACGTTTTTCGTTTTATTTTTAAAGTTTTTAAAACATTTAATTAAAATGATATCGATTTAGATTTAAACTTTTTTCTTTATTATTTTCTTTTTAATTTTAATTTGTTTATTAATTATATTAAATAAAGTTTTTGATATTTGTTTTATATAATAACTATACTATATTTCAAAAAGATCGAAATATATAATTCCAATAATTTTGTAAATTTTCGATTTGTAAATATCCTTTATCAAAATATCCTTTATTTTTAAGGATTTAAAATACAATACTTAATTCGATTTGTATTTTATTATTTTTGAGATATCTTTGTTTTTGATATCCAGGATAACTTTAATTAGGTTTTCCCGAATCAAAAAAGGGTTATTACAATGTAAGCCTATAAAAAGAATGTATTTAATTAAAATATATTTATTCATTTTTGTTGCTTTAATAGTATTTTTCTTTACAAAGTTTGTTTTAAAGATTTTACTTTAAAAAACGATCAAAAGTTTATCGATTTTGAAGGTTTTAACGATCCTTATTTAAATTATAAAAAACAAAATTGTTGTTATACTTTCTTTCGCTTTAAAAATCTTTTAGTCTTTTTTGCTTTTAAATATTATATCTATTATAAAAACGTTTATTATATATATTAAGATTGCTTTTTAAATCGATAAAATACTAGTAATATATATTTCCTTTTAAATAAAAGTTTTAATAATCTTTTTTAAAAAATTAATAAATATATTTGTAAATTTGCAATAGATTATTATTTATTATTCAACTTTTTGTAAAAACCTATTGATTCTTTGTAAAGTTGTTAATCTTTGTAGTTTTTTAAATACAATAAAAAAAAGCGCTATAAATTTCGATTTCTTTTTTATATACAATTGTAAAAAGATAAACAAAAAGAGATCGAAATATCGTATATAATTATTATTGATCATTTCTATCTCTTTTATTGATATAGAAAGGTTCGTTTCCATTATAATAGTTAGAAAAGCGCGTTTTGTATACCTTTTATAAATAATTATACTTTGCAAATTCGCAAAGTATTATTGCGTATATCCATTGTCGTTGAGATGTATCACATCGTTGTTAAATGTGTATAATAGATATTAGCTATATATATAATTGTATAATAAACTTGATTGATTGTTCTTGTATTTATAACGAAGTGTTATAGAAATTAATGATTAAGGATATATATAAAAAGATCTTTACTTTTATATTAATCTAAAAAATGTATAACAAAGTTTTTAAAGTTTTACAAAACTTTGTAATATAAATATATTGCAAATATAATCTTTATATTGTAATGATTAAACAAAACAATAATATATTTATAATAGAAATCAAAAATAATATTATATTCGAAAGATAAATCTTTAAAGAAAGTATAAAACTTAAACTTTCTTCATTTTTTACGTATAAACCTAATAAAGGAGCGGAATGTATAATGCAAAAGATTATCATTAAGCAGATTAAAATATATATTTCAATTAGATTGCCGGATAAAATGTAGATAAAGATTGCTTTTGCTATCATTTACCTATATAATATTAATTTATTGAAAACAAAGGATTGAAAATGCTTTAACGAAATAATTAATTTTTAAATTAAATAATACTATAAGTGATATTTATCATTTTTATTACAAAGGATTATCGACGATCTTTGCTTCGATTGGAATAAAGTATACAAATATAATTATCGTATATTTTCGTTGAATAAAAAAAAAAACTAGAATAAAAATGAAATAGTATAAAATAAATCTGCGAGTATGTATTGGGTATTTAGTAGGATATATCTTTGTTACAATGATTTTCTATATTTGGATTCTTGTATTTAACAAATTTATTATTATACGGAATATTAAATTCAATAAAAGATTTGTTTATAAAAACGATCTTTATAACGAAATTGTTGATACTATAGTATTAATCCGAGTGATCAAAAAGTTAATTATCGATTTGAATATTCAGGAAATGGAATCGTTTAATAATATTATTTTAAAGAATATGGATGATGAATTTAATAAAAGGTTTATACAAAAAAAGCTCGAGATTATATATACTTTAGATTATAATTATAAATGCTTAGAGTTTTCGATTTTAAAAATGATTAAAAAAATTAAAAAAGATTAAAAGGGTTAAAAGAATCAAAATACAGAATCCTCGCTATTTACTTCAATTTATGATAATAAGTATAATATTTTGTTAAATCCCGATATAATTATAAAAGTTAATAAATATTCAAAATTAAAAAGTATAAATAAACATTTATTTGAGATATCGTTGATTTCGAGTAAATCAAAATCCCTATCAAAAGTATTTACAATAAAGAATAAAAGCTTGTTTAAAGTAATCAATTTACGAAAGGTTTATATGGATTTTGGTTATAAAGAATCAACGATTTCATTAAAACTATTATTAATGTTGAATAATAATCTAAAAAACGATAAATCGAATGATCATTCGATTCTCAATAGTCAAAAAGAAAATATATTATTGCTTTTTATAAAAAGAAATATATTTAAAAAATCTCTTGTGCTATTTAGATCTAATAAAGTTATTAAACAATTATATATTTTGTAGATAAAGATTTCTAAACGTAACATCAATATTAAAAAATATAAGAAATTCGATATATTTAACAATGTTAATATAATCCTTAATTGTACAAAGCATTAAATAATAAATCGCATTAAACACTTTAATCGTTTATATTAATAAACGAATAATCATTACAAAATCAATATTTTCATTAATATTGTAATTGTTTAATTATACGGATTCAAAAATGGATTTTAACGATTAAATAGTTTCTATAATATTTTTTAACTTAATAGAGAGGAAAATAAATTAAATGAACAAAATAATAAATTCATTACTATATATAATGTAGTAGTTGTTATAATAAAATATAAATCGACAATTACGTCTTTGATTTAATCTAAAATTACAGATTTTTCGCGAATATTAAAATCAACAATATCATTATTATCAAAGTTCTTTTATAATCTTAGAATTTATATATTCGAACATTGGTTTAAATAGAACTATAATCGCGAAATTAAAGTATTGCAAAATCGCGGTATTTAATAAGAAATTGAAATAATATCGGTTAAATCAAAACTTATTTTATTTCAATAGATATTTATTTATAAAAATAATCAAAGCGGTTATATTGATTATTGCAAATTACAATTAATAATCAAAAGAGATTTTTAGGATATAACGATAATCGAGTTAATCTATACTATTATACTCGCCATGCAATCCTTTCGCATAATGATGACGATGATAATAAAGAATAATTTTAAAACAAAACAATACAATATAATGAATACTTTTGTTAATATATTTCGAAATCCCATTGAGAATCCAATTATATATTATATACTAAATGTATATAAAGTATTTAGTATATTCATTATTTTTGATTGTATATTATATAGCTTAAAAGATTTCTTTGCATTATAATATAAAAAGTTTATAAGTACATTCATTAGTTTTAGAATAGTAAAATACAAAGAAAAACCTTACATTTTTATATCCTTTAATTACTACATATTCATTTTGTTCTTTGTTAACAATATCCAGATGATTTATTACAAAAGGTATGAATATCAAAAGGATTAGATAATTAATGAAATCAAAGCTAAATAGTATAAGTTTAAAGATCTTGACGATATTTAATGGTTTTTAGAGATTCGAATTATTAAAGATTAACAATTTAAAAAATTGTGATTAATATACGATATTTATATTAACAAAATCGTTTATAAATTTGATTTTATAAAAGGAAAAGCAATTATACTATTTTCGATTATAGTATTTGAAAAGAATAAAAATATAACTTCCCTTTCAAAAGTAAAGAAATATCAAGAAAAAGTTGAATCAATTTTGTATTCGGCTATAACAATTAAAATCGATTTAGTTTTCCCTTTCTTCAAATTAAGCGAATATAATATTAATTCTTCAAAGAATCATTATAAAGTAATTGATCATTATATTATATTCTTATATAAATCGCGATATTTTTCTATTTGTTATAAAAGTAATTATATTCTTCAAATAATAACCTTTTTAGATATTTTCTTTGTAAATGATATAATTATACAAAGATCTTTTTAAAGCTATATAATTATATTATATAATGATATTATTGTATAGAAAGCTACAAGGCAAAATACAATTATTATTTCGATTACAAAGATAAAACTTTTAGATGTAGAAAGATCAATTAAAAAAGCAATAGCAATATTAAAGCTTTTAAAAAAGATTAAAGTATTAATGAAAAAACTTATTAATATCTTTTGTAATAATACTCAAATAATCCAATTAATAATTAGTAAGAATGAACAAATCTTTATTAAATTTAAATATATAAATATTCAGAATATATAGCTTTGTTAAAAATATACTAAAAAGCGATTTTTGATCATATATTTACTAATTATCGATATACCGGCAAATGGGCTTATTAAAAATCTTATTCGATAGAAGTTTGAATACTTTATTAAACTAATCAATATATAGAATACTAAGGATAGGATTATAAAGGTTATCGAACAATCAGAAATCTTATAATATTTACAAATTAATATTATAATACTTCCTTCAAACCTCATTACTTTAATCTTTATTCTTTATCTTTACTTAAAGAAGCTTATTTTCGAGCAATCTTTCTATTACCATTATTACTCATCTTCTTTTTCTTTTTTTTCTTTTTCTTTTTTGCTATTGTAAGGTAATCTTTCGAAATATATCTATTTTTGAAGAAATTTGCTTTTAGTATAAACTTACCTCGCGCTAACTCCGAATTATCTATTTGAAGATCGATATATTTCAAAACGCTTCAAAAAGCGATTTGAAGATATTTTACTTTTTATTTTTATATAGTTAGCGATTACAATATATAGCAAAAAAGGAATATTATACCTTTTTTGTTATTATTGATCTTTATAACCAAGAAATCATTCGCTATTGTATACAAATATATTAGTAAAAGTTGATAAATATACAAAACATTAATAATATTGAACTTTTTGGAAATCCGCGTTTTTATAATAAACTTTATTTCTTTGTTTAATAATCAACGATTTTATATATTACATATATAAATAAGGATTTATTAGCTTTTTGAATCAAGTTTTTTTGATAAAGATATAGAAAACCAAAATAAAAAAAGAAACAAAAGTAACAAAAATCATTTCAAATCTTTTATTATTCAATTTATTACTTTGTTTTATCCTCAACGAATTAAAATCAAAGTCTTTATTAGAATTCTATGAATTGTAAATAATATATTGCTAAAATAATTATAATGTTTATTTTTGAATAAAGCAAAGAATCTTTATCTTTATCTTTATTTTGCTTTTTAATCTCACCCAGATCCTTATTTTCATTCTTGCTAGGATTGGTTTGAAAGATTTAAAAGGGAAAGGAATTAAAGGAATAGGGAAAAAAGAAACGAAGGGAAAAAAAAGCAAAGAAAACGGCGATTAAAAAAAAGAACGAGAATATAAAGGGGGTATCCCGAGGACGACTTTGAAGGAGCAAAAAAAGGAGGAGTAAAAGAAGAAAAAGAAGCAAAAGCAAAAGAAAAAGCAAGAACAAAAGAAAAAAAAGGATTATTGCGATGACGGAAAGCGGCCAATGCTTTTTAAGCATAGAAAAGGTTCCCGGCCTGAAAGTTGCGAGTACGGCGAGATATATTAATGTTGATATTAGTGTTATTATTAGTATTATTATTGTTATTGTTGCTTTTAGTACTTTGAAAAGTCGAAGGATCGAAGGGTTAAAGCTATTATTATTATTGTAATGATAACAATATATATTGTTTAATATACTAGAAGTAGCATATATGTTCTACTAAGTATATGAAATGGAGACATCTAACTAGATATAGCGCTATATATAATTACAATAGCCCCTTTATAATCGAATTCGATCATTAGAATTATATAAAGGAAAAAGCTTTTTAAAAAGCGTTTTTGAAGGCTTTTTGAAATACTTTTTGATATTAATAATCTTATATCTTTCAAACTTCTATATAAGCAGAACACGCTTTGTGATTGGTTCATCTATATCCTGTGATTTTATATAATTGAACTTTTTGTAAAAACAACTATTTTTTTCATTACTTTCGATTTTCTAGCGTTATATATATATTTCAAAGCTTTATTAATTTTTACGGCAATAATTTATTATTATTATAATATTTACATCTTTTTATAAAAGTTCAATACTTTACAATTATATTATATCGCAATATAAAAGCTTTCTTAATACTTTTCGAAATCAAAACTAAACCTTTTATTATAGATCAAAAATCTAAAGTAAATCAATTGTTTTGTAAGAATATTAACTTTTTATTTAAAATTAAAAATCTATATTATTTGAAGCCTTTTTTTTCAATTATATCCTTTTATATAAAATGCTATTATATACTAATATATTTAACTTTGCTATAGAACTTGTTTTTCTATATTTAATTAATATTGTTTTTGTTATTACAATACAATATAAATATAAATAGTTTTGAAAAAATTTATTCTTTTAAATTAATAATAAGCTTTTCGAATTATAGAATTTCTTTTATATCTTTATTTGCAATTATAATCTTAATTTCTATTATACAAAATGCTATAAATTTTTGTTTATTTAAAAATTATATTATTGTATTTTTATATCGAATAATAATCATTTTTTGTATCGATTTTCGATTTGTTTTTAAGCTTTATATAGCATTTGTAAAAATATTATAAGAACACAACAAATTTTGCAATCGATTCGAATAAGTTATACCAATATCGATTGTATTATCAAAGAATTCTAAAAAGTGATTTGCAAGGATTAAATGCTTTTTTTCAAAAGTATATATTATTTTTGCGAGTTCACCAATTGGAAATGCGAGATCGCTTTTTGTTTTGTTTATCAAATAAATCTTTAATCTAATAATTTGTAAATATAAAGCTTTATTGTTTTCGTTAAATAGCTTTATTATTATAATTGGTTTTAGTATAATAGTATCAATAGAAAAAAAGAGATTTCAAAATATTGAATTGTAAATTTTAAATTGTTTTAAAAGTTTTTTGATATAAACTTTTTAATATATTTTAAAAGATCTTTAAACTTTATTTTATTCGATTTGAATTTCTAAAAAGATTTATATTAATTCAAAATTTTTATATTTTCATTTTTGATTTATAATCTTTTTAATTATATTAACTACAAATTGTAATCTCAATATTAACAAATCATCTATATAAAGTAAAATATATATATTTCTTTTTTAATAAACAAATTGAGATTTGCTATTAAAGCTTATAAATTTATACTTCTAAAGAACAATTTAATTGCTTATTATTATATTCTCGAAGTTTGTTTCAATCTATAAAATGATTTCTTAAGTTTAAAGTAATCATTATTAAAATTCAAAGCAAATACTTCTTTAAAGAATTATAAGATCTTTATTAAGATTTTTATATCGATCAATTCTTTATTTAAGAATATTATATTAATGTTTATATTATCAATTTCTAAGTTCTTTTTGATTGTTTTAGCAAAAAAAGCTTACAATATAAAATATCTTATAATTTTTGCGAATATTTTTATAAAATCGATTTTATACTTTTGTAGGAATTCTTTAATCATTAATTTAATTTTTCTTCTTTTTAGTTTATTATTTTGATTAAGTTTGTTCTATAGAACTCATTTGGACTTTAAAAGTTTCTTCCTTTTCGAAAGAGTACTACTATTATTAATCATTTCAAAAGTATTATTGTTTTTCAAACTAATTAATTCTGTTTCGATTGCTTTCATTTATACCTCAAAGTTCGAATTTAAAGTATCCTTTAAATCGATAGTTTTAATATTAGCATTTGTATACAAATGTATTACATTAGATTCTTATTATACTTTCTTTTTATTCTTTATAATTTTTTTAATTCTAGTTTGTATTTACAAACTACAAATTATAATTATTATAAAAAAAGCTTTTTTTAAGCAAGGATTCTATATAGAATTATTTTTATTTAAATTTATAAAAAAACCTAACTTTTTGTTTTTATAGTTTAAACTTATAAAAACTTTTAATTATCTTAATTTAAAGTTTAAACTTATAAAAGCTTTTAATTGTTTTATATTAATATTTAAATCTATAAAAACTTTTATTTGTTTTGTATTAATACAAATCCTTTTTTAATTTCGTTAACTTTTTGTAGAATAATTTTCTATTTAATTCGTTTTCTTTTTCGATTTTATCGAAATCTTTTTATGATTTAATATACTTAAATCGTTTTTCAATAAGAATCTATATTCATCAAAATCAACATCTATCGTTTTTATTATCTTTAAAGTAAAAAGATTGAAAAGTTTATAAATTTGATTCTCTTTTATATTTACAAAAAAAAGTTTTCTCTTTAATATTTTTGATTCAAATTTCTTTATAGTTTGCTTTAATTGTTAAGGATTATGTATAAATATTATACATTCAAATATTTTCAACTTTTGTAAATTTGATTAATGATTATTGTAAGCCTCAAAAAGCATTACAACTTTTGAAAACATTCTAGCTTTTTCAAAAAATAATGCTTTTGTAAAAAACCAATTCTTTAAATAAATAATATATAATATAGTAATTTCCCATTGAATCAAAAACATTTCTAATTTTATTAAAAAACTTTTTGATATAATATTTATATTCTATATTTTTCTTTTAGCGATATTGTTTATAGCGTACTTTTTAAAAAAAAAAAGCTCAAATTGTATACTTTTTTTCGAAATCTTCATTTGAAAGTTAATTTTAAACTTTTCTTTGCTATTATCAATATATATTATAACGATCTTGCTATTAAACTTTGTTTCGATCAATTTGAATAAAGCCAAAAATATTAATATAATTGTAATCGCAGATTTATTAAAAATATATCTAATTCATATAAACTTTGTAACGTTATTTACAACTATTATAAAGTATTTGTTATTCGAAAAAAATATTTTTTAAATTCCAAAAAGATTGTAATAAAAACGATATAAAATTATAAACGCTTTAATAATCATATATTTATTGAAATGCTTTTTATTTTTCTTATTAAACAAAATAAATACGTTGATCTTTTTGTTAACTTTTGTTTTTTTAATAATTTTAAACTTGTATACACTTTTCAAAGCTTTCAAAGTTAATTATAATTAAAATGATCAAATCGATAATATACTAAATTGAATATAGATTTATAAAGATTAGTATTATTTATAACAATAAACTTTTCAAATGTAAAATTGATAAATTGTAATACAAAATCCTATATAATATAGTAGCCAAATACTTTCTTTATTGCAAATTTCAATTGATTAAACTTTCAATAAAATATTGATTCTTTTTCGAAAATTATTTTGCATTCATTTTTGATAAGGAAATTAATAGAAATCAATTGCATTATTTCAAATTTCTTTATATACTATATATTAAACAGCATAAATCTATCAATTTATACATTTCCGTATATTACATTTAAAGCAAATAATTTATTCGCAATTCGAACTTTTTGTAATATAAATCATTTTGTAATGTTATTTAAAGCTTTAAATTAATCAATAAAATAATAAAAAACTTTTAAATCGAACATTCATTTTGAATCGTTATTATATATTTGAAAAGAAACATTAGAATAATAAAAAAAAGTATAATTGTCATTTAATATTATATTCGCTTTTGCTTCTTTAAAAACAAAATCTTCGTTATTTGCGAAAGCTTTATTAATATATTTTTTATCCTTTTTAAATGTACAATATTTCTTTTTAAAATATTTATACTTTTTATAGTTATGGTATTAAATCTTTCCGATTCGAAATGATTCATTTCGATTATATAATCCTATTGATTTTTCTTTACAATTATCTTTATAATCATTTTTTTCATCGCGATTGTTTTATTTTCTTTTATATAAAGATTTTACAATAAATGCAATAGCTTTAATTAGTTTTTCGATTGTTTAAAAGAGCGTTATAATCTTTTCTAATATACTTTCAAATATATTAATATAAGTAAAAGTTGTTATTTATATATTATATATTAATATATATATCAAAAATATATCCTTTATTATTTTCTTTATTATTGATTCTTTTGCATTAATAAATGCTTTTTGATATAATCTTAATTTTGTAAGAAAAATCCGAATAGCTTCGTTTTTGTAATTAAATTCTTTCTTCAAAAACAATTTTATCATATTTAATATATAAATAACGTTAAAAGTTTAATTATAAATCGATAATATTGTTTAAACATTAATAAAATCTATAAAAGCAAAACTCTCTTTTATTATACTACAATAGAAAACTAAAAGTTCTAAACTTATAATAATTATAGCGATATTCTTTCTTTTTATAAAAAAAGTTAATGCTATTTCAAATTTCTCTTTCTAAACAAATATTAATATTTACATTATTGTTTCTATAATGCTTTAACAAGTTTTAATAGCTTTCTCAATTGTAAACTTTTTAATAATCTCAAAAACAAACATCTTTTCTTTATTAAATACAATATTGTAGCAATTTGCGTTTGCAAACGCTATTAAGCAAAAGTTTTGGTAATCTATATAATTATTTTTTATAAAAACAATAATAGAACTTTATTTAATTGTAACAAAGCTTAATATAATGACGTAAAGAAAAGTAAGTAAAATCGATGTTTTTGATGAAAATCTCAATGATAAAAATAATGAAAATGATGAAAATGTGATTTTTCCGACGGAAACATATAGAAAAGCGATCTTTTTCTTCGGAAAACATATATATTATTATCTTAATTAATAAAATGATAATTAAGTTGCTTGAATAAATATGCAATATAGAGTTATAATCTATTGTAGTGGTAACAGTGTATATTATCTGATATGCTAGAAGTGGCATATGTGTTCTACTAAGTATATGAGGTGGAGACACCTAACTAGGTATAGCGCTACACGTGATTACAACAATTATATACCCGCGCAATAAGAATCATAACAAAACAATAATATGCTACAAAACGATTAAATACAATAAATATACAATGAATATTCTTAATTATAATCGTTATTGCTTATAGAATCGACAATCCAGGTATTTATGAAATCATATAGAATTACAAATTTATATAATTATTTGCAAAGAAATTGTATATACGTTATTAGTTTATTTTCCGTTTGTTTGTTTATATTAACAACAAATTATTACGCGAATAGTATATAGTTATAAATTCATTCATTTTGTTTGTTGTATAATTAGATTATATATTATATATATGATTTGGGGAATGTATTACACTAAAAGCGTAAAATATATAAAAAATATATATTTATTAAACATCGTATTCCCATATATTCCTTGGATCTTCCGGCAATAGATGCATAAACATACTAATTGCTTTTTGATCTGTTAGAGCTAAAAGCATCGAAGCGTCAACCAAGCTTGGTATATTAACTAATTAAACAAGTATACTAAATTAGGCTTATTTTATAGTTTTCATTGAAAGTATTCAAGCTTATAACTATTGTTATACTATAATTCATAATGATATCAAGACTTATAATACTATAGATCCTTATAATTATAGAGTTATATAATGATTATATATAATTATGTATACATAGTATATAAAGAACGAATGGATCCTATATTCAAAGAATATAAACAATATTACAATCATTATTTTATATCTATACTTTAATTCTTCCCTGATATCACTTTATTATATTCGTAGCTTATTCTTTATGATAAATACTTTATTAATTTAATCAATATAATACAATGAATCAATATTGTTTTAATTATATCAAAAGGATTGAAAATATAGAACAAAAGGATCTTCTTTTTTTATTATCGATCTTATAGAGATATTATACGATTTAGAACATTTATTAACGAATTGCAAAGTTCAAAAAGATTTAGATTTCGATTTAAATCATTTTTTTCGATTTAAACAAAACTTAATTTAACCTTTAAAACATTTGAAGCTTTATATAAATAGTAATAGAAAAAAAAATAATAAAAAAAAGATTTTTATAACGTTTTTTATTGTAATGTTTTAAACAATTTATTTATACTTAATAACAAACAGGATATAAATCTTTTTTTAAACAAAATCCTTTATTATATAACCAAATCGATTGATAATATAATCTTCAAATCTAAGATAACGATTTTCACGGCAACACATAATCAGCAATAAATTCAACGTTTTGAAACCATTTTAACGACGACGTAATACATCTCAGCGATGATGGATACACGCAATAATACTTTGCAAACCTGCAAAGTATAACCATCTACAAAAGATATACAAAACGCGCTTTTCTAGCTATTATAGCGAAAACAAGCTTTTCTATATTAACGAAAGAAATACGAATAATCAATAACGATTATATACAGCATTTCGATCCTTTTTTGCTTATCCCTTTATAATTGTATATAAAAAAAAAATCGAAATCTATAATGTTCTTTTCTATTATACTCAAAAAACTATAAAGATTAACAACTTTACAAAAAATCAACAGGTTTTTACAAAAGATTAAATAATAAATAATAATCTATTACAAATTTACAAATATATTTATTAACTTTTTGAAAAAGATTATTCAAATTTTTAGTTAAAAAAATATATATATTATTTTATTAATCCAAAAAGCAATTTTAATATATATAGCGAATACTTTTACAATAAGTATAATATTTAAAAACAAAAAAAACTAAAAGATTTTTAAAGCAAAGAAAAATGTAATAACAATTTCGCTTTCTATAATTTGAACAGGAATCGTTAAAATTTTTAAAATCAATAGATTTTCGATTATTTTTTAAAATAAAACTTTTAAAACAAACTTTGTAAAGAAAAGTATTATTAAAGCAACAAAAATGAATAAACGTATTTTGGCTAGATACGCTTTTTTTGCAAACTTATATTACAATAGCCTTTTTCTAATTCGAGAGAACCTAATCAAAACTATCCTGGATATCAAAAATAATAATATTCTAAAAATAATAAAATGCAAATCGGGCTGGGTATTGTATTTTAAATCCTTGAAAATAAAAAATATTTTAATAAAAGATATTTATAAATCAAAAATTTGCGAAATTATTGAAGCTATATATTTCAATCTCTTTAAAATGTAATATAATCATTATATAAAGCAAATATTAAAGATTTTGTTTAATACAATTAATAAACAAATGAAAATTATAAAAAAAATAGTAAAAAAAAAAGTTTAAATTCAAATTGATATTATTTCGATTAAATATTTTAAAAACTTTAAAAATAAAACGAAAAACATTTAAATTATTAATTTCATTATTTTAATTCCTTTTTTTCGTTTGTTTAAAGTTATTCCTTTTTTTTTTCTTTTATTCTTTTATAATCAAATGAAACTTTATAAACAAAATTGTTAAACTTATTACAATATTTATTGTTGTATAAGATTTATATAATATAATAATTGCAATATCGCAAAAACCAAATATCAAAGGTTAATATATAAACTATATTTAACATTAACGAAATATAACAAATACTATAGTTTATTTTTAGCAAAGTATAAAGAATATCTATTAGCATTTTACAATATAATTGAAAATAAACTATAATACAATTTAATTAAAGCTTAAATAGAATTGATTTATAGAAACAATTAAACGATTCAAAAAATATATATTTTGAATATAATTATAAATATTATATAAGCAAAATGTACTTTTCAAACAAATACTTAAAACTTTCAAATATCTTAAAGTATATAAAGCTTTATAAACTTTATAGCTTTATTAAATATCGTTTGAACCTTAGCGTTTATTTATATTAAAATCCAAATACTAATAACTTTAAAAAAACAAGCGATAATGCGAAATATATAATAAATGCATTAATATCGCAATATAAAGTATCAAAACGCTTTAAAGCAATCTTTAATCAAATAAATTTTAAGTTTTTATCGCGAAATAGTATATATAGAATATATATAAAAGATGCGATAAATATAGATAATAACGATACCATTATAACTATATAATTAATTAAAACTATTAACTCTTTTTTCAATAAATAATAATCCGAATTAGCGTAACAATAAAAATTATAAAAATCATTTTAATCTATATATATTAATAGTATAAACAAATATAAAGAAAAATGTAAAAGTATATAATATATTATTTTAATTTGTTTACAAAAACAAAATGAATATAATTTGTATTTAAAAACTATAAAGCTTTTTAAACATCAAAACGCAAAACTATTCGATATACAAATACTATATTTTTTACAATTTATAAAAATTGAAAAAAGTAATTAAAAGAAAGCCAAAAAGCTAAAAACTATATTATATATACAACGAAATATTGTAATATAAACGTAACAACAATGAAGAAAACATAACAAAAATATAATATAATTTAAAATAAATAGTTATTATATAATAAATATTTATTGCAAATTTAATACTATTATAATAATAAACTATATAATAAATATTATTCCAATATTTTGTATACTAATCGAAAAGGATTTTAATGCGAAATATAATATTTATAAATCAAAAGTATTATCAATTATTCAAAAAGTTATACTTTTTAAATGGTCCCAAAATATTGATATGGATTTCATTGGCGAAATAGGGATATTTATTTATTGTATAGAGCATATAATCGATTTTATTTTTTTCAATATACTCTTTACGAAGATAATAATATATCGAGATATAGATTGTGGATCAAATTACTATATACAAATCATTATTATCTTGAGGCAAAGGATAATATCCAATAAATACATTGAATATAAAATTATCGAAAAAAATTTATACATTTTTATTAATTTTATAAAAAGCGAAATATATTAATTGCCGAAAATCGAATATATTATTACGAATATTAAATTTGGAATAATTACAAAGCGATTTATAGATTTATTTGAATAAACGATTCGAATTGCAAAACAGTACTAGTAGCTATAGACATCTCGAAGATCTTCCGGGGGATGGGAGGTTGTTTTGTAGAAGCTTTTTCTACTTTTTCCTTATAAAACATCTATTATTGTATATATCATAGGCAAATCGCATGATCAGCGTAGTTATAGCTATAGATAGATCAAATCGATTATGAATTACTACTACTACTAAGTATCAATTCGCAAAAAAAAAGTACAAGATTAAATAATTAGTATATTTACAATAAAAAAAGAATATTTATATATTAATATTACTAATAGCTTTATTAACAGTAATAACCATATAAAAAAATATTATTAATATAAACAACAAAAGCTAAAAAGCAAATATTCAAACTTTTTAATAATGAATTGTTTTGTCGCTTATTAGAATTACTAATATAAATAATAATAGTTTGAATAAAGCAATTTGAAACTAAATTAATTATTATAGTTTAAAAAAGCAGATATAAAATTGTTTTTAAATTAATATATTTATTAATACTATTATTAATATTATTATATTAACTCTATTAAAAACATTAATAGCGAATTTCTATATTCGGAATATCCTTACATCAATTAAACGTACAACTTTACTTTTTGTATACCAAATGGATTTATCCAATTAGAATTTGATATTGAGATTATAAATATTAAATATAATATATTACATTGTAAATGAATTAAACGAATCGAAAACAAACTATATCTTCAAATTGCAATACATTTACTGACCAACTATATTATACATTTAATTGTAATTAAAGTTATATATAATTGGGAAAACTATAATAATTAAGGAAAAGTTATATTATTCATTACTTTTAAAGTGATTTAGTAAAAATAGCTTAAAACATTATCGATTAATAACAAAGATAAAGAAAATAAAAAATATAGGTTTGCAAACTTATATAATGTTAAAGCTATTACAAATACTTTAAATTATTTATTTATTTCATCATCGCTTTTTAAATATATTCAAAAATTTAATTAAATATATTATTAGTTTGTTCAATTCAATTTATATAATCATTAATTATATTTAATATTGTTTATTTCATATTAAACATTTTAATAATACATCAAAGCTTGGATTATAATATCAATTTAGATTTATTAATACAAAGTATAAAGCTACTAATATTAATAATAATAGTATTTATATTTTATCAAAAGCTTTACTTTTAAAAGCTTTATTTTCATTTTCTTTTTATATTACGTTATATCTCTTTTGTTTTTTTCCTTCGACTTTTAAACAACAACAATAACAACAATAATAATAATCTTTTTTTACTTTTTTTACATACAATTTATTATATACTTTTTACATATAACTTACTATATACTCTTTTATATACTTTTCTACATACCCTTATACATACTATTCTATATACTCTTTTACATACTATATACTCTTCTTACTTTCTTTATTTCTTATATACTCTTTTTTTATTTTTTATATACTTCTTTTACTATTACTTTTATTTTTTTTACATATACTCTCTATTTCCTTTTTATTTGCTATCGATTAATATTAGTTTGATATTATCAATTCAACATTATTAAATCAATTATAAAGTTAATTCAAATAAAATTTATTTATATATAAGATTGATCTAAACAAAGCTAATTCAAATAAAGATTAATAAATATGATTTTATCAATTAATATTAAATACGTTTTTTCAAGAAAACGTATTAAATTGTTTACAAAAACATTTTTATTTAATGAAAAGAATACTATAAATATAAATAAATTATTAAAAATTGTAATAAAACTTAAAGCTTTACAAAACTTATTGAAAATAGTTTTATATTGAAATTTAGTTATTGTTAATACAATATCGGAATTTTTTAAATTGAATAAGTTTTGTTTTTATTTTAAAAAATTATATCAATAAATGATTTTACTTTATACAATAAACATTCTAAAAAATAAAGAACCAATTTTGAAATTCATATAAAATGCTATTATTCAAAATGAACTTTATAACAATACTAAGTATTCTAATATTTATTTAAACAAAACTAATTAAAAAGATATTAATTATTATATTTTTTGTTTATATAAATTATATTATATAAATTCCATTATATACAATGGAATTTTCTTAGATAAACAAATAATGATTATCGAAAAAAAAGTTCGATTATAGATATATATCATGAAAACTATAGCGGATATTAATTATATTATTATATCCATCAAAAAATATTGTAATATAAATAACGATACAAATATTAAAGAAATATCGTTTTTTAAATCAAAAGTTAATATATTCAATAACATTTTCAAAATTTAAATAAATAATTTGTACTTTATATTACAAAAAGTATTAAAACTTAGCCAAAATGTATCATTAAATTCATTAAAGATAATGATATTTATGAAATCAATAAGAAATATTGTTTAATTTGCAAAAAATATCGCTAAATTGATTAATTAAACTTTAAAATCTAGTTTTTCTTAAGCATTAGAAAATATAAAAGCAAAAGAATTGGATATATTTGAAATTACAAATAAATTTGTTTATTTAAAAGCTATTAAAAATTTAAACAATCTTTTCGATTTTATAATACAATTTGATCACTATTTAATTATTTAAATTGTTTTTAAACATTTTAATAATAAACTAATATTGAAAAAGCTTGTATTTAGTATTGTTAAAGATATCGATATTAATGCGAAAGATATAAATGCGAAGAATGTTTTATATAATTAAAAAATTGAAATATTAACAAATAAAAAAGACTTCTTTAATTTTATTATTTTGTTTTTGAAAATTATTGATAATATAGCCAAGCTAAAAGCTTTATTTAACAATCCGAAGTATTAACTTATAGATTATATTATCGATTATACATTTTTTGATTTCAACTTTGAATATCTTTACTTTTTAACAAATAAGCCTACTTTTCGATTTGAAAGCTAGCAAATAATTAGTATTCGATAAATCATATATATATTATATAATCCATTAATCAAAATGTATTTATTAGCAAATACAATAGGCTTAAATAAAACTTTAAAAATCATTAGGTTTTGGATTTGGGTTAATTGTTATTTGTATTAGCTTTATATAAATAAAATATTATTAATATTATTACAAATACAAAATTAATATGAATAAAAACTTTCAAAATATAATTGTTTGTAAAAATAATACAATAATATAAAGTAATAAAACGAAGATTAGGAACCAATAAAAGAATAAAATGATAATAATCCATTTTTGGATTTTAATGAAAACCTATTTAAATTACTTAATAAATCTATAAGATTATTATTAGTAATGTTAAAAATATTGATAATATTGTTTAAATTGATTAAACAATGAGTATTAAAGATTAATTCAATTACTAAAAATTTTATGGTATTTATTTATTATAGCGATGAACGTTAATCTATAAATGGATATTATCGAAAGATCTAAAGAAAATTAATCTATATATATAAGATTTTCAATAATGCAAAAAGAAATTTTCGTATAATAATTATTATATTGATTATTATATTGCATATATATTATAGTTTTTCGATTTTAAAATTATATAGAATAAGCAAACAATTCTATATTGCAATTCAAATTGATACAATAATAGCAAAAAACGATTTGAATTAGATTTATAATTTTAAAGGATTGTTTAAATTTATTATTATTAACAAAGTTTATATTTTCAAAGATATTGATATTATATTGTATAAGATTATAATATGGTTAAAACTACAATTTATATTAATAATAATAACTATTGTTTTTTTTAATTATATTAAAGATTTCGTTGATTATATAAAATTGATAAAAACGAATAATAATATATAAACAAATAAAAACTTTGTAAAATAAAGTATAGAATTTATAATAAATCTTTATAAGCTTTTTGATATATATCCTATTATTGTTTTACAATTTATTATCAAAACAATTGAAAAATGAATAATAAGCGATAAAAAAAAATTAAATATAATTGAAGTTTATTTAATCAAAATATAATCCGAAATAATGATTAAGCGTACTTATATATTGCTTAATCTTTAATTCCTTTAATAAAAGATTGTTATATATATCGTTAATTATCATATATATTATATTATTTATACTTTTAATAAACAAAAAAGCTTATATTACAACAACTTTGTTATTATATTCAATTGTAAATTAATAACAATCCTATTAACAAATAACATTATTTAAAATTGGAAATACAACAAATATTTTATTTTACTTTCTATATGAATTAGATTTTATTATATTAAACAATTATTTAAGTTTAATAATATATTTGTATAAAAAAATTTAATATATTCTTTTTATATTTTAATTAAACATTTTCAAATTGCTATGATTATAAGCGATAATCTTTTCGATTTTCTAAACAAAACCAATATTTTAAAACAACTAACAATAATTTATTATAGTTCTTCAAAATTGCAAATATTATTAAAAATAATGATTAAACTAATTATTATATATAATAAAAAAATTATTATTTGATATTCATTACTTACTATTTAATTGTTTTTAAATATTATATTATAAGCAATCGATATTATTATAATATATTATATATCAAAGTTAATTATAAATAAAAGAAGCAAATTGATTATTGATTTTTGCAATCCTTTAAATATTAAATATTTTATTGAAAGTTTTTATATTGGTTTAATTGAATACAATTTACAAATATATTATTATTATTCGATTATATTTAATATATTTTTTAATAAAGATAATAAAAAGCAAATATTGAACTATATTTGTTATATAGATTAAACTTTCAATATTGAAAACTTTGAGTTTTCTATTATTAACTTTTTCCAGAATCAACAAATTTAAGCCAATTTAATAAAAGCTTTGTTTAAAATAATAATTCAAATATTAATTAATATTCAATAAGATATTAATTATAAAGATAACAAACTATTAATAATATAATACAAAATTGCAATATAGTATTTATACGAAAAGCAATTAATTAAAGGCTTAAATAATTAATTTCAAAAATTTGAACTTTGTATCATTAACATTATCAAAATTTGTTTTTGCAATTTTGCAAATATTTTGTAATAAAAATATAATAATAAATAAAGATAGTTATAATATAGAGAAGATCGTTAATATAAAAATATTGAATGATTTGGATAAGGTTGAATCAAATGGTGATTCAAATGGTAGTAATAATTCCGGTGAAGAAAAGGAAGAGAAAGAGGAAAAAGAAGAGGGTAAAGAAGAGGGTGAGAAAAAGGATGAGGAAGAGAATAAGAAAGAGGGTAAGGAAAAGGGTAAGGGTGAAAGTGAAGGTGAAAGTAAGGAATTTGACGGATTCTATTAAAAGAAAACATTATTTTCTTTTTTTCTTTTTTATTTTTTCCTTTTTTACTTTTTTATTCTTTTTCTTTTGTTTCTATTATTATAATCGAATAGATCGTTTTTTTTTGTTTTTTATATTCCTATATTATTATTATCGCAAAATATATCTTTTTTTTATTTGTTTATTATATTCCTATACTATCATTATCGTTAAATATATTTCCTTTTCATTTATTTGTTTTATTCTTATATTATTATTATTATTAAATATATCTCTTTTTCATTTGTTTGTTTTATTCCTATACTATCATTATCGCAAAATACTTATATTCATTAAAAAAAAGGAATTTTCTTTTATATTTATATACTAATAATATATATAATACTAAACTACTATTACATTATATTTCTTTAGTTTATTTTCCTTTATTATTCCTTTTCTTGTATATAATAGTATTAATAATATTCAATAATATTATAACTTTAAATCAATTTTATATAAATAACTACTAGTTTTAATATCGTTAATTAAATTATAAATTGTATTAATAATCGTTTTTCCTTTTTACAATTAATATTAATATTATTAATATTCTATATACTAGTATTTCTATAACTTCAAAATGATATATATTTAACAATTGAAATAATAATATTATTATATTGATCAATATATTATAACGCAAAGTTACAAATCGTTGATTTGTTTAATAAATATTTATTATTAAACCTTTTATTATTATTGATCGTTCTTTTTTGTTTTTATATTTAAAATCTTTAACCTTTATTTTTATTTTATTTTTTATTCCAATACTTTTTTCAATATTACTACCTTTTTCAATATTATTATTATTCGATATTTATTATAATATAGAAAATAATGATGTATTTATACAATTAGATATTGAATCAAACTTATCCAAACAAAAAGTATCGAATAATAAAGATTCCGAAATCAATAATAAGTATTATTGTGAACTTAATAATCAAATTAATTTTACTAATATATTTTTATTAATTCAACAAAATATACTAATATAATATTGCGATTATAAAATACAATGAATATAATAAACGATATAACAATAATATTCAGCGAAATATATAATCTCGATTTATTAATAAACAATAACGAAAACAACGAATCCGAATCCGAATTTAAATCTAAATCCGGGAATAAGATTTACAATTTATATACAACAATTGATTTAATATTATTTGTCACGAGTAAGCTGTCAGGTGTTATACCGCTGTGTATACATATACCTAGTATATATACCCAATTAGCCATATGTTCGATATGGCGCGTCATTTTGGCATGACAGTTATAAGCCCGGTTAGCGCATTGGTATAATACTCGATTCGAGTTTGCTCATTTTGTAGGGATTTTTGAGGAATCCACTCCGGTACTTTTATTAGTGGGCAGTTCGGTTAATTAACCTATCGAGATTCGTTCCATTAGACCCCATTTGGAGCTCTACATAGTATAGACTATTCCACTTTGAATCAATTGTGCGATTCTACTTTCCCGCTATATCGATCTTTTCAGGCTAATAAAATGAAGATTATTAGATTCTATCGATATATAGCAATCTTGAGGGTGTGTTACAAGTAAACTGTCAAGTGTTATACCGCTGTGTGTACATATACCTAGTATATATACCCAATTAGCCATATGTTCGATATGGCGCGTCATTTTGGCATGACATTATTAAAATTGAATAAAACTTTATTTAATTCAACGTTCTTTATTGATATAAATATTAAATCTATATATAATCTTGATAATAAAGATATATTATCTTCTTTTCATTTAGTTTTCGAATTATAATGCAAATATACTTTAATATCCAAAAAAGATTACAAACAATTGCGAAAAGTTTAAACAATAAATCAACAAATAATTCAATAAACTAATAACAATAGTAACGAAGATAGTATCGATTTCAAATTGCTTTTATAATTAAATACTTTTAAATAAATAATATAAAGAAAACTTTTAATATTGCGATTGATAAAAAAGCTTATTATTATAATGTTCGAAAAATAAACAATTTTATTTAATAGCGAAAAAATCAATAAGAAAAAAGCGAATCGTATTCGCATTATACAAAAAATTTAATATTATTAGTATAATCCAATCGATTTGATTATTAAAATATTAAACGCTTTAGAATTAAAAAACAAAATGCATTTTGGTATAATATATTATATCAATAACTCAAAAGAATTTTGGGAATCTAAAGTTTAAAGTTTATTTGTTATATTTATCTTTAAAGATTTTGTATAAAGTATAAAAAAGAATGTTATATTATTAAGAGATATTATTAGATTTTATTAATTAATATTAGATTCAATCAAAGATCAAATAATTTTCATTGATCAAAAATACAAAAATTCAATTTTATAAAAAATTGTTATAAATAATATTTTATTAATTGTATAATTAATAATATTAATTAAAGATTTAAATAATTTAAATATGGAAATTGAAAATATATAAACAATATATAAAAAGTTTTTATTTTTAAATAAAATGATGAAAATTAATTCAGGTATAATTCGATACCAAATAGATATTAATATACAATAGAATTATAATCTTGATATAAAAGAAAAAAATAATTTGATTAATTTAAATAAACAATACTTTATAAAGCAAATAATTAATTTACAAACAAAAATAACAAAATCTATACAATTTATTGTTTCAATTCGAGAAGATATCGAAATGGAATATTATAATCAAAAAAATATTGAATAATTTGTAAATACTAATAAAAAGCAAATATTATTATTTCCATTCATTTTATTTGTAAATAATTTCGGAATATATAGAAATATATATTACGTTTTGAAAATGTTTTATATTATATTAATATATTTCGATTATAAAAATAAAAAAACGTTTAATAATTTGTTTATTTGAATTTTGGGTTTTTATAATATTAATATAGAAAATGTTATTAGCAATTTGAAGCTTAATATAAAAGTTTTGGATTAAAGTATAATAATAAAGATTGAAGAATATAATACAAATATTAAAGTGTATTCTATTGTTTTGATAACAAATATATTGCAAACAATGAATAATCTTGAATTTATAAAACATAATATTAATCAAGATTATTAAGTTTGTTTTATTACCAAAAAAGAAAAAATTGATTTAGATTATAATATTATAATAAATAGTTATTATTATTATAATATTATATATATTTGTTAAATAAAGCTTAATATATAAGCGAATAATAAACGCAAAAAGTATTTTCAAAAATTTGATATATAAGAAAAAACCTTTGCTATATCGAGATTTGTATTATATTTGGATTTGATATTGGAATATAATTATAATACACTATATTCGGAATAATATGGAATTAGCCAAATATTAATAGAATTATTGTATAACAATATAATAATAAAACCTAAAAAAATAACGTTTATTAAATATTTACAAATGTTTGTTTTTCTATTAGATTAACTATAGATTCAAAATCTATTATATTTATTTTCGTAATTATTATCTAAAACTAGTAAAGCATTAGTTTTAATATTTTTAATATTATAATATTGTAATTATTTAATTTGATACAAAGCCAATTGTATATAAATATTATTTGCAAATACTTAAGAATTTGCATTTATAAAAACATTAATAAAATGTTTTTAATATATAGTTCATATACTTTTGAAGCTTTGTAATTGTTTAAATAAGCCTATTTCAAAAAAAGATAAGAAAATGATATTATATACATTACGAATTGTATATAAAACATTGATAAATATAACGTTATTAATAAATGATCAAACAATAAATAATTAGAATATTAATAATAACAAAGATATATAACCAGATTTTTCAAGTATAAACAATATAATTGATTAAAAAATCAATAATCAAATAAAGAATACTAATAATATTATTAAATTTAAGGAATTATCAACAAAAAGTGATACAAAAATAATCGTTTAAAATATCATATTGGAATAATAAAAAACAAAGCTATTAAACAAATAGGAAAAGTTATTAAATTTATCAAATATATATATGGGTTTATATTTATCGGATAATATATCAGAATATAAATATATTATAAATTGCAATATATTTAATGATAAACAAAACTATAAGTATTTAATATTCAATATTCAATATTCAATATCTATTATTGTATAATAACTAATTTGAACTTTAGGAAATAGAAAGTTTAGATTAATATAATATCGCTTTCAAATCTTATAGTATACCTTTTCGCTAAAAACATTATATTATAATTATTATATCTTGGTTTTACAAAAGTATAAATATATAATTTCTTCGAATTTGCTGAATTAATAAAATTGATTAAGAATTATTATTTTAAATTTATTCATAGCTTTATACTATTTATAAAAAGAAAGTATAATAATCAAAATATTAAAGATAATAAAGGATTAGCAATTATTAATAATAAATATTATAAAAATATATTTGCAAGTTTAAAAAAGTATAATGATTTAATATAGAATATAATTAAATATAGTTTTCAACTTTCATTAAAATTATTAAAATTATTTATATTATCGTTTAATTACTTATTTTGAATTTAGTTTATTCAAAGTTTTAATAAAGATAAATAAAAGAATTGGATTTGATTATATATTATTACTAATAATTATTTAGATTATAATATGAAAAATATTATTCAATTTAATTAACGAGATAGAATATAATAGTATCAATAAATATTTTTTACTTCGAATAAGAAAAAAGTAATATATAATATTAACGATTTTTGTTGTATTCGAAATAATATATTATATCAATTATATTAATTTACAATGATAAAATTTAATCAAAAATGATATTTGTTTATTATTGTAAATATTATCAATAATATAAATATATTCGATCTTTATTTTATATTATTAATTATAAAAATGGATTATAAACTATTAATATATGATTTGTTTATACTTTATTATAATCAAAAATATATTATTAAAGCTTTTGTAAATAGCCTATAAAATAATAATAGCGATAAAAACGATAACAATAACAATAATAAAGACAAAGATAAAGAATATAGTTACGAAAACAATAATCATAAAGAATATGGTTACGAAAGCAATGATTATAAAAGTAATGATTACGAAAGCAATAGTTACAAAAATAATAATTATAGGCTTGCAAAAAATAGAACAAAGTTATTGCAATTACAATCGCAATTACAACCACAACTACAAAAGTGAGTATAGAATAAAGAACATAATACAAAATATTTTATTTATATAAAAGCGTATCGATTAGATTATATATAATTATTAATAATATTCGAGGTTTTAATAATATTAGTATACTAGTATTTAATAATTGATATTAGTTTGAAATAGTAATGAGATGATTTGTAGTTATCTAAAGGTATTTGAAATGATTTTGAGTGGTTTTGAGATGATCTTGATTTTTGAATTATTTGAAGCTTTTAAGATGATTAAAAAGTTATTGCAACAAAATAATAGTAATACCATCTTAATATAAGCTTAAGATCGATCAAGAATAAATTGAATTAGTTTAATTACAATTAAGATAAGTTAAGATATCTCAAAATGAATCAAAATGTTTTAAAATATAATAAAAGCTTTTAAAATAATATAAGATATCTTGATTAAATAGAAAATCAATTTGAGATAATATTGATTTATTCTTTAAATGATCTATAAATCATCTCTAATATATAACTCGATCTTGAATTATCTTAAATGATTATAGTTACGCAATAAAGTATTGATAAAATACTAATATAATTATAAATACAAAATCAACGAAATCAAAAGTTTATAAAATATAATTAGTATCTAATTTAACAATATAATATATCTAAGCAATAATATAAAAATTGAAAGCTAATAAAAGAAAGAGATAATAAAGATTCATTTTTGGATTTTAATGAAAATTTAATTAACGTACTCAAGAAACTAAATAATCCGCCTTTAATAATACCAAAAATATTGATTATATTATTTAAATTAATTGAACAATAAGTATTAAAGATTAGTTCTATTACCAAAGATTTTATTGTTTTTATATACTATAACAATAAACGTTAATTTATAAAGAAATATTATAAAAAAATATAAGGAAAATTAACTTAATCATATAAAATTTTCAACAAAATTAAAAAAAACTTTTATATAATAATTATTATATCAATTATTATATTATATATACATTATAATCCTTTAGCTTTAAAAAGCTATCGAATAAACAAGCAATTCTATACAACAATTCAAACTAATATAGTATTGGATATAAACGATCCAAAATAAATTTATAATTTTAAAAAATTGTTTAAATTCGTAATTATTGATAAAGCTTATATTTTAAAGAATATTGATATTATATCGTATAAAATTGTTATATAGTTAAAACTACGATTTATATTAATAATAATAATTATTATTCTTTTTAATTATATTAAAGATTTTGCAAAGTATATAAAATTAATAGAAACGAACAATAATATATAAATCGCTAAAAATTTTGCGAAATAAAATATAAACTTTATAATAAATCTATATAAGCTTTTTTTT